>CM046029.1:39127983-39542983 GCA_025215565.1 Flaveria ramosissima | reverse complement strand
GTGCAGGGTGTATAAACTTCTGAAGCATTTCTACTCCAGTTCATTAGTGCATGCATGTAGAGAGACTTTAGATGTTTTGGCTGCACAGACTTATAAGAATCTGCAGGATCGGTGAAGGGTATGCACTTACAACACAACAACACAATGAGGAGAGTTTTTTAGAACAACTTACAGATCAAATATGGAAACTAATTAACTTATTAATGAAAGATGCTAAGAACACAAGTAAAAGTGAGACAGAACAAGATGCAAACAACATAAGTATTTGGTTTTCAAGAATGCTGTATATTGCTTCTCAAGTTCTATTACAAGTTACAAAGCATCAATAGAAAGTTACATAGTACTTGAGATACTTTATACTACATCCTACAGCTGGCCATACTATGAAGGCCAGCTGGATACAATTTACTAGACAACTACAAAATCAAATGTGGAGTAAAAATGCATATCTGCCTTTTGACTTGCGAATATGACATGTCATAGCTCACATCCTAATATATTACAAAAAGGATAAAAGTACATAAAGTAGAAAGCATGGATCCAAGACCTTAATGTACAGTTACCAAAAGCATGACCTTTCACCAACTCATGTAAGTTGGTGACTTACAGAGTAGCAGCGGAAAGGTGGTCCAGCTTTATGGTAAAGTACATCAGATAAAAGCATATCTCTAAAAGTCTTCGGAAGAAATCTGTCTTTACTCTTTGGCTTTGGAAGACTTTGTCTTTGAAGCTTCGGAAGACTTTACTTTTGGCTTAGGAAGATGTTGGTCTTGGCTTCGGAAGATTTTACACTAAGAATATTTCTAGTGCATGGTGTAAAACTTCCGAAGCATTTCTACTTCTGTTCTTTAGTGCATGCTTGCGAAGAGACTTTGGATGTTTTGGCCGCATCAGACTTATAGGAATCCTTATAAACTCCCCCTAGGCTGATGCTACCAAAACACTTAGAATATCATCAGATGTTTGTAGTCTTCAGCACAGTCATGACCATACCCTTCTTCATCAGATAGTCAGGATCATTCAAACTCTCATAATATATTCTCATCTCTAAAAGATCATGCAGAGGTAAGTTGATTATGTCTTGCCATGTATACATATTCTCAACACCTTGATCTCTGATCACATGCCATCTCTCTGGATTAGTAGTGAAGGTCCAGGATAAGATGGGTGTCTCAGCTGCAAGAGGAGCCACTGGAATTGGAGTTGATTGGGCTGCCTCTTCATGCACTTCCTCAGATTGATTGACTCAACCTGAGGTGTAGTGGTAGATGATTCAGGCTTTTTCTTCTTAGACTTTGGTTTGGAAGCCATCCTCTTCTTCCTCTTCTAATGGAAGAATTTAAAGATTAACTGAGAGGACTAGTCTGCAGCACCTTGTTGATTATCCTTGTCTTTATTAGTTGAGTGTTCCTCCCCCTTACAGTTTTGAAGGAGAGGGAGTTTGACCCTGTTGTGGATCAGAGATGAAGCTTGCTGAGGCTTAACAGGAGGTCCAGGTTGTGTTGTCTCAGGTTGTCCAACATTAACCTCCACTTCAGGTGGGGTTTGACTTGGAGGAGAGTATAAGTCAATCAGCTCTCCACTCTTGATCTTCTTCTTAATTACCCTGATATGCTCATCCAATGTGGATAGAGACATAGGGCCAAGTCTCCTTCCGGAGAATCCATACAGCTTCAAGAAGCTCATCATCCTTTGTCTGTCAGCAGACTTCTTCATACTCTTTTGGATAGCTCTTGACTTGCAGCATCTTCTTCCCTCATCTTTCTTTTTGTGTGCTTTTTGTTCTTTGAGCACTTGAAGTTCAAGTTGTTTGAGATACTCAAACTCAATGTACTCAATGGACAAGGGAAGAAGTCCAGATGCCTGATAGAGACCTGTGGCACTAAGGTAGTTGATCATGTTTTGCCTATCTGTTTCCTTGTCTACCTGAGGTTGTTGTGTAGAAGCCACATCCTCTTGCATAGGACTTTCCTGAACTGGGGAGAGAGTTGGAGCATGCTTGTATAATATTTTTTGTCTCTTCTCATCTTTGAATTGGAGAAGTTATCTTGCATCATCTGCTTCTTCATCTCTCTTGACACTTTCATGTCATCCAGTTCATTTAATTGCTCTAAGGGGAGAGACATAATCTCATCTATGTCATAGTTCCTGGTCTGTAGGTAAGTAATCCTGACTACCCTCAACTCATCTTCTTGAGTGTGTGGTCAGGGGGCAGCCCTGATTGCAGCTTGCATAAAGCCTGAAGACCCAGAGAAACTTTCTCCCCTTAGCTTCCTCTTCCTCTCTCTCTCCTCCTCCTCAATCTCCTCAGAAGTCAAAATCCTTTTCCTTTGTCACCCAAAACCTTTGTGACTCAGGGTGGAGAGAGGTTTGGCCTTCATTGCTTGGTGTAGCATCCAAGCTCTATCCAGAGAGAGGTTGTGAGACACCTTCACCAGCAGGTGTTTCACTGAGGGAATGAATTTCTGAAGTAGTTGTTGGTGTGACAGGGCTCTCAGGCTCTATCACTGGGCCTTCAGCCAAGGTTTTCCCTTTGAAGCTAATCTCAGGGTCTGCCTCAGCATCCAGTTGACCAATGACATTACCTGATTGCCTTTGTGTCCTTTTAGGGCTGAACTCTTCAGTAATTCTGTCTTGAATCCTGAGTGCTAATCTGTCAGCTTGTCTTGTCTTGATTTGCTTGGGTTGACAAGTGGCATGTTGATCAGGTCAAGACCTTTATAGTAGTCCAAAGTCTGAAAATTTAACGCTTCTTGCTGTCCTTGAACTCTGTGAAGAATGAGGGCTCTTCAATCAGCATCATACATCCACCCTATAATGTAGTTTGAAGTTCCTTGAGGTGGAGATGACACAGCCCTTGGAATGCCTTCCTCAAAGAGACTCCTAATGATAGACTCTATAATTTCCACATTAATATGAACTTGAGGAAGTTGCTGAGTATGCACATGTGCAAGTGAGGATGGTGAATCCTTAATGTCTATACTCCCTGAAGAACTCCCAGGTTCTGTGACTGTAATGACTTTCTCCCCCTTTTTGGTAGCATAACCCTCTTGCATAGGCGAGCTAGAGGTTAGGTCAATCACATTCACAGGTTCTTGTGTTCCTGGTTGAGCTCTTCTTAAAGGTCTCCCAGCTAGTTTTTCCCTGAGATAAGATATCTCAAGTTGCTGATCATTGACCCTATTATGCAGGGAAGTCACCTGAGATTCAAGGTGACTAACCTTAGAGACTAAATAGGAGCATGTTTTTGATAGTTTTTTGCATCTTTAGTCTCAGATTCCCCTATTCTTCATCAAAAGAATCATTGGGGGATGAGATGATTGGACCAAAGTCCTTTCTCTCACCACCAGCCTCAGGTTCTTGGCTGCTAGATTTTCTCTGCACATTGACATCCTCAGTTGAGGTGTCAATGGGTTGAGTTGCCATGGTTGAGGTCTTAATGATGTAATCACTTGCAGAAGTGAGAGCCTCTTCCATATGGATATTCTGAACAGGTTCAGAAGTATCCACCTCAGTTATAGGTGACTGATGTGGGCTAGACAAAGGAGACTCAGGAGTACTCATCTCTCTTTGAGTAGGGGAAGAGTAGAGAGACTTATGGTACCCACTGAAACCTAAGTCTTCATCAGTATAGAATGAGAGGTTGGGAATGGGTTGATTTAAGACTAATGGCTGGGATGGTAACTGTCCCCTGAAGGTTGTTCACTTGAGTGTTGAGACTCAGAGTGAAGGCTTAAGGCAGTTGGGCTTGTGAGCTCATCAAGGTGAGCATGAGGAACCTCAGCCCTGATTGTTGAAGAGATGGGAGTGGTTTGCTCCTTAGGGGAAGTGGGAGCTCTAGTGTCCACTTCCTCCTGTATAGGTGAGTATATGGGGGCCTGCACAGACTCAATAGCTTGAGCAGGGGTTCGTTTGGATTTTCTTTGGTAGGTGAGGGTGACTTGGGGCCTTTTTGGTGGTTGAGAAGTAGAAGGTGTGGGTTCAACACTAGCTTGTGTTGCTAGGTTGTCACCTTGAGCAATGAGCTCTAACATTTTTGGGACTAGGGCTGTTTCTACCCCTGAGAAGCCTACAGCTGGCTTCTTCATAATTTTAAAGATGCTGGGCTTCATCTGTCCCAATTTAAGAATATTATCTGTTTCCCTCAACTGTGAGCCCAGTTCACAGTTCAGAATGTGTTAAACATATCTAGGAAACATATAATACTCTAAGGAGTCCAAGTTAGCAAGCAAATTTGTATAGACAAATTGAGAGTACCTGAACTTGACCCCTTGAACCATTCCATGTACGATGAAGGAGAGATCCTCAGGAATCTGGTCCCACCCTCCATGCTTGTTTTGTCAAGCTGTGCATAACCACATGAAGCAGATATTTCCACTGGGATGAGACATTCCCTTTCCTGAAGGTCTTTATAGAGAAATTTCCCTCATAGCCCATCTGCTCAAAGGAATGATTTACAACTTCCTTTGGGAAGGACAACTCCCCTTCTTCATCATCTAGCTGCAAATGAGTGTTTATGATTGCCGGAGTGATGAAGATTGTCCTCCCTTGCACTATGGCAAATAGTGCCTTCTACCCATCCATAATGACCTCTTGGCAGGTCTTCCAAAATTCAAGCAGATGATCCTCATAGAGAGTAGGATCAATGGTTAGGAAGGTGGAGTAGTTTGATAGAGCTAAGAAACAGCAAATCTCTGAGAAACTTTCATCTTTCTCAGAGCTTAACAGAGCAACTTGGTTATGTTGCCTGTGAAGTTGCATGGAGAAATCTGGGTTGTTTCTGAGGTTTAGGTTGGCCATTTTAAAAGCTTAAGGATGAAGAAATATGAAGAACAAAAGGCAGTTTGGGAGAATTTAGGTTTTAGGAATTGTGTAATTGAGGAAGATAGTGAAAGAGGGGGGAACCATTGGCCATTTATGTGAAAAGGACTTGAGACAAAGTTAATGAAAGAGGATAAATTTGAAATCCGGATGTCGGTCCCACCTCTGAAAAGTAGTTTACTTTTGCCTGAAAAGTAGTTTACTTTTGCTCAAAAAGTAGTTTTCTTGGAAGTCGAGACATCTTCCGAAGGTTATTTGCTTCGGAAGTTCAGAAGAAAAAACTTCCGAAGGCAAATTGGCTTCGGAAGAGATTTCAAAGGTTTTTGAGAATTTTGCTTCGGAAGAGAATTTTACACTCAGAGATTTTTATTCTAAGAAGAATAAATACTTCCGAAGGTAAGTTGCTTTCGGAAGAAACTTGTTCTTTGAAAACATACAAAGTACTTAAGTTGATTTTAAGCTTCGGAAGATATTTCAGAAATTTCTTCCGAAGGTAAAATACTATTATTTTTTTTACTAAGACGTAAACTTCTTCCGAAGGTAATTTTGAATACCGAAGAGATCAAGATTTTCAAAAATCTAAGAAAAGTCTTTTGAAAAGATTTTCTTCCAAAGAAAACAAGGGGTTATGAAGGTGATATAATAGACAACTTAGGACACACAGGTTTTAGAAATAAATATGATTAAGTTTTAAGAAAAGCTATTCAAAGTTAATCATCCCAATAGCTGATACAAGATATTTAAATCTCTGCTCATCAAAAGCTTTGGTGAACAGATCAGCATATTTTTATTTTGTGTTAACTTTGACTAGTTTGATTAATCCCTTTTCAAAGTTATCTCTAATCAAATGATACCTGATATTAATATGATTTGTCCTTGAGTGTTGCACAGGATTCTCTGTGATGGAGAAAACACTATTGTTGTCTATGTGGATGGGAGTTTCTTTAATGTTAAATCCATAGTCCAGCATCTGATTTTGAATCCAAAGCACTTGAGCACAGCAACTTACAACAACAATGTATACAACCTCAGTAGTTGATGCAGACACACAGGATGGTTTCTTGCATTGCCAGGAGACTACTCTTCCACCAAGAAATTGACATCCCCCTGATGTAGACTTTGCACTCATGTTGCAACCACCATAGTCACTATCTGTATAAGCATACAGATTAAAGTCAGAATTCTTTGGATACCAAAGGCCAAGTGATGGAGCACCTTTGAGATATCTTAAAATTCTTTTGACAGTGACCAGGTGTGACATCTTAGGGTTGGCTTGATATCTTGCATAAATGCATGTAGCAAACATGATATCTAGCCTGATAGCTATGAGGTACATAAGAGACCCAATCATTGCCCTATAGAGATGTTCATCAACACACTCCCCCCTCAAGATCAGGTCCAAGGGAGTGATTTCTGGCTATGGGTGTCTTAGCAACCTTACAATCAGTCATGTTAAACCATTTAAGTATGTCCTGTACATACTTTGACTGACTTATGAAGATGCCATTGTCAACTTGCTTAACTTGAATACCTAGAAGAAATTTGAGTTCCCCCATGGCACTCATTTCAAACCTGTCCTTCATCAGCTTCTCAAAGTCTTTGCAGAGCTTTGGATTAGTTGACCCAAAGATAATCTCATCTACATATACTTGAACTAGCATTATGTCATTTCCTGTTCCTTTGATGAAGAGAATTCCGTCTATAGTACCTCTTTTGTAGCCATGTTGACAGAGATACTAAGATAGAGTCTCATACCACTTTCTTGGTGCTTGGTGCAACCCATAAAAGCTTTATCAAGCCTGCAGACATAATCAGGAATATCAGGATCTGCAAACCCAGGTGGTTGTCTGACATACACCTCTTCATCAATCACCCCATAAAGAAAAGCACACTTGACATCAAGTTAGTAGACCTTGAAATTCTTTGATGCAGCAAAAGCTAGGAATATTCTAACAACTTCAAGTCTTGCCACAGGAGCAAAAACATCTGTGTAATCAATTCCTTCTTCTTGAGTATATCCTTGAACAACTACTCTTGCCTTGTTTTTGATGACAGTCCTCTATCATCCTTCTTGTTCCTAAAACCCATTTGGTTCCTATGGTAGTCTTCCCTTAAGGAAGAGGACATAGGTTCCAAACCTTTTGCCTTTTGAATTGAAGCAACTCCTCTTGCATAGCTTCAACCCAACTTCCATCCTTTAGAGCCTCATCAATTTTCTTTGGCTCTATCTGGGACAAGAAACAAGAGTGAAGACAAACATTTGCTTCATGGGTTTGTCCTCTTGTTCTCACCCCTGAATCAACCTCTCCAATGATGTTTGTGGTAGGATGAGACTTGTTGATCCTTAGCTGAGGGATTACACAGCAGTTGCTTAGACAGATCTAGATTTGAAAAATTTTGATCTGGCAAAGAAGATTCACCCTCCACATCACCACACTTATCAAGATTGACTTGATCCAATGAGTGTGTGACATCATTGATGTTGTCTTGAATGCAGTGGTTATCAGCATCAAGAAATTCTTGAACACTCTCACCACCATCATTTTCTCCAACATTTGAAACTCCTTCTTCTGAGTTTTCTTCCTCTAAGCTGGAATTGAAGGCACCCCAGAAGCATCAGCAGGATTTGTCATTGATATGCTGGTAGAAGCTTCATTTGCAGGAATAGTTACCACTGGAGCTAAAGATGTGTAACTTGAAGATCTTCTGAGCTCAAATCTTGGGTCAGGATCACCTGTTGGTAATATATCTGTAGATCCTGAAACATTCTCACAAGATTTGTTAAAACTGTGGTAACTAAATCAAGATCAAATAGCCAATCCGGACCAGAACCTTTCACAATGGGAGTGTGCTCATTGAAAGTCACATTGGCTGACTCCTCAACTACTCTAGTTTTGAGATTGTATTTATTGATACATATGTACCTAGATCCTGATATGAATGTAATGTGTCTTGATTGTCTTACACTTATGTAATGGTTAGGATATTAATGAAATGAGAATGTTTGGTTGTGATTTGTAATGTTTAATATTTCATTAATGAGTTGATATTGACTTGATTATATAGGTTTGTGATTGTTTGAATTGATACACATAGTGTTATATTAATGAATACATTCAAACTTAGCAATATGAAGTTCTCATGCGAATGGCCCATGCGAGTGGACCATACACATGAACAACTTCAGGCGAATGACTCAGTCGCACGACTGAACCAGGAGACTGGATCAGTCGTATGATTCTAACATGACATTTGCTCAGTCGCACGACTAAACACTCAGTCGTGCGAATGGATCAACCGCATGGCTCAATCGCACAACTGAACCATGCTGATGGTTCAGTCGCACGAATGAGCACCCTAACCTATAAATACCGCCTAATTCGTGGAAAAACGAAAGCATTCATTCCAATTCGACTCCAGACGTACCCTAGCCGTCCAGAAGCCTCCAAGTTCATACTCCAAATTCATAGAACACTGTAGATCGATTCCTAATCGATTCTTGATGTTAGATTCAATACGTTATTGTTTCTACGTGCGTTCTCACTGATTGGATCGCCAATCAAATAGGATTCCACACTATTTGGGTTGGTTAACACGTTAATCATTTGGTGTTTCGTTCAATACCAGATCCTAACAAGTGGTATCAGAGCTTTGGCTCTTGATTACGTGTGATTCAATCAATTTTGATACAAAGGTTGTGTTTTTTCACTAAAACCGCAATATTTTTGTGTCAAACGTTGTCTTGGACGTCCCCTGCTCATCAAGTTTTGGTTTCTCCCAGCATAAGACGATTAGGGTTGGTGAAAATTCGGGTTTTTACGGCAAACAACGTTAAACCTAGAAATTTTCGAAATACAGCAGCTTCAGTCGCACGATTGACCCAATCGCACGACTAGACTTCATTCGCATCCCCCACACGTGCGATTGGACTCAGTCGTATCTTCATTCGTATGACTAAGCAGACCGTTCGCATTGCTCATCCGCATCAGTTTCATTCGCACGACTGGACCAATCGCTTAGTTCAGCCGCACGATTGAACCAGTCGCATAGTTCATTCGCACAGGTAGCCCAATCGCACCACTCTATTCGCACCAGTTAAACAGGTTGTTTAAGAGACTTAAAGTTAATCAAGATGGAGGATCAGTTTTCAGCGTTTTCAGAACTTAATGCTACTGGAGAGTGAGGTGGGGAATCACAATAAACCCCCTAAGCTTTTAACGTTAGATGAGTTTCCCCACTGGAAACAATGTTTTGAGATCTACTTAAATAGAGTAGATCCTAATATGTGGCAAGCTATTGAGACGGGGTACAGTATGCCGGTAGGAGCTGATGGGGTGAAACTTACTTTAGGAGGAATGTTGATGCACAGAAAGTTAAATATAATGCTGAAAAGAGAGTATAGGCATTGCTAACTCAGTCTATCCCTAAGGATATTTTTCACCAATTCTCTGAGAATAAGCAAGCCAAGAAGTTATGGGATGAGCTGGAGAAAAGATATGACGGGAATGCTTCGTTAAGGCCATTAAAGCTAAGGAGTTGAAGAAAGAATTTGACAACTTTTCATCGATGGGAAAATGAGAGTTTAGACGATGTCATTGATAGATTCTACCATTTGATGTGCGAGCTGCACACACATGGTGTCACAACTACCATGGAAGATAAAGTGTCGAATTTTGCAGACGGATTGCCAGAAAAATGGGCTTCTTTTGTGTCAAATCTGAGATAGAATGGAATGTTAGCAAAGTTGGACATCAATGATTTCATTCTAAAGCTACGAGAAGAAGCACTAAGGATGAAGTACCGAGCTCAAAAGTCTTCGTATACTCAGAATCCAGCTTTGTACAATGCAACTCCACAAGTTAAGACGTCTGGAGCACCTCTTCAGACTGCTTTTGTGTCAAGCTCATCTGGTTCTTCACAAGCCTCTCCTTCAGGATCAGAAACGTCAGGGTCTTCTAGTACCCAATACATTGGATCTGAAGCAAATGCTACAAGACTGAAGACCGAGAATCTCGGAAACGTGACGGTAGAAGTAGCGAGAGAGCACATGGATCTCTTAGCAACAGTGGTCCATTCCTATGATGGACTTGTTGCTGGGAAAATTGGAAACTGCCATCTGGCAGACGAGGACTACGAGCAGGTAGATGAGACAGAGCTGGAGAGGATGGATATCATGTGGGCCTTAGAAAGTGCTGTCCTGGAGAGCTAAGAAGTTTGTGAAGAAGACCGGACAAAACTTGGTTGCTACTAAGGACACTACTTTTGGATTTGACAAGAGCAAGGTGACATGTTTCAACTGTGGAGAAAAGGGACACTTCAAAAGAGAGTGTGTGAAGCCAAAGAAGACTGGAAACGGGAATCCATTCACGTCCTTCACTCATCAAGACAAGCAAGCTAGCAGTTCTACTTCATCAAGCAAGGATCCAAAAGCCTTGACTGCCCATGATGATGAAGGACAGTACTGGAGCTTTCGGTTTGTCTCTCCGGGAGAATCCAATATTGCAAGTATGGAAGACTTAGATGATGATTCCGCAGTGAAGGAGATATTGCAGTAGAGCTAGCGATGTCAAACTGTGAAGAGACTGCAACTGAGGTCAACTACAAGCCTGAAGAAGGGACGTCTACAACAAAGACAGAATCACCAGAACTAGAGACATCAGATGCTACGCTAATGGCTGATTCATCAGAACCTCCTTAGGTAAGTACTACTGACCAACTTTTCAATAATCATGCTTATTCCGAGTGTAATAAATTTGAGAAAGCATAGATCTGAAATTTGCTAGGTTATTAGATCATAACGATAGCTTAGTAAAAGATTTGCAACTATGAACTGAGGCAAATAGAGTTTTAAAACAAAATGAGCATAGTTACAAAGAAAGATAGACCTTTTGAATAAACAGCTTAGGGAAACGAAGTACTAGCCTTTAACCAAGCTAATGACATTAGGTACTATCTTAACTCCCTAGAAGAGACTAAAAAGAAAAAAAAGCAGTTTTAGAAGTAGAAGTCAATTCATTAAAGCAAAAACTGCACAGTTGGACAAGTTCATCTCATATTGTCCAACACTTAGTGAGAGAGCGTAACAATGGGGAGGGTTTGGGTTATAAAGTGGTTCCTCCACCACCTGAGACCTTGATGAACACTAAAAGTAAACCAATAACAATCCCATCAAGGATCATGTGGTGGCTACTTCTCTTGTAAGTGATCCAGATTCCTCATGTTCTTCAATTGAATCTGGAACAAAACAAAAGGAGGCCACTTCAAAGGCAAGGGAAAAATGCCTTGCGTTAATCTGGAAAAGATGTTAAAATGTTAAAACAATTAGTTTGTTAAACAAGAGAAAACATCAAAAGAAGTAGAGTCAAAGCCCAACATAATGATGTCACTAGGGTGTCACACACATCTCCACATAGACAGTTTAATCATAAAGTTGATAGCAGGTCATGCTACAACTGTGGAGAGTGTGGACAAATTGATTCTTATTGTCCTTACTATCAGACACCTAGGAAGAAAATTGAACTTCAGGATTCAAAACCTAGGTCTTCTAAGAGGAGTTCTTTAACTCCACATAGAAGAACTAGTGAACCCAAAGTTCAACCCATTAGCCAGTCGTCTGTTTATCACAAACAGGCCTTACACAAATCTGGCTTATGGAAAGAAAAGTCATCCTCTGTGTCTGATAATGATGACAAGAGTCACCTGAGCTACCCTCACCTTCTAAGGGTCAATAGGTTGATTTCATGATGTGTGATGCCTCTGGAAACCCAAGCCAGTAAAGGCTTGGGTTCCTAACCTAAACTAATGCTTTAAATTGAATGTGCAGGGTGTTCGCTACAGTACTGAAACCAACACGTGGATTGTAGATAGCGGAGCATCCAGGCACATGACAGGAAACAGGGCTCTTTTATCAAACGTCAAACAAATAAAAGGAGGGCATGTTTCTTTTGCTGGTAACAAAGGAGGTTATATCACACAGCTCAGGGAGAGGTTGGAAATCAGAAAGTTAAGTTTGATAAAGTGAACTACGTTCAACAACTTCAAAACAACTTACTTTCTGTTTCCCAAATATGTGACAAAGGATTTAAGGTCATATTTGACAACAAGAAGTGTTGTCCTAAAGAAAGACTATGTGATTCCGGAGGACCAAGTTTTGATGACAGCTTCAAGATATAAAGACCTTATGTTTTGGATCTCTCAACGGCTTCTACAATGGATCATGAAGTTCAGTGCTTCCTATCAAAAGCTACTGAGGACTCCATTTCCTGGCATAGGAGAATGGGACACATTAATCAACGGAAGATGAATCACTTGATCTAGAAGGATCTCGTGAGAGGAGTTAACGTCAAAAATTTCCAACTTCCGGATTTCTGTGTGGCATGCAAGAAAGGCAAACAGACGAAGAAGTCTCATAAAGAAAAAGAAAGTTCATTCTATCGAGCTTCCACTTGAACTTATTCATATGGATCAGTTTGGTCCAGTCAGTACAAAAGCATTGCAGGTGACTTGTACTATTATGTGATTACTGATTACTACTCAAGATTCTCTTGGGTAATGTTTCTGAAGTCCAAATCAGAAACATTTGAGTCATTCAAGGAATTAGTAACCACACTGGAATCTCTCTACAAGCTGAAGGTAAGAGACAGGTACGCTCAGACAACGAGACCGAGTTCAAGAATCATTGGATGGAGGCATACTCGCAAGAAAAGGGAATTGTGCACCAGTTCACTTTCTGCCTACACGCCTCAGATGAATGGCGTTGCTGAGAGAAAGAATCGAAGCTTGATAGAGACAGCACGGACAATGCTAGCAGACTCGAAACTGCTATCCAATTCTGGAATGAGGCAGTGGCAAATGCATGTTACACATTAAATCGAGTTCTGGTAGTCAAGCGCCATGGCAAGACATGTTACGAGTTACTACAACGACGTAAACCTAATCTGGAGTATCTCGAACCATTTGGCGCGCCGTGCACACTTCTGAAGAAGACTCAAGAAGGAAAATTCAGCGAGAAGGCTGATGAAGGTATCTTCCTAGGATACAACATACCGAACAAGAGAGTTTACAACAACTCAACGGGTTTAGTAGAAGTGTGGTGTAATGTTGATGTTCAGAGATACACCACACCACCTACTGGAAAAGGACCCACTTACTTTTTCGACTATGATGGATTCTTCAAGTCCTTCAACATACCTATCTCCACTTCTGACGAAGAGTTAGCTACAAGGATGATGTATGATATCCTGAATACACCCTCACTAGATTCAACATCATCGGTTCACAGGGAGAATCATCTCACACACTCAGGGGGAGCACTCGAAGAAAGTGACTCCTCTTAGAAGATGAAGCTGAAGTAGATGACCAGAACAATCAGGAGGGACAGGTTCCAATTCCTGCAAGTCCACAAGCATCTAACAGTGATGCCTCTTCGACTTCGGAACCTCAAACTCCTCTACCTCAGATGCAGAACCAAATGTTCATAATCTTGACTCTGAGGTAGTTGTTCCTACCATTCCAGGATCACGTCTAAATGTCTATCATCCCCTAGACAATGTCATTGGGGATGTCAGATCAGGAGTGCAGACTAGAAATCAGCTGTACTCAGCTGATTATGCTCGGTAATGGAAAAAGGATACATTCACGACGGTGCTTATCGTTGTTTTGTCTCGCAAGTTGAGCCAAAATACGTCAGTGAAGCACTGAATGATGAGGCATGGGTGAGTGCCATGCAAGAAGAACTTCTTCAGTTCAAGAAGTTAGGTGTATGGACTCTAGTAGATAGACCTAAAGGTGCTAAGGTCATTGGCACCAAATGGGTCTTGAAATGCAAGAAGGATGACCAAGGCGTCATAATCAGGAACAAGGCTCGACTGTAGTTCAGGGATTTCGTCAAGTCGAGGGAATTGGTTACAATGAAGTGTTTGCACCCGTGGCGAGGATGGAAGCCATCCGAATTTTCCTTGCCTATGCATCGTATATGAAGATCAAAGTCTATCAATTAGATGTGAAGAGTGGATTCCTTCATGGTGAAAATCCGAGAGACAGTTTATGTCAGTCAACCCGAGGGATTTGAGGATCCTTATCATCGGGACAAAGTTGACAAGCTCGACAAGGCTTTATACGGGCTTCATCAAGCTCCAAGGGCCTGGTATGAGAAACTCTCGACTCATCTTGTGAAACACGGCTTTCGCAGGGGAGTCATTGACTGCACACTATTTATCAAAGAAAAAGATGGAGACTTACTGCTAGTACAGATCTATGTCGATGACATAATCTTCGGTTCAAAGAACAAAGAATTATGCAAAGAATTTGAAGCAGTAATGAAGGCAGAGTTTGACATGAGTGCCATAGGGAGATGAAATTCTTTCTCGGGTTACAGGTGGATTAGACACCCAAAGGAATTTTTCTTCACATCAGACCAAGTATGTGGGAGACATTCTCAGTCGATTTGACATGGAGAATGCTTCTGCAGTTGGGACTCCACTTGCTACAAAATATGATATAGCACCCGATGAAAATGGAGATCTGGTCGATGCAACAATGTACCAAGGAATGATTGGATCTCTCATGTACCTCACTGCCTCAAGACCTGACATCATGTATGTTACTTGTCTATGTTCTAGATATCAGCTATTTTGGTTAACCATCTGATTGGGGTCAAAAGGATATTTCGTTATCTGAAGGGCACACCCACACTTGGGTTGTGGTATCCTCATGATGATGATTTTGAGCTTACGGCGTATAGTGACTCGGATCGGGGGCTGCAAGATGAATTACAAGTCTACATCAGCAGGGTGTCAATTCTTTAGGAGGAGATTAGTGACCTGGCAGTGTAAGAAGCAGACCTCGGTTGCATTGCAACCTTTGAAGCCAATACGTTGCTGCTGCTGCAAGTTGTTGTTCACAAAATCATTGGATTCAACAGCAAATGCGGGACTACAGTTTAAATTTCTCTTCTACTCCTATTTTTGTTGATAACTCTGTTGCAATTGCAGTAACTAAAAATCCAGTACAACATCCTAAGACCAAACACATCGGTATAAAATATCATTTTATACAGGACTGTTTTGAAAAGAATTTAATCGATGTGGTAAGATAATATTGATTTTCAACGCGCTGACCTCTACACAAAGGCTTTTGACAAACCACGTTTCTATATCTGTTAGAGGTCAACGGCGTTAAAAAGAAAGTGATGTTATTCCAGATGATGACCATGTGTAGTCCGATGCAGTTTAGTCTAATTTTTATTTTCTTTTATTTTCTTTATTTATTCTATTTTCTGTTAAATTAAATTCATGTTATTTAGCTGTCTATTAAAATCCTAAAATACGTAAATCGGTTACGATTTTAGAATTTTAGGGGGAGAATAGGTCAGCCAGTAACATTAAAAAATAAGGGAGAAGTGAGGCTAGCTGATAGAAGGTAGATCGTATCTGTGATACCGATTCAAATACTTTGGAAAATGATAGTACCAGGAACAAATCAAGTGGGACTTTAAAATTTTAATTTAAACAAGATGCAAAATTCAAAGTATAAGTCTGTGTAGTCTGAGCAATATAAAAGGAAATATGATAGAAAACTGGTAACTACTAAGCTAACACAACGAAAGTAGACCTAGAGTTGCTAGACACCACAGATGATATGTCGGTAGATTCAACACAATAGATGATTAGACCTGACCGGTGATCTCAAGATCAAACTAAGTTGTTCAACTGACTGTGGGCTCCCATCTTATCATTAGTTAACACAATCAACAATATTCCAATAAGGGGTCACGAACATGTAAACGCCACAAATGGTGGTGTGGAAAAGTGTGTGGATGACCATAAATAGAGCAAAGCACGGGAAAAAATGAAAAGCAAATGCTATCAAGCTAATAACTTATGTTGTTGGTGCATTATGTGCAAAAGAAAATTTAAAGATGCTCTAACAAGAAGATAGGTTGTGTGCCTCTCTGCTGTGCGATGGCACTGACCTGAGGATAAGCATAACCTAGATATTCTAGAATTCATTGTTGTTTGCCGCCTCTCTCTGTGCGATGGCACTGACCTGAGGATTGGCTTCTCTTTGAAAGCTCTAAGAATAGTCTCTTCTTGTCAAAATACCCGTAGACCGCTCAAAAGCTCCTGAGGAATGTTGATTACCATATAAGCGTGGGATCCACAAATGTTGGTTGAAATAATTAAACCTTAAACTATCACCAATCTGTGTCAAAAGTCTGTGTATGGATTTAAGAGGACAAATATACTGACAATCATCGTGGCTACAATTCTTGAAAGTCCAAATCAATGTGGGAATCTAATAGTACCAGTATGATTTCCTAAATTTGCTAACGACTCTGGATGAACACCAAGAAGTGAGCATCAAAAGGTTTTGATAACATGTCCCAAATGATTTGACTTGCCTGTATGATTCCAAAATTAATTGGTCCAGTTATGGTCAAACTAAATTGAAGCTGCCTATTCCGGAACCGAATCCAGTAGATTTCTATCTTAGGATTTACACCTCACAAAGGTCAAAAACTAGTTTAATTTTTGTAATTCAGTTTAGTTTTCTATTTATTTAGTCATTTCAGTTTGTTTGATATCGGACTACATCATGGAATTCAGTAAGGGAGTAAATCACCTAAAGGGTCATGTCTGAGATGACCACATGTGTTTTCAAAGGGTAAATTGGTCACGTCTGAGGTGACAAAGTGTGTAAAAGGATCACGTCTGAGGTGATCAACAGTTTTTCAAGTTAAAATGATCATGTCTGAGATGATCAAATGTTCATAATGTTATTCAACAGTTAAAAAGGGTTTAAATGTTAAATGGTCATAAAGGCAGAAAATTTTATAAGTGTGACCCATTCGCACGAATGGACATGAGTATGACCATTCACCCGAATGGTTTATCAGACCGATCCATTCGACCGAATGAGAGTGTGCGAATGAGTCAGTCGACCGACTGAGCTTCAGTCGGCCAACTGAATGTGCGAATGAGAGTGTGCGAATGAGTCAGTCGACCGACTGAGCCTCAGTCGGCCAACTGAATGTGATCGACTGAGCCAGTCGCCAGACTGAGCTTCAGTCGCCCGAATGAACTGAGCGAATGAGGCCAGTCGGCCGATTGAACTCATTTCAGTATTTAAAGGGCCAGTCCATTGCGATCGCATTCTCCTCATCACTCTCAATCGCCCCTATTTCGCACATAGTACCGTTACGCTGCCCAAATTTCTTTAGACCTTGTTTATACACTCTTATTGATCTTCTGACGGGCGTTTACATTTATACAGGTATATTAAAGTGAAATCTTACAGAAATCAGAAGAAATCATGCCCTAATTTGTGATGTTCGATTGAAACAAGAACCGGACCTTAATTGACCTAATACCTACTGAAACTAAGTAACATGTTAAAAAAAGTCAATAGGTTATTATTTATGAGATTGCGAGTCTAAAGAACCATTAAACCACGTTTAATTACTTGATTTGGTCAAGATTCGAACCTCAGTCGACCGAACAGTGGGTCAAGCGACTGGTCGTCCGGATGAACTCCAATCGCACGATTGAGCCTTGCGATTGGGTCAATCGGCCGAATGCATTATGCGAATGAGCTCAGTCGGCCGACTGAACCAATCGCAGGCTCAGCCAACAGATTGAACTCAGTCGCATGTTTCATTCACCCGAATGAGTTCAATCACATGATAGGACAACCGACTGACCTCAGTCGCATGATTCATTCGCATGAATGAATCAGAATGAATTCAAACAAGATACTTAGAACTGAATTGTGATATGTAACTTTCTAATGGTTTTGTGTCTTGTGTTTCAGATCAATGGCTGATAGATGGTCTATCAACCCTAAGCACAATATATGTGCTCATCTAGACCATACGACTCGGAATGGTGCCGAGTTTACAGAGATCATTGCTTTTCTTCGGCGATCAAGGATCCACAAGGCCATCTCTACTCCATGTACTCCCTACAGGTCTTTACATCAGGCCTTCTGGGAGAATGCTTCTGTTGATCGTTCACGTGAGCCATACAGCATACGGAGCTCTATCTGCGGCATGGATATTGAGATTACTACTGCTGCTGACATTCAGAGAGTACTTGATCTGGGAGACGATACTGATCACCCCACCAGACTTCACCCGCTTATGGTGAGAGGATGTTTCCTGAGGATTAAGTACGCTGGGGACATCAACTCAGGTGTGCTCAACAAGAGCAACCTGTGTCCCCAGTATAAGTACTTAGCGCATGTTATTCTGAAGTGTATTGCTTCCAGGAGGGGTGGGTTTGATGATCTTTCAGACCAGATTCAGAATGCCTATGTGGCACTGGTGCTGAACCACCCCTTCAGCTTCTCGAGCATGATCTTCTCTTACCTTGTGGAGAATCTGGAGGCAAAGGGTAAGGAGGGTTTTTGCATGTACCCCAGATTCTTGCAGCTGATCTTCAATGAGAAGCTACCATCACTTCCTAAGGAGCGCCACGATGCTGTGGCTTTAGAGATCATGGACGATACGACTCTGGGTCGTATGAGAGTGTACCGGGGTAAGCAGGTAAAGCCCCAGGTAAAGAGATTGATAGGCCATCTGGCCAATGAGAGGTATGTGGCACCGGGTAGACGTTAGTGGCGTCACGATGACAACGACTCAGATGATGAGCGGCTACTGCTCCCAGAGCATGACTCTGATGATGATGATAGCGGGGATGCTGGAGATACCATGCCCACTCGACCGAGGGGCACAACTACTGATAGTACATCTCGGTATCTGCCCCCACTGGAGATATAGCAGAGTCGGCTGGGTTCCACCAGGATTTTATACCTGGTGAGAAGAGAAGAGTCAGATGAGGAGCCACTAACTCGGACTGTGGGAAGTAAAGTCGTTCCCACAGAACATGGGCTCCGGGCGGTTGGTGAACGCCCAGTGGATCGGGAGAGACTGCTGCTGACCCGACTATATGCTCCAGATCCGTCAAGCCGTGTTCTAGGGGGAGCATCCTCCTCGACAGGATCGAGGAAGAAGAGGATGGCTCAGCCCCACGGCATGAAGAAGAAGAAGCGCAGACTCACCTTCATCACCACCACAGCCACCACCTCAGCCACCACCACTACCACCTCTACAGCCACACCATCTGTTACCACAGCCACCCCACCACATCCACCATCCCTACCACCATTCCTCCTAACACTGCTACCACCACCTCCCTTCTATCTACCACCATATCATTCACACCTACATCACCACCACTATCATCTAGACCTAACCCAATCTTCACCACTCCACCACCACCACCACCACCACTAGCCACCAGCCGGCCCATCATCACATCCCACCCATCTATCTGGATCACCTCTACCTCCCATTGGGGTAGAGGAACAGCTATCAGCGCTGAACCGTATGGTGATGCGTCTGTTAGCAGCCGATGACGAGAAGACATCACAGATTCGTCAGTTGGCAGATCTTACAACTGCACAATCCTAGCAGATCTCTCAGCAGGCTCAGCTGATTGAGCAGCAGGCACAGCAAATGGCTACTCAGAGCCAAGAGATTGCCCAACTCTAGGAGCATAAAGTCATATCAGCAAAGAAGATTGAGCCTCTGAAGATAAAGGAAATAGATGGTGATGATGATGGTGATGACGATGATGAGGATGTAGAGGATGAAGATGAAGACAGTTATGATGATGAAAGGAATGATGAAGATAAGACAGAGGAAAGGCAGAATGATGATGATGATAAAGGAGGAGATGCAGCTGCATCTGCCTCAGCTCAGGGTCAAGAAAGACGATCGAAGAGAAATCAAGACCAACGAGCTTCTTCTTCTGCCTCATCTAGTGATGATCCAGCTATTCAGGACAAAAGTAATGATTAGATGTTTATGTATTTGATAGCTTTTGTACTTGAATCATGTATTAAACTTATGTACTTAATGTTTATATAAGTTAATGTATTTCTGTTTTGATTATTAACTAATGTTTGATGTGTTACATGTTTAAATCAAGCAGATCCAAACTTTCAAAGGGACGAATATGATGTTGCTCCCCTTCAGCAGGTCAAGACTCAACTACTATGATTCTTGATCTGCAAGGGATCGTCAGGAGATCAGTGAGTTATACCCCTGAAGAGGGGGAAATAATTCATGATCTTACAAATGAGCAACTGGCTGAGATGTTCAAGCTGAATCTAGATGAGATCATTAAGGATGCTCCAACTTTTGAGTCTACCAGTGACGAAGAGCTGAACGACATTGATGAGATAGAAATCGAAGACGTCACAGCAGAGCATTATCCTGAGTACGCTGACAACGAGGGAAATGTGGTTCCCAATCTGGGTGAATCCCTAGTCAGTGATACATTTGAGGTATTGGATCAGATGGAGAAGAGTCTGAGAAGATTGAAGGACAAGCCCAAGCCTCAAACGCCGATGTTGATATCAGAAAGGCAGAATGGGCTGCATGTTTCGAGGAAATCCGAGCCCAACGCACCGCTCCTATACAGACTGTCTACACCAAACTATACAAAGTGAAGAAACATCACAAGGTGTCAGGCAAGATTATTGCGTGGGCATATTTTGAGGATCTTAATGTTTATGCCATAAAAAGGGAGAAGGGCATTGAGTACTTTAGATTCCCACATGATCTAAAGACTCTACCTGGTTTTGAGCTCAACCAGCTGGCTAAATTGAAGCTACTATATGCTGACCCGAGGAAAATGTCAGGCTGGTTTGAGGCTGCCCTGAAGTCCTGAGAAAGAGTACCACACCAGGTGGGTCAACTTCAAACCTCAACAACCTACGAGGTATATCAGACATTCTGAAGTTGATCCCATAACTGGTAAGCCAAAGATAGTGCTGAAGTGGAGTCCCCCAAGAACAATGTCAAGAATCCCTCTCAGGAAATGCCACAGGACTTCACTCCACACTTTAAATGGTGGTACTATGATTGGAGAACCGGGGAGGCGGTCATAGTTCTAAATAAAGAGGGACAAATGGATACCATCAGGGTGTTTGACCCGATGTGGCTCACTAACTTGTCTGCTAATGTTGTATACACATTATACAAGTGGCCACTGTTCTATGACACGCAAGATATTGTACTCCAAGTTCAATACTCCAAGTTCATAGAACGCTGTAGATCGATTCCTAATCGATTCTTGACGTTAGATTCAATAGGTTATTGTTCTACGTGCGTTCTTACTGATTGGATCGCCAATCAAAAGGATTCCGCACTATTTGGGGTGGTTAACACGTTAATCATTTGGTGTTTCATATCAAATACCAGATCCTAACATATACTATATAAGCTTTAGCTTGAGAAGAGTATCCAATAAAGTGTCCATCATCTGATTTCTCAATAATTGGCAATTTGATCCTTGGTATTCAAGCTTGTGCAAGGACATCCAAATGACCTGTGAAAACCAATGAAAGGTTTCTCTTGTGCCAAAGTTCATAAGGAGTCTTACCATGTGTCTTAAGCACTAAAACTCTATTTGCACATAGCAGGCAGTTTTAACTGCCTCTGCCAGAAGGTGATGGGCAGTTTAGAGTCAGACAACATAGTTCTTGCAGCTTCAATTAGTGTCCTGTTTCTCCTCTCAGCAACACCATTTTGCTGAGGAGTCCTGGGAGCACTATATTGTCTTGTAATACCTTTTTCATCACAAAAATGTATCAAGGATTTGATTCTTGAATTCAGTTCATTGATCACATCTTATGGTTTTGACCTTGTGATCATATTGATTCTCAATCTTTAAGATGAAATTCTTTAGAATCTCAGGAGTCTCATCCTTAGTTCTAAGAAAGAAAACCCAAGTGAATCTTGTAAAATCATCTGTAATCACCAAACAATAAGAGGTCCTTCCTAGACTCATTACACTGGTGGGGACAAAGAGATCCATATGTAATAAGTGTAGGGGATTAATGATGGAGTTTCTTTGCGTGCCTTGTGAGATACCTTGTGTTGCTTCCCTTTTAGGGCATGCAACATAGTGTCATCATGTAAACTCTTTGTTTTGTATTCCAGTTACCAAATCATTCTTAATTAATTTATTCATGTTTTTAAAGTTTACATGACATATTCTTTTTATGCCAGAGGAAAGATTCATCATTATTTGATTTAGATAGAAAGCATGAAACTTCTCCTGAGGGAGATGTTTCTTGCAAGTCCATCTTGTACATGTTCCCTTTCCTGGGGGCTCTGAGCAAGATGTGCTCATGAGGAATGACCACCCCGGGCCTGAGAACAATGCACTCGTGCTCAGTAAAGAGCATGTTATGACTCTGATCACAAAATTGGGATACACTTAGAATATTGTACCTAAGCTCCTTGACAAAGTTTACCTTTTCAATGCTGAGCTTACCATTTGTGACCTTGCCCCTTCCAGTAATGTAACCTCCTGCATCTCCTCCAGAAGCAACTGGTCGTCCATCAATTCTTTCAAACTTTTGGAGTAGTGACCTATTGCTGTCATGTGTCTGGAACAGCCACTATCAATGATCCATAGATTTCTGTTTGTCTTGAGCTGTCCCTGCACAAAAGAGATGATTAGTTACATTTGGAAACCCAAGCCTCATTGGTCTTGGGCTCATCAAAAGAAGTTGAAGACAATGCAACAGTAATTGATCCTATAGTCATGCTAGAAGGATCATTTGCTGATGTTGATGAAGAACTTTCAGCCACTTGGTCTTTCTTTAACTTCCACACCACTTTTGGAAGCTTAGACTTGACCTTCAATACTTCGGAAGTTTTGATGACTTTGGAAGTTTTGATGACTGGACCTTCGGAAGATCTTGCTTTTACTGCAGCAGGCTTCAGTGCTTCGGAAGTATTCCTTTCTTCCGAGACCAAATTTTCTTCCGAAGGCAAGTTTCCACTTGTCTTCTTCTTCATTTTGGAGCTTCCGAAGGAAACATATTTTCCTTCCGAAGCTTGTTTCTTCTTCTCCAAACTCTTTAAAGTTTCTTTCTTGGTCATGTGGAGAGTATTCCTTTGATTGTAGACACAATCTTCAGCAAGATGAGATGTACTCCCACACATAACACAGTCCATCTTCTTCCTTCTGAGAGTTCTTCTTTGTGAACAAGGCTGAACTTGATCACTTTCCTTCTCCATCTTCATCTATGCAGATGCTGTGGCAATTCTTGTGGGGTTAGAACTACCTTTGGAGCTGGATGGTTCAGGTTGTACAATAGCAATGCACAACTGATCAGCCTTCCTCTTGATGATGGGATGATTTGGACATGAACTAGAACTCTTGTTGATGGAGTTCAAGTTTGTGTCTTCAGCCTTTACCACTTCAAATCCTGCAGAGATGAAGACTTGTTTCTGTGCAGAATTGAAGGTGGCCTTGATCTCTTGAGCCTTTTTGGACTTTCTTTTGGCCTTCCTGATCAAGTTCTTTCTTCTTGACCAAGAGGGATGGTGACTCCACTTGGCTTTTCCTAAGTTTAACTTCCTTTGACTGAAAACCAAACCTTGGTCTTGTCAGAAAGGCTATTCATCTTCCCTTACGGGCTTATGGATCTAGTGGATCGTCCGCAACCGTAACCCTTTTTTCGATTACATAAACTTTTATTTCTGTTTTGAATAGCGATACGCTCTAAAAAAAGTGAAGGATAAGCAACCCTTCTAGAAGCGGTAGCTTCCCGCCTCCTTCATTCCTACTACCTCCTTCGGTGAGAAGTTCCCTTCCTTGGAAGACCTCTAGCAACTCTACTAGCGTCTTAGGATTGAAACTTTCTCTTTATTTGTAGCCTGTAGCTGGTAGCTCTATGCTAGATCTTATTAGTCTAAAGTTTATGTTTTCAGAACATCACAGGTCTGCTCTTCTATATGATGGGGAATGATGCCAAACTAGTCTATCTGGGATGTCAGAATCTAGAGAGATATCTTACAAAATAGATTGAGCCTCTGTGGATAAGCCAGGCAGAACTAAGGTAGAAAAATCAGCAGATTGAATTCTCTAAAAGGAGTATTAAGATCCACATTCTGCACAGAAAAAGCACCAGCACCCCAGCTAGCCATGCTCAAGCTAATGTTACCAGCACCTTCAAGAACAACTGTTTCTACTTTCCCACCACCAACTGTCATGGGAACTGGCTTCGGTTTCATCTTATAGGCTGACTTGCATCACTCTAATAGGATTCCTTGCTTGCATCATATCGTACAAATAAGGCATTAGAGAGCCCTTTCTCTTCCTTTATTCGCCGCAGGAAGAAATTCCAACTATGCTGCCTTCTAACGATAGGACTGGAATCCGAGCTAAAAGAGGGTCTATTTTGATAGATAGAGATAGACAGGAACTAAGCAATAAGAACAGAATACCAAAGGCTTACTCCCATTTCTTTCTACTCTATCTATGAAGGCTTCTCTTCTCCTCTACCCTTGGTACAGAGCTTCCATACTCTTCTTAGAATGCTCTTCTTCACTCTTCTCAGAGCCATTCTCCACCATCTCCTCTTCATCCTTTTCAGTCACAAGATCTATGAAGGGAAGATCATTTTCACAAGTTCCACACCTTGGAGATCTTACAGACAAAATTGTGTGTGGAGGAGCTATCTCACAAGATCCTAGTCCCTGCTTATTTTGATAACAAACTTTTGCATGCAAGGATGAGGATATTATGTTCTTGAAGGTCTCTTCTTCAAGAACATATTTTTCTGCGTTGGCTTTGCTGATCACAAGCTCAGCCTGGCATTCAGTTAATTTATTAATGAGATCTTTGATCTGAGTCCTGTAGTTTGTATGCTCATGTTTAAGAGTTGAAATGGTTTTCTCTAAGTCCTCTATCTTTAGTTTATAATCATTTTCAGCTTTTTTAAAGTCAGCTTTTAATATATTTAAGGACTCAAGGTCAGTCTTATTTCTAAATTATAGGACCTGTATCTATTAACTTTAGCAATGCATTCAGGAGTACAAAGATGTTCCTGTTGGACCAAAAGAACCAATGAGCCTGATAAGAAAAACCTCTAAGTCCCAAAGACATTACAACTACTGAAGAAGATCACAACAGCTGAAGACATCAGCTGATTACAAAGTCTGAAGACAAAGTTTGAAAGTGAAGTACTGAAGACAAAGACTGAAGACCAGAGTGATCAGTAGTTGTCACAACAACTGAAGTTATTAACTTCAGTAGTTGTGATGGTTTTTCTTTTTCAGTACTTGTAATTTACCTTTCAGTAGTTTATTGTTTCAGTAGTTTTAGTTCAGTAGTTTTATATTCTTGTACTTAGCATTCTCTGAGATGTGATCAGTTGTTGAGAACATTCTCAGTAGTTTGCATAGTTTCAGTTGTTTGTTTAATTCTGTTAGATGTCACTATCAAGTGACATCAGCAGACGTCACATTCCTCTATAAAAGGAATGTTGACCTAGTTGTTTTGTAACCGAAGCATTACGCGTGAATGAAAATATTCCTTTAAACAGAAAAGTTCTCTCTCTCTATAATCATCATTGTGTGATTGCATATTCATACTTTTCTTGCTTGAATTCGATCTTATTTCTGTTATATTCCACTGCAAAATTCAAATCTAATTGATCAAACTAGATCCGATCCTATCAAATGGTATCAGAGCTGGTTAATCATTGATCGATTTAACAATTGATCATTAAAACTGCTCTTTTGATAGCTAAGTTTGATCGAATTAGCAAATTTGCAAGAATTGATTATAGAGTTTGATTTTCTGTCGCTTCCGGTCAATTAATTGAGATTCAAATTGTGTTGTTGAGTTTTTAAACTAGACTGATTTTAATCTCATTGAATTTGATTGAATTGGTGAAAATGACTACTTCAATCAATGATCCTCACAATACTGGCTCCTCAACTAAGCCTCCTATGCTTTTTAAGAGTGAGTATAACATATGGCAACGCCGAATGCTCCATCACCTGTCTGTTAACAGTTCAGGTTGTTGGAAGTCAGTGGTTCATGGACCATATAAGCCTATGGTGAGTAATCCTGAAACCAATAAGATGGTTCCAAAGAAGAAGGAACAATATTCTGATGAGGATTTAAAGCTGTTTGAGATTGATGCTAAAGCCCATGATATTCTGGCCATGGCACTGCCTAATGAAATCTACTCTGGGCTTATGCATCATGAAACTGCTCATGATCTCTGGGTTGCTCTGAAGGAACAATTTGGAGGAACTGATGAGGTCTTAGCAAACAACAGAGAAATCCTTGCCCAGCAATATGAGACATTCTCTCATAGGAAGGGTGAGACATTGACTCAACAGTTTGAGCGAATTTCATGTTTGATATCTGAGCTAAAAATGGTTCAACATGAACATACAAACAGCCAGATGAATAACAGATTCCTCAAATCCCTGCCTGAGAGATGGGACACTTATACCATTGTCCTACGCTCCAGTGCAAATCTGGATACTCTATCTCTCACCCAACTTCATGGGAAACTCTTAACATTTGAGAAAGAGATAGAACAGAAAAGGAAACTATCTTCATCTGGAAAGCTCACTGATGACTTTGTACCAGGAAACACTGCTCTGGTTGGTCGTGAGTCTGAATATGCTTCATCTGAAAGTTCATATGATGAACATATTGATTTCTCTTCAAACAGTGGAAATCATGCTTTTGTTGGAGTTGAGGGTAACTCAGGTTTTAATGTTGATAACTTGTGTTTTCTGATGGATGATTTGAAAGGAATTGCTGATGATGATCTGGAAGAGATGGATATTTTGAGCCAAATGGCATTGATCAATATCAGATCTCAAAAGTTTTACAAAAGAACAGGTAGAAAATTCCCTGGTCTCTCAGGCAAAACCAAAGTTGGTTTTGATAAGAGCAAGTTGAGATGTCAAAAGTGCCATAGACTTGGACATTTTGCTAGAGAGTGTAGATCATCTGGATCTAGCTCATCTGCATCCTTTGTGACTTTTCCAAGCAATAGCTCATAATCCAAAGGGCAACATTCTACCAGTTCTGATCATCATTCACAACATCAATCATCTCCTGCATACTTTGTTCCTCAAAATCCAATGCCATATCCTTATCCATGTTTTTACATGCCTCAGTTTGGTCAGGTTCCTGTACCCATGGCTCAACAACCACATGCTCTACCTGATCCTCAACCATCTCAAACAAATCAACAATCTCAATCTCAATCTCATCAGAGCTTTTTCACCCCTGAAGTTGTTGACTGGAGCAGCTTACCAGATGATGTCTCTGGTTATTCTGAACAACTATTTGCTGGTGCTGGTCAACATGGTGGTGAAAACCCTTTTGGAAATCTTGCTCTAATGGCCCAGGAGTCTACTGATGGAAATTCTTCATCATCACAGGTACCACAAGTATCTTCTGAGGCTAAGGCCAAGTTATGTTCTGAGTCATGCATAGCTGCTTTTGTTTCAATTAGGGAAGCAAATGTAGCTTAAATTAATCAAAACCTTGACCTAGAAAAAACAATTTCCAAAAGAAAAGCTGAGTTTGAGTCTGTTTTAAAAGAGAAGGATGAGGAGATTTATAAACTAAAGTGTCAAATCACTGATGAAAAAGCTAAGGTAGAATTCATTTTGGAAAATCACAAGAATCTCAAAGAAACACTTGCAGCTACCCAAGTTAATTGTGAACGTTGGGTAACATCATGCAAGGGATTTGAAATGCTTCTCAGTAAGCAAACTACTTCTAATGTGAAGTTTGGGATTGGGTATAATCATACCATACCTCCTACAGATTTTACTCCCAAGTTAGAAGTAAAATCTGAGGATGATTGTCATTCCCAAACCACATCATCATGTGTCTCATCCTCAAATGATAATTCAAAATCAGAGGATGAAGTCAGTGTGAATACCTCAGCTAATCAAATTGCTGATGGTCCCACTGCTTCGAAACACATGATCAAGAAGAGTCTGAGTAATTCAGGTGTTGTTCCACAAGGTACTCAATGTACTGAAGGGCAAAACACAACACCTAAAAAGCATTTCAAATCAGAGGAAAATAAGCATAGGTTGACATCTGCTGAAAGGTCTATCAGGAACCTCAAAAGTACTGATAGAAAACTTCTGAAGAACAAATCTTCAGTTGTTGAAAATCCTTCAGTATTCCCAAAAGTACTGAAAGGAAGAAAGTACTGAAGAACAAATCTTCAGTAGTTTCATCATCTTCAACAGTTGATCAACAAAAGATGAAAAGAAAGCCATGTGAAATATGTGGCTTGTTTAATCATCTTACTGATGAATGCTGGTATAACAAGGGTTTAAAATTCAACAAAGAGAAAATCATTAAGAAGCAAATGCATAAAATGAAAGATGATTTTCAAACCAAGTTTGTACCACAATTATCTCATTCTGATAAACCAAAGCTTTTTCAAAAAGTCACAAAGAAGGAAGGGGTTTGTCACACAACAGCTCCAAATATTCCTCATGGAATATTAAAAACTCAGACTAAGTCTGTGTCTTTTCAAAAGAAGAATGTAGTGAATCACAAGAACAAATCATCAACAAGTACTGATGTGTCAACTGAGTTGAAAACCTTGACAACCAATCAGACACAATTTGTTATGATGGTTCAACATCTATTGGGGAGAGTTAACCAATTAGATTTTTTTGTGATTAAACCACTGAAAAGGACACCCAAGCCAAAATCAAAGGAATCCTTTTCAGCATCATCTACATCTTCAAAGGCTGTTAATCATGCAAAATCTGTTAGTTTAACATCTGTTGATGAAAACAGACCCAAAACCAAAAAGGTTTGGGTCTCAAAGGCTAACTATTTTTTGTGAAAAATGCAGGGTTCTTCAGCATGCCAAAGAAGCATCTGGTATGTAGACAGTGGAGGATCCATGCATATGACAGGGAGCAGCTCTCTTCTTCATGATTATTCTCAAGGGAAGAAGGGATTTGTTTCTTTTGGAAATGATGCCAAGGGTTACATCATTGGGAAAGGATTTGTCTCAAATGGGGAGATAAGATTTGATGATGTTAACCATGTGGAGAACCTCAAGTACAATCTTTTGAGTGTCAGTCAAATGTGTGATAAAGGGCATGTTGCACTTTTCACAAGTCAAAACTGCCGGATTCTGTCTTCCAAAGTTTTGCACAAGATTGACAAGATATTGGATGAATATACTCTCCTGAAGGCCAACAGGATTGGAAGAGTATATGCCTTAGATTTATCAAAGAAAATTGATCTTAAAGGCCATCCATGTCTGTTCTCCATAGCCTCTCTTCAAGAATTTGAACTATGGCATAGAAGGCTTGGTCATGTGAATCTTAAGAATATGAATCAGCTCATTCATCATGGTTTAGTGAGAGGTTTGCCATTGAAGGAGTTCAAATGTGATGATAACTGTCCAGCTTGCTTAAAAGGAAAGCAACACAAAGTTTCATTCCCTCCTATAGACGAACCCAAGTCCACTGCCTGCTTACAATTACTGCATATGGATCTCTTTGGTCCTGTTAGAGTAATGAGTATGGCAAAGAAAAAGTACTGTCTGGTAATTGTGGATGATTATTCCAGATATGTATGGACTTTCTTCTTGCATTCCAAGGATGAGGGTGCTCAAAGTATCATTTATTTTGTGTTGCATGTGGAAAAGCAGCATTCACTTCCAGTTAAATGTGTGAGAAGTGATAATGGCACAGAGTTTAGGAATCACACTCTTGATGAATTCTATTTGTCTAAGGGAATCAAAAGACAATATAGTATTCAAAGAACTCCTGAGCAAAATGGAGTCGTGGAGAGAAAGAACAGGACCCTTATTGAAGCCGCAAGGACAATGTTGGCTGACTCAGGTTTGCCACTAACCTTTTGGGCTGAAGCTGTCAACACAGCTTGCTATGTTCATAATAGGGGTTTAGTGAATCAGAGGTTGATGAAGACTCCTTATGAGCTCTTACATCATCTGGCCCCTCTGATTTCATTCTTTAGAGCATTTGGGTGTCCCTGTTATATTCTTAACACAAAGAATCCACTTCAGAAGTTTGAATCCAAGGTGGATGCAGGATATTTTATTGGGTATACATCTACTTGCAAGGCATACAGAGTTTTCAATTGCAGAACAAAGATTGTTGAAGAAACTTTGCATGTAAAGTTTAATGAATCTCCAAAAGACAAGATTCCTCAAAACCCTGTTGAGTTGTTTGATTTGGACATACTGCAATATGTTCCATATCAGTCTCCACCTGTTATTGTTTCTGAAGTTCCATCCTCTCCATCTGATGGTACAAATGCAAGTTGTAGTGATCATCTGCCTGTATCTACTACACTTGATGTTCCTGTAGCTTCAGCAGTTCCATCCACAACAAATGCTGATGAAATCTCTGAATCCTCTACTTCATTTGAACTGCCATCTCAGTCTAGGTTTCAAGAGTCTGAATCAACATCTGTTGCTGCTGAATCTCCTACAAACACTTGCACATATATTATTGAGTATCAAGAATTAAAGAATCATCCCATGTCCCAAATCATTGGTGACATTAATGTTGGTGTTTCAACAAGAAGTCAATTGTCCAATTTCTGTCTCTATGCTCTCTTCATCAGTCAGCAAGAGCCAAAGAATTATCATGTGGCATTAAGGGACAATGGAGTTGAAGCCATGCAGCTTGAGCTTCTTCAATTTCAAAAACAGCAAGTGTGGGAACTGGTTCCTCTACCCCAAGGTAAGTGTGCAATAGGCACTAAATGGGTGTTTAGGAATAAAACTGATGAAAAAGGCCAAATTGTCAAGAACAAGGCCAGACTGGTTGTACAGGGGTTTTCACAAGAAGAAGGTATTGATTATGATGAAACCTTTGCCCCTGTAGCCAGACTGGAGGCAATCAGATTGTTTTTAGCTTATGCTGCTTTCCATAACCTTAAAGTTTTTCAAATGGATGTCAAAAGTGCATTTTTATATGGTAAAATAAAAGAAGAGGTTTATGTGTGTCAACCACCAGGTTTTGAAGATCATAAACATCCTGATTGGGTGTATAAGCTTGATAAGGCTCTTTATGGGTTGAAACAAGCACCCAGAGCCTGGTATGAAACATTAACTAACTTTCTTCTTCAAAATAATTTCACTAGAGGCTCCATAGATAAAACTTTGTTCATTAAGAAAGTAGGCATGCATAAGCTCCTTGTTCAAATTTATGTTGATGACATTATTTTTGCATCCTCTGATCCACAGTTGTGTGATGTATTTACTAAATTGATGCAACAAAAGTTTGAAATGAGTGCCATGGGAGAATTACAGTTCTTTCTGGGTTTGCAAATCAAACAAATGGCTGATGGAACTTTCATTCATCAGTCAAAATACACAAAAGATTTGTTAACCAAGTTGGATTTACAAAACTGTAAATCCTGTTCTACTCCCATGTGCAGCAACACACAACTGCATGCTGATAAAAAAGGTAAAGCAGTTGATGAAACTCTTTACAGATGTATGATTGGTTCCTTGATGTACCTTACAGCTTCTAGACCAGATATTATGTTTGCAACTTGTGTTTGTGCTAGATTTCAGGCTGCTCCTAAGGATTCCCATATGATTGCAGTCAAGAGGATCTTTAGATATTTGCAAGGAACTCAATCTCTAGGACTTTGGTATTCTACTGGGCACTCTTGCAAATTAGTTGCTTTCTCTGATAGTGACTATGCAGGGTGTAAGTTAACCAGAAAATCAACTTCTGGTGGATGCCAATTTCTAGGCAACTGTTTAGTTTCTTGGCAGAGTAAGAAACAAACTTCAGTTGCTACATCCACAGCTGAAGCAGAGTATATTGCAGCTGCAAGCTGTAAATCTCAGGTACTCTGGCTTCAAAATCAATTATTGGATTATGACATTACAGAGACTAAGACTCCTTTATTAATGGATAGTGCTTCAGCTCTTTGTATTGTTAAGAATCCTGTCCAGCATTCTAGGACCAAACATATTGAGATCAGACATCATTTTATTAGGGATTGTTATGAAAAAGGTCTGATTGATCCAAAGTTTGTGCCTAGTGCTGATGAGCTTGCAGATATATTTACTAAGCCTTTGGATAGTGCAACTTTTCATAATCTTGTACTCAGGCTCCATATGCTGCAACTAGAATAATTTGGCAACTACTGATGCTCTCAGTCAATAAATACTGATGAGCATTAGTATAATTATGTCAAAAATAAGTGCTGATAAGTCATTTTATCTTCAGTAGTTTTTATAACTACTGAAGACTAAATTACTTAAAAGTATTGAAGTACTTCATTTGTTGCAAAGTACTAATGTAGTTCAAACTACTGAAGTCTTTTATAATAAATAAGTACTGATGACCAATGAAACATCTGAAAATCAGATGATCTGATGAGTAAGTGTTAAGGTCATTGAAATAGCTGAACTTTGTGAATTGACGACAACAACTACTGTTTCATTTCAAAACAACTAAAGCCAAAACCAAGTCTTCAGTAGTTTACAACTACTGATGACCAACACCAAGTCTTCAGTTGTTTACAACATCTGAAAGTTAAAACCATGTCTTCAGTTGTTTTCTAACAACTGATGACTCACACCAACACTTTCAGTTGTTTTCTTTCAGCCGTTTCATAAGCTATATATACCTAACCCTAACTTCAAACTTTTCATAACCCACTTTCCAAACGTTCATCTTCCATTAATGGCGACCATGCAAATCAAACCTCGACACAACTGTGTCGCTTACCTTACCAAATCACCCTTTTGGAACAAGTTTGATGCTACTATTGATTTGATGGTTGATTCCCAATATCGCACAGCCTTTCTCTTGAATCCTACCATCTATCCCGATACCCTTTGCCAATTCTGGACAAACGTCACTGTTCATACTGCTGAGAATGATGACTCCATCACTCTCCAGTCGTTTGTCAACCAGAAACAGGTGGTCATCACCTCTGAGATCATTCGTCAAACCCTAGACTTGAATGATGCCACCCATGTCACCAAATACCCCAAAGGCACCATTGATCTATCCTTTGCTAATCATGGTTATGAGGGTGACCTAAGTGCTACTACTATTCTGAAGAAGCACTTCCATGATGCTGAGCGACTCATTTTTCATATGATAAATGTCTGTCTTGCCCCTAAAACATCTTCATGGGATCAAATGTCATCCAGGTGGCAACAGGTATTGTATTCTATCATTGAGCATCAAAGCCTAAATTTTTCTGAAATAATCTTTTTGGAATTAAAAGATTTGGCAATGAAACCTGTGGCTAATAGATGGATATTATATCCAAGGTTTCTTATGGCCATAATTCTTAATCAATTAAAATCTGATGGCTTTGTTGGCCTTGGAGTCTCTGCTCTAGTAGTTTTGCCAGAGGTATACTCCAGGCACAACTCCAATCCACAACTCAAAGAGGCTGCCAAACTGCTAAAACCCAAGCAGAGGGAACCCACAGCCTCCACCTCCAGATCTAAAGTCCCCTCCAAACCAAAACCCAAGAAAACCAAAAAGGCTACTCAGGGAGTTGAGTCCCCTGATGATGCCCCTGCAGCACAAACGCAGGATGAAACTACAAGTCTTAATCCCCTTGTAATTTCAATGACTCCACCAGCTGAAACCGCTCAGGTATCCTCTCAACAGGATCCTGATGCAACCAACATTGGGGAAGCCACATTACTGGAATCTCTCTCACTTGAGAAGATTGCCATTGAAGAGCACCATTCTCCCCGGGTGCAATCCTTTTCACCTCCATCTCCCACTGAAACCACCCCTACTAGTCCAACTGCAGTCATTGCACAAGTGCTGACTCAACTTCATTCCTCTACCCCTCCCTAGAAACCTGTTAACACTGGGAAAACCTCAACAGCTGAGGGGGAGGATCATAATGTAGTTGACAACCCACAGCATAGGGATTATAAAGTTCAATCTCCCAGTGTAGATGAGGAGACTAGAACATCTGGTGAGGCTACCTCTTCCCCTGTTTCAACACATGAACAGGATGAAGCAGGTATCATCTCTAAGAACTCACCAGAGGCAACTGCCAATGAAGGACTTGCTCCTGAGGCAAGAAGTCCCCAATTCCAAGACAAAGGGGCACATGTGATTACTGATCTACACTCAGTACATGTTCATCCTGATTTACTCAGGAGGTCAGCTGATTCAGCTTACACTGATGATGACCTGGGCTTTTTCTTTGAAGTTCTAGCCCAAAACACCATTCTTGAGGCTGAGGTTTGCAGATTAAAAGAAATGCTTGCCAAAATGTCTTAGGAATCAAGTCCATCTGCCCCAATTAACCCACAGATGGCAGCTTCTGTTGAAGCTCTCCCAAACATTGAGCCAATCAAATCAAATAAGCCACCAGCCTCTGTTTCAGGCACCATTTCTCAGGGAGAGAACCCCTCTGAGCAAATGGCTGCTGCTTTCAAATCTTCCTTACCTCTCATCACTCCCATCATCACTACTATTGTCCATCAAACCATTGATGAGAGGATTTCCTCAAATCTTCAAACCCTTGTGGATGATGCTGTGGCAAAGAAACTTTCTGACATTCAAACCCTTGAACCCAATGCAACCAAAAAGGGGGAGTCTAAGTCAGTGAAAGATGATAAAAGGAAAAGAACTGAAGAGGAAGAAGCCAAGGATAATAAAGGAAATGAGATTATTACTTACAAAAGAAAGAAGAGTGCTGGTGAACAAACTGAGGATGAGAAGAAGTTGGAGGAGATGATCAAAGAAGGTGATGAGCAACACAGCAGATCCATGGACAGGATTATTGATCAGCTCTTCAGGCAAGGCTTTGATACTGCCAAACTTGATTCTGAGATCAGAAGGCTTGAGATTCAGGAGATTGAAAATCGATGGGCAGGCTGCAATGAGAAAAAAGGGAAAGATTGGAGACTATGATCAGATTCCTATCTAAACACTTGGGAAGATCTATCATTGAAGTCAAGTCATGGTCAAGAGATAGCATGTTGGAGATAACCACCAAAATATGCTCTTCTGAAAGCTTCAACAAAGGTCTGATCATAGAAGCTCTGGATGAAGCTGGTGCTGGGAAAAGATCTGACATGGCTAAGTTATCCAAAGCCACCCTCACAAACAAAATGATAGAGTAGCCTTTACAATCTCCCTTACCAAAACAATCCTCAAAACAACCAACCTCACAACCTCCAAAACAACCAACCTCACAACCCTCTAAACCAACTCCTTTACCTAAGAAACCCACTCAATCTACCACCAGTGATGCACCTAAAAGAAAAAGAAGGGTGTTGAGGATGGAAGAAGAAGAAGATGATGATGAAAAGGATAGTCTGCCAATCTCTGCTGTGATCAAAATGAAGAAACCTGAGCCTCGGAGTCAATCAAAAACAATAACTCCTGAAACTCAAAGGCAAATGGTTAAAGTTAAGATAGAAGAAGAAGAACAGCAGAAACAGCATGATGAGCAATTTCTTAAAATGGTTGACAAGGACTTCTCTCAGTCCTCATCCATTCAAGCAATGAAGAAACAAGCTCTGAGGTTGTACACTCTTAGGCATACATTCCAACATCAAAGAGAAAGAGTGAGGATTTGGCCAGTGAAGATCATGTATAGGTTGGACTCACCTTAGTATAGTTGTTTACTTTACTTGTAATAGGACTTTTGTTAGTTTCCTTTTGTATGTTCTTTGTATTGTGTAATTTTGGCAGTCTAGCGAAACTGGGAGCGAATCTATACATTCGCTCACAGTTTGCTGTTCTAGTTTACCCGGCAAACTTGTGTTCTGCCGGGCGAAACTATAGTTCGGCATGACAGTTTCGCTACCAGCGAAACTGTCTGCGAAACTACAACTGCTATATATACTTTTGTCAATTCTCATTTTAAGGTAAGCTTGCAAAACCCTAATCGTGGATCATTGTTCCAAGCTACCTATTCCAAGCAGTTTTTACACAGAAATATTATTGTGCTTCATGTTATTGATTGTTATTGTTCATTTTGTTATCAAATATGTGTTAGAATTGTATTCTATCTTCTCAATTGTTATTGTTTAGCATGGATGTTAGATATTGAGCAAATCATCACTTCATTTGCACTGTTTTTCGATCACATGGACCAACAATATGGTATGAGAGCCTTAGTGCTCTTGATTTGTTTAGTTTTTGTGGTTTTTGTTCAATATCTAGTCTCAATCAATTTTCATTGGATTATAAGGTGTTTTTGACATGGAAATTGATTGAATTATGCTCGTTTTTGATTGAGGAAGATTCTACAATCATCAGATCTCAAATTCATTGAGTTTTGGATGATTTCAGATTGATTTTGAGGTGAAAAAGGGTTTTGAGATCGATCAGCGAAATTGGTGTTCTTACAGCGAAACTGTCATCATCTTTCAGCGAAATTATGAGCTATCTTGCATCAGAAGTTGTTTTCTAGAGATTCTGCGAAACTAAGCCTTTGAACGAAAGTTCATCAGTGTTTGTGAACAATCAACAAGCGAAATTGCTGCCGAATTTGTTTTTGAACGAAAGTTCAAGCTTGTTTCGTGCGAAGTTAGCAGCGAAACTAAGCCAGTGGTGTCTTTGGTCTAGCGAAAGTGCTGCTGAAATTGCTAGCGAAAGTGTCAGATTCAGCGAAATTGTCAGCGAAAGTAATTCTTCAGCGAAATTGTCATCCAAGTCATCTTTTTCTGCGAATTTGTCAGCGAAATTATAAACCTTTCTGCCAAAACTATAATGTCGAAATTAACTACTCTCACACTTGCTGATCTTGAAAGTGTTGCTCCTAATAGACCTCCAAGACTCATTAATGGAGATAATTTTGAAGATTGGAAGAGATGTCTCAAAGCTTTCTTCTTCTACAATGATCATAATCAATGGGAATCGATTACTTCTGGTCCTCACATACCAACGGTTACTGTTGGTGATGTTGTTTCTCAGAACAAGGACTCATCTTCCTATACTGAAAGAGATCTGAAATTGATTGATCATGATCAAAAGGCTTTTGGTGCTCTAACTCTCTGTTTAGCTCCAGACATCTACAACCGTTTTGCAGAGCATAAAAATGCTAAATCTCTTTACGATGCTTTATGTGAATTTTATGATGGTAATGCAGATTTGGTAAAAGATAAGAGTATTCAGGCTGAAAAAGAGTTCAATTCATTTGTGGGATACAAGAACGAGAGTCTGAGAGATCTTACAAACCGTTTCTTAACCGTCTCAAGCACTTTAAAGAAATATGATGAAAGGCTCTCCAACAGTGAACAAGTTAATAGGCTTCTCGATTCTCTTCCACCACAGTGGAGTCTTCAATTGAGAATGCTTAAACAAGAAAGAGGTTTCACAGATTACAACCTCATGGATATCATTAACAAGTTGAAATCTTTTGAGTTGGATATGAAAAGAAGGGAATTTAACCAGACTATGATGCCCACATCTGGTTTTTCTCAAAATGTTGCTTTGTTGTCATCCGCTGCAAACTCTCACATACAAAATCCAATTCAAGGAGGGAGCAATACAAGTAATTTCTCGAGTGGGAATAGTCATGTTGGAAGAGATTTGGGAAATTCTAAGGTCAATGCTGAAACTCCAATTCCATCAGAAACAATGGCTCTTTTTGGAATGTTTGTTCAGAGCTATGAAGCTCTTGTTGCTGGAGAACTGAAAGGTAAAGGAATGACTATGGAGGACATGTATCAGGTTGATCCTGATGATCTTGAAGAAACTGATATTCAATGGCAAATGGCGATGTTAACTTTAAGAGCTCGAAGATTTATGGAAAGAACAGGACGAAAGAACTTTGGTGGTCAATCATCTACTTCAAAACTGGGATTTGATAAGTCAAAATTGAGGTGCTTTAATTGTAAACAATTGGGACATTTCAAACGTGAATGTCCATTACCAATTGTCACAGATCCTAGTAACTCTGGAGTACCAAGATTGACAGCAGAGAAAGAAAAGGAAGAAGTGAATCTAAAAAAGGAGTCGGCTTTGATTTCGAACTTTGAATGGAGTGCAGAGGTGGAAGAAACAAGAACTGAGATCAATCACGCGTTAGTTGCTGAGTTTGTGGAAAGTAATGAAGAGGTAGATGGTGAAGATGGATTTGTGTTGTTCAAGGAATTCAAAAGAGAAAACGAGTCATTAGTAAATGGGAAAGAAGAAAAAGCTGATGGAAATGGGAAAGATGAAACTGCAGGCTTAAGTAAGAAAAGAAATTCAAGAGATGAGATAGGAAAAGAGAAGGATGATGTTGCTGCTACTGTTGAGGAAAAGAAATCAAGTACTCCAGTATGCATGTGTGACAAAGCTTTAGTTGCTGAAAGGATGGTAATGGGACTTCCATATGAGGTAATACAGGATATGTGTTCACCTGCTTGTAATATTAGATTATTTGGGATTTATAAGGCTAACCGTTTGTTAATTGATAATGAAAATGATTTAAAGCGAATTAATGATGAACTTAAAATGAATGAATCAAAATATTTTGTGAAATTAAATGAGACCCTTTAAAAGAAAATGATCATTTAAAAAGAATCGTTTTGGAAAGAAATGTCGAGATTAATACTTTGAATGAAAGGGTTGCTCTTGCTGAATTTGAAGCAAGCAAACTTCAGTCAAAGTTAGATAAATGGACTATTTCTGGAATGAAACATGATGATCTTTGTAAATCTCAACGGGGAGCAAGAATTAAAACAGGTTTGGGTTATGAAAATGTACAGGTTTATCCTCCACCTAGTACATACTGTTATTCTCCTATGCATGTTCCTCATCCTTCTAATGATTTAATCAAAACAAATACTGACAGTATGTCTGCAGGTTTAGTGGGGAATAACTCTAAGTACATTCGTGAAGACTATGACTATGGACCAACTAGTGGGCTTGGATGCACTAGTTCTAGTACACCTGAAAATCAACAGTCTGTTTTAGATCATAAGTCTAGTTTAAATTCTGTTTTTGTTTCTGGTTCTAATGTAACAGACTTAAATGTCTCATGTACTCATGATAGTTTTATTCCATCTTGTAATTCAGATCATGGTAGTGATGATTTTTGTTCTCATAATGAATGTAATGCATCTGATCTTTCTCCAAAAACAACTGAGCAACTTAAAACTAATTGTTTCGAAAAGTTCTTTTCTCAACCTATTCCATCTTTCACACCATTAAATATGACGTCATCTGAGAAATGTACTTCTTCTTCATCTGACACTAGTACCAGTGGTACAAGTTTTACTGATATGTCAGATGAATCTTGTTCTAAAATTCTTGTTCAAATAAACATCAAACTCATGAGTTGTATGAGACATTTAGTGATGTTGATTCTAGTTTGTCTGAATGTGATGAGGAGATTATTATTGACTCTATTTTTACCTCATCACATCACAGACCTAGATTCAAACCTCATTGTTTCAGGTGTGGTCAAGAGGATCATCTTGTCAAAAATTGTCCTTCTTTGATTCAAGGATCCTCTAATAGGAACTCTTTTGGAAATAAATTGACAAAATTAGTTAATTATTTCTTTTGTAAAAAATCTGTTTTTTTAAAGCAAAGTTGTTCAATCTTGGGTTCCTATTACTCCTGGCTAATTGATTTGTTAATTCTTTTCAGGAGTCCTCGTCAAAGATTGTAAACAGTTTATGGCATGTTGATAGCGGGTGTTCCAAGCATATGACGGGATTAAAGGATTTGTTGACCAACTATCGGATTATATATGGAGGATATGTAGCTTTTGCTGGTAATAAAAAGGATGGAAAAATGATTGGACAAGGAGAAGTTACCAATGGTTCTCTCACTTTGAAAAAAGTCAACTATGTTCCCGAATTGGCTTTTAATCTTCTGAATGTTTCTCAAATCTACGATAAAGACATTCATATTCTATTTAAATCTGATGAATGTCTATTTTTAAAATCAGAGATTGTAATTCCAGATGATTTGATTCTCATGCGTGCTCCAAGAAAGCATGATACGTATCCTCTCGATATGAATTCAAGCGAATCAAAGGCTACTGCAACTTGTCTTCTTTCAAAAGCATCAACCTCTGAGTCTCTCTTATGGTATCGTCGTTTAGGCCATGTTAATTTTAAGATAATTAATAAACTAGTAAAGAACAACCTTGTTAGAGGACTTCCTTTAAAAGATTTTTCTGTTAATGAAAAATGCATGGCATGTGCCAAGGGCAAACAACATAAGAAACCTCATAAACCCAAACTTCTAAATAGCATATCTTGTCCTCTTGAGTTGTTACATACTGATTTATTTAGGCCAATTAGTGTTAAATCAATTGCTAAAAAATCTTTTTGTCTTGTTGCTACAGATGATTTCTCAAGATATTCATGGGTGAGGTTTCTTGCACACAAAGGCGAGGTTGCAGAGGAATTGCAGAGATTAATTCTTTCTATCAAATCAATCAGTAAGAGAAAAGTTATGGGACTAAGAAGTGACAACGGCACTGAATTCAAAAATCAGATTCTCGATTCATTTTGTGCACAAAAAGGGATTGTGAGACAATTTAGTGCTGCAAGAACACCCCAGCAGAATGGATGTGAAGTGTGCTTTTCTCTACGGAGACATTGATGAGGAGATATATGTGTGTCAACCACCAGGTTTTGAGAATCCTGATTTTCCTGATAAAGTGTTTAAGCTTGACAAATCTCTGTATGGTCTTCATCAAGCACCCAGAATCTGGTTTGAGACCCTTACACAATATCTTCTAAGCAATGGTTTCTCTCGTGGTACCATCGATATGACTCTATTCAAAAGAGAAGTGAATGGTGAAATGATATTTGTTCAAGTTTACGTTGATGATATTATTTTTGGATCTACAAATTCTCAATTGTGTAGAGAGTTCGAAGAGGTTATGAGTCAAAGGTTTGAAATGAGTATGATGGGTGAAATGTGTTTCTTTCTTGGATTACAAGTTGAACAACAGAAAGAAGGAATTCTTATTCATCAGGAGAAGTATATAAAAGATATTTTGAAGAACTTTAAGATGGATGATGCTTCTACAGAGATGACTCCCTTTACTGCTCAGACTTGTCTCACTCCAGATGAAAACGGAAAACCAGTTGATCCTCATCTTTTTAGATCTATGATTGGCTCTCTCATGTATCTTACTGCAAGTCGTCCTGATATCACTTTTGCTGTTGGTTACTGTGCTAGATATCAGTTGGCTCCAAAGGAATCTCATGAGAAAGCTGTCAAAAGAATATTTCGTTATCTCAAAGGATCATTTTGTTTAGGATTGTGGTATCCATATGGAGGGAATTTTGATTTACATGCTTACTCTGATAGTGATTCCAATGGTTGCAGGTTAAACAGAAAATCTGTGTCGGGAGGTTGTCAATATTTGGGGAATTGTTTGGTATCTTGGCAGAGCAAGAAACAAACCACTGTTTCTCTTTCTACAGGGGAAGCTGAATATATTGCTGCATCAAGCTGTTGTTCTCAAGTTCTCTGGATCCAACATCAAATGATTGATTATGGACTTAACTTTCTCCATACACCTTTATTTTGTGACAATGAAGCAGCCATTGGAATTGCTAAAAATCCTATTCATCATTCACGAACCAAGCATATCGAGACACGAATTCATGCGATTCGTGATGCTCAAGAAAAGGGTTTCATTGATATTATACCCATCGATACAAAAAATCAAAAAGCTGATCTTTTCACAAAAACTTTTGATAAACCTCGTTTTTATGAATTGATTTCTATGCTCGGGTTAATAACTTTTTAAATTTTCATTTTTTGTTCCTTTTATTAAAAAAATACAATAATAATTTACGGAAATTATTTATTATTTGAAAATAAAAATTTGGGGGAGTAATTTCATAATTCTGAGATCGGAATTTAACATGATGAGAAATGATTGTATATTCTCTAAGTATATTTGTATACATGACCGGTGCTTCAATGAGAAATGATAGTAACTGATACTGGATTCTGTTTCACATAAATTTTTAAAGAAAATTGATCAGATTCTTTAACGATATGTATGATAGACTCAGCCTGACGAATAAAGTAGACAGCAGCTCTATAATTAAATTAAACATCATGCTTAAGAATGTCTGGATTTACTCAATTGTTTTGGCTTGCACAAAAACTGAGTCCTGATAAAAATTGGATTGAGAATGAATCTTTCGTTTAGTCTGCTTTGATATATCACCTCCCTGAACCATAGCTGGCATATTCTTGTGTTGATGTATCTTGTGTCTGTGCTAATCTCCTCTGCTGTACGGAAGTACTGACCTGGAGTGATGATCTCCTCTGCTGTACGATAGTACTGACCTGGAGCTCTCATCAGCACATGTTTAAATGGTTATCTCCTCTGTTATACGTGAGTATAGATCTGGAGCTCTCACCATTTTGATATAATTATGTCAAATCATCTTATCGATGAGTTCCTTTCAGAATGAAATATTCTGTTTATAATCACTTGCACACTAATGCACAAGCCTTGTTCTATGTAGATTGATTCAAAATTCAAGAAATCCTGAGGTTGGGTGAGAGTTTTTACCAAATGATTGTGGGGTCCTAACATTCTAAAGCATCTAATCGAACCTTAAACAAATCATAAGCTGTTTGTTGAAAAAGGATAAGGCATGAGTTTAAGTGAACAATTATATCAGCAATCGTTATTGATTTGTTCTAATTTCAGTTGTTTCTGTGCAGATTGTGATCAGATCCTGTATTCAGTATGATCTCATTGTTGGTCGATGATTTTTGATCATCTTTATGTTTATAAATATCTAGAGGATGTGATCTCTGATTAATTTAGATCTCATTATGTGATGTGCTCATGTTAATATATATATATATATATATATATATATATATATATATAATAAAAATAAAAATAAAAATAAAAAAAATTAAAAAAAAAGGGGTGGTGCCGAAACTATACTTTCGCTAATTGTTTCGCAAGGCGAAACTGTAATTTCGCTAGGTTTACTAATTAGTTGTCAACTGGTTATCTCTTAGCGAACTTACAGTTTTCCTAGGCGAAACTGTAAATTCGCCCTGCGAATTTATAGTTTCGCTCTCAGCAAAACTATTTTCTATTTAAGTCGTTTTTGCGAAATTCTTCTCATAATTTCGCAAAAACGATCTGTGTAGGTCTTAGGGTTTTTCCGTGACTTTATTTGGCGATTTTGCATTTTGGTAGTGTTTTGGACTGATTAATCGTTTCATTTGATTCGCATGTGAGTTTCGAACCTTGTAATATCATTTAATCTGGTTAAAATCATCTCCTTTTAAGTCATTTGGATTTTGAATCTTCGGTGGGTTCGCTTTTCATCCAGCGAAATTGCAGATTCTTCTGCGAAACTGAACGAAAGTTCTCATCTTCTCAGCGAAACTGTAAAGTTATGCTGTCCGGGCGAACTTAACAGTTTCGTCAAATTATCTTTAGTTTCGCAGAATTTGGTCTTAAACTTGCACAGTTTCGCTTGGTTATGTTTTCTTTTGAACAGCGAAACTATTTTTTAAACAGCGAAACTAATTGTTTACAGCGAAACTATGTTTTTGCTTGCAGAAATTAATAGCGAATCTTCTTTAATCTATCTTCACCTTGTCGAAATTGTCTTTTGTTCAGCGAAAATAACATGTTTTAATGTGCGAAACTATTGTTTCGCTTGCCGAAACTGTTAGTTTTCATTGTCGAAACTGTTTTTGTTCAGCGAAACTAACATGTCTTAATGAGCGAAACTATTGTTTCGCTTGCCGAAACTGCTAGTTTTCATTGTTTTAGTATTATTTTTTTTCTTTTTTCATAATTTCTCATTCAATTTATTTGTTTTCTTCATCAGGTTATCATGGCTATTCTCAAATTTGATGAGCGGAATAACATCACAACCATTCTAGATGATACTCATCCTAAGGCAGCTGGATTTCGAGATTGTATCAGATGGCTTCAAAGATCGCCTATAGCTTATGCCATATCTCATTCGCCTACTATTTATGATCTTCATATTAGAGATTTTTGGCGATCTGCAGAGTATGATACTAGAGGAGATGTACAGCGGATCACTGCCAAAGTTATTGATCACGAAGTGATGATCACTGCTGAGAATGTTTCGAGGATTCTTAGACTTGAAGATGATTCTGGAGATGAAGTAGCTATGACAGAATCTGAGGTGTTTCAAGCTTTTAGAAGTATGGGATATGAGGGACCAGCCTTTGGTTCAAGGAAGGAGATCAAGAAGTCATTTTTATCTAAAGAATGGAGATACATCGCTCAAGTTTTTATCATGTGCCTAGATCACCGTAAAGGTGGATCCGATGGACTTAATATTGATTGGGCTAAGGCAATGGTGCTGTGTTGTAAAGGGGAGAAGGCCAATATAGCTAAATTGATTTTTGCATGTATGGCAGAGAATGTGATGGCTGTAAAGAAAGATAAATGGTTGCTGTACCCTCGTTTTCTTCAGATGATTTTTGATGATCTTATACCTGATGTTCCAAAACATGGAGAGATCAAGAGGCTGGTACAGATGAATCCCCGTATTTTTGCTGACTGCTGTGCCATTCGCCACGACTTTAGTGGTAAAATCACCCATCTTTGGGAAAATATGTATCCTCCAGAACGCTGGAATTATATTAGACGGGTGGATAAGTCTGAGAATAAAAGAGCCGAAGAAACAAGAGTAAAGCAAGCTGATGCTACAAAGAAAAGGAAGAGATATGCCAAAGAAAAGGATTATGATTTTGAAGAGGATATTGATGCACAAGCTGAGGAAGTCAGGGTTGAGAAAGAAAGGAGGTCTAAGAAGAAAACTGATTTTGTTGAGCCTGAGCGGCGAACCAAATATAGACATGAGGGATTTACAGTTAGAAGAGAGGCTAGTGAAAATCTTGATGAGGATATGATACGCAACTTGAAATCTTTGTTGGCTAATGAACTGAGTATGATTAAGACTAAACTTACAATCAGGAAATCAGAGAAAGACAGAAAGATGAGGTGATTGAAGAAATGCAGAGAATGTTAGTTGATCAAAACAAACTGGTTAAGAAGTTGTTTGAGGAGATTACACAACTGAAACCTGCAGCCGGCCTACCTAGTCAACTGACTCAATCTGAGTTAGATGATTTGACTGATATATCAAAGTACTCATTTCTGAATGTGGGTACTTCTTCTAAGGTAGGAGAGGGCACTTCTGAAGCAGCAACTACTGGTGGAGGAGAGCAGGAAATTCCAAGAGAGGATGTGGGAAGAAATGATGAGGAAGATATTATTGAGGCTGGGTTTGTAAACATGCAGTTTGATTTTGAAAAAGATCTTGTTGGTGAAGAAGTTTTTGTTACAGCTACTACTGAAGGAGTATCTGATAAAGGCAAAGGGCTGGTTGATGAAGAGGAGGAAGATGAACAACTCATAGACTATGATTCAGAACCTGAGTTTTATGAAGTTGATGAGCGACCATTGATTTATGTTGCTAAGAAGGGAGAAGATGATGCAGATGTTTTTGAAATGGATAAAAATGATTGGTTGGTGAAAGAGAAGGAGGTGGAGGAAATCACTCCTTTATTCCAACATTTGGAGTGATTAAGTAGGAAGGAAGCTGATAAGAAAATTATAAGCTGGTGTTACAATCCAAGTTTAAAGATGTTTATGATCAAGAGACGGGGAGGAAATATCAGTTATATGCTTAAGAGGTAGGCTTTTAAGACCTTGCCTAAATGGGATTTGAGACGTTTAGCAACTCTACCTTTGATCAATGCTCACTTAAGTGAAAGAGCATCATTTCTTGAGAAGGAGATAAAAAATGGACTTAATGATAATTTTTAGTCTTTTGGATATATGAAAGCTGAAAGAGATCAAAGAAGGATAAGGCTGGGAGACAGGAAAATGAAGGATTGTACTAAGAGTTAAACCTCCAAAGACTGTAAATCGGGTAAGATTGGCTGATCCTCTTCCCCAACAACTACAGGACTTTGAGAAGTGGTTTTATGACAACAATACTGGAGAGGCTGTGATTAGAGCTAAACATGAAAAGGAGTTCAGAGTATTTGATCTGATGGAGTTGTTTAGTTTTTGTGATGAAGACCTTTTGGTACTATGTGAAAATCACATTAAAGCTGGGGCTGGAGAGGACACTAGAAAAGAAGCTAGTTTGTTCATGAATGTTGCAAAGAAGATCAGGGGAGTAAGGTCGGAGGTCAAGAAGCTAGCTGAAAGGGTGAGAGCTCAGGATGAGTTTGATATGGATGTTCAAGATCTGACCAGGCAGTTTGCAAAGGCTAGTGGTCATTCTAAAGAAGCTAGTGATGCAGGAAAGAACCTTGGAGGATCATTGGCTGAAGCTTCTGAGGATGTTGCTGCAGGAGGTGATGAAGACAGATCAATGGAAGCAGAGGAAACTGGAGCTGACAAGTCAAATCAAGAAGAGTGAAGATAGTGAGATCCAACCTAGGGGGAGTATTGAAGATCATGTATAGGTTGGACTCACCTTAGTATAATTGTTTACTTTACTTGTAGTAGGACTTTTGTTAGTTTCCTTTTGTATGTTCTTTGTATTGTGTAATTTTGGCAGTCTAGCGAAACTGTGAGCGAATCTATACATTTGCTCACAGTTTGCTGTTCTAGTTTACCCGGCGAACTTGTGTTCTGCCGGGCGAAACTATAGTTTCGGCATGACAGTTTCGCTACCAGCGAAACTGTCTGCGAAACTACAACTGCTATATATACTTTTGTCAATTCTCATTGTAAGGTAAGCTTGCAAAACCCTAATCGTGGATCATTGTTGCAAGCTACCTATTCCAAGCAGTTTTTACACAGAAATATTATTATGCTTCATGTTATTGATTGTTATTGTTCATTTTGTTATCAAATATGTGTTAGAATTGTATTCTATCTTCTTAATTGTTATTGTTTAGCATGGATGTTAGATATTGAGCAATTCATCACTTCATTTGCACTGTTTTTCGATCACATGGACCAACAGCCAGACCCCAGGGTAAGTTCCAGAATACACAAGAAAAACATACCAAGTAGATATCATGGCCAAGTGAAAAAGACTGTGAATGCTGCAATTATGTTGGCCATGGTAGTCTCACCCTAGGAGATTATAGAAGAATTCAAGAGAGTACACACCTTAAAATCAACCCCTCTATCTATACTTGAGAACAAAATGATCAAGAAGGGGTTGTTATACAAAAGAATTGAAGATCTTCAAAAGAGTGAACTCCAGTTGTTGCTAGAAGGCTCTCATCCAGATGAATTTGCATACAGAGAGATCACAACTGTTGAGTTGAAGAATGGGAAGACAGTAAGATATCTGTCTGAATATTATGGCCCTGAGTTTTTCTTTGAGGGAGAAGCAGAAGAACTCACCAAGGAGGAACAAGTTGTTCTCCTTGAGGCTTATGCAAGAGAGTCTTACAGACTCATCAATGGGAAATAGGTTTCATGGTTGGGACAAGACTCTGTGTCCAGTTTCCCCAAGACAGAGTTCCCTTCCATACTTAGCCAATCAAAAGATTAGAAACCTTTTTCAGGCCTATGCTTATATGATTACCTCAGAAGCTGATCAAGAGAGTGTTTCTACCAAAGAATAAGTGGGATCATCAATAAACTTAGAGGTTTTGGCTGCATTGGTTCAGGGGGAGTTTGTTGGACCAAAAGAACCAATGAGCCTGATCAGAAAAACCTCTAAGTCCCATAGACATTACAACTACTGAAGAAGATCACAACAGCTGAAGACATCAGCTGATTACAAAGTCTGAAGACAAAGTTTGAAAGTGAAGTACTGAAGACAAAGACTAAAGACCAGAGTGATCAGTAGTTGTCACAACAGCTGAAGTTATTAACTTCAGTAGTTATGATGGTTTTTCTTTTTCAGTACTTGTAATTTACCTTTCAGTAGTTTATTGTTTCAGTAGTTTTAGTTCAGTAGTTTTATATTCTTGTACTTAGCATTCTCTGAGATGTGATTAGTTGTTGAGAACATTCTCAGTAGTTTGCATAGTTTCAGTTGTTTGTTTAATTCTGTTAGATGTCACTATCAAGTGACATCAGCAGACGTCACATTCCTCTATAAAAGGAATGTTGACCTAGTTGTTTTGTAACCGAAGCATTACGCGTGAATGAAAATATTCCTTTAAACAAAAAAGTTCTATATAATCGTCATTGTGTGATTGCATATTCATACTTTTCTTGCTTGAATTCGATCTTATTTCTGTTATATTCCGCTGCAAAATTCAAATCTAATTGATCAAACTAGATCCGATCCTATCAGTTCCAATACCTTGGCTTCATCGTGGTCTGCCATGAGTGCTTGGTTTGGAGATGCATCTTCTACTTGAAAGCTTCACTCAAAGCCTTCTTCTTCAACAGCAACTGCAGCTTGCTGCTTTGGCTTCTCATTCTGGGGGGCTTTCTCAGTGTAGTTTGGTCTTGTGTGTGCTTGGCCACCATTTGTCCTTGGTGCCTTACACTCTCTTGAAAATGTCCCATCTGGTTATAGTTGTAACACTTTACTTTGCTTTTGTCTATCCCAAACTTTCCACTGGCTGCATTGCTTGGAAACTTTCTCCCTGTCCACTTGTAGAACTTCTTGGCTCTGTGAGTGAGAAGAGCCATCTGCTGGACTATCTTCATGTACTCCAAATCATCTGGATGGATACAGTCCAAATCTTCAAGAGTGAAGAGAAAGTTGCCAGAAGTTTCATCAGCAGAGACAAAGGCATGAGAAGAACTTGTCTCATGGAAAGGACTTCCTTAAGTGTAGCTTTCCCTTGGAGTCTTTGGAAAGGTGATGAAAGGGCCCTTTTTTGAGTTGTCAGGGAAGCATATAAGATGATGCTGTGGTTCAATGCTTTCCCTTTCAACCACATGGAGGGTTGAACTCAGTTGATTTCTGGAGTTACCCGACGAGTTTTGCATGTTCATATCCATCTGGTAACCACTAAGAATACCATACAACTTTGTGAGAGTAAGAGTCTTAAGGTTCTCATGCCTCTTGATACAAACACAATAATGTGTCCATTGTCTAGGAAGAGAGGACATAAACTTCCTTACAATGTCCCTGTTCTCAAGAGTTACTCCAACATCCATTAGAGTATCCACAATCTCAACATACCTGAAGTATTGTTGAGTCATGGTTTCACCTGCCTTGAAGGTGAAGTTTTCAAACTGTTGCTTCAGGAGATCCTTCTTGTTCTCCTTTGCTTCAGTAGACCCCTCATACATCAGCTTCAGTGCTTCCCATAGTTGCTTGGCAGTTTTGCACTTCTTGAAGCCTCTGTAGATGGAGTTTGGAAGAGCAGTTTGAAGGGCTATCATGGCTTTCTGATCAATCTCTATTCTCTTTCTATCTGCTTCAGAGTAATCAACCACAACCTTAGGAATCATACCACCACCAGTAGCAGAGGTGGTGCTTGGTATGTAAGGTCCTTCAACAATAGAGTCCCACATCCTGGAGTCTTGAGACTTGATGAAGCCTTCCATTCTTTGACACCAAGTATCAAAGTCTTCAGGAGTGATCAGTGGAGACTTTGTCATAGTTCCAGTTTCCATATCAGCTTTGGTTATAGCTATCATTTGAGTTGTTAAGTATTTTGTGTGTGTGAGGGATCTTAAGATGGTGAGATCTTATATCAAGAGCCTAAAATGCTCTGATACCAAATGCAGGACCGGTGAAGGGTATGCACTTACAACACAACAACACAATGAGGAGAGTTTCTTAGAACACTTAACAGATCAAATAGGGAACTGATTAACTTGTTAATGAAACATGCTAAGAACACAAGTAAAAGTGAGACAGAACAAGATTGCAAAACAACACAAGTATTTGGTTTTCAAGAATGTTGTATATTGCTTCTCAAGTTCTATTACAAGTTACAAAGCATCGATAGAAACTTAAAAGTACTTGAGATACTTTATACTACATCCTACAGCCGGCCATACTTTGAAGGCCAGCTGGATACAATTGACCAGACAACTACAAAATCAAATGTAGAGTCAAAAGGCATATCTGCCTTTTGACTTGTGACTATGACATGCCATAGCTCAAATCCTAATATATTACAAAAAGGATAAAAGTACATAAAGTAGAAAGCATGGACTCAAGACCTCAATGTACAGTTACCAAAAGCATGGACCTTTCACCAACTCATGTAAGTTGGTGACTTTACAGAGTAGCAGCGGAAAGGTGGTCCAGCTTTATGGTAAAGTACATCAGATAAAGGCATATCTCTAAAAGTCTTTGGAAGAAATCTGTCTTTACTCTTTGGCTTCGGATGACTTTGTCTTTGAAGCTTTGGAAGACTTCACTTTTTGCTTTGGAAGATGTTGGTCTTGGCTTTGGAAGATTTTACACTTAGAATATTTCTAGTGCATGGTGTAAAACTTCCGAAGCATTTCTACTTCTGTTCTGTAATGCATGCTTGCAAAGAGACTTTGGATGTTTTGGCTGCATCAGACTTATAGTAATCCTTATAGAATCCTTACAAACTCCCCCTAGGCAGATGCTACCAAAACATTAGAAGATCTTCAGTTGTTGACAATCCTTATGATGATGATGACCATGCCCTTCTTCATCAGATGGTCAGAATCACTCAGACTCTCAAAATATCTTCTCATCTCAAAGAGATCATGCAGAGGTAAGTTGAATAGGTCTTGCCATGTGTACACATTTTTAACACCTTGATCTCTGATCACATGCCATCTTTCTGGATTAGTTGTGAAGGTCCAGGATAAGATGGGTCTCTTAGCTGCAAGAGGAGCCACTTGAATTGGAGTTGATTGGGCTGCCTCTTCATGAACTTCCTCAGGTTGATCTGACTCAGTTTGAGGTGTAGAGGTGGATGATTTAGGCTTCTTCTTCTTAGACTTTGGCTTAGAAGCCATCCTCTTCCTCCTCTTTGAAGACTTTAACTGAGAAGACTGGTCTGCAACACCTTGTTAATCATCCTTGTCTTTCTCAGTTAGGTGTTCATCCCTCACAGGTTCAGAAGGAGAGGGAGTTTGACCCTGCTGTGGACCAGAAAATGAAGCTTGCTGAGGCTCAGCAGGAGGTCCAGGTTGTGTTGTCTCAGGTTGTTCAACCTTAACCTCCACTGCAGGTGGGATTTGACTTGGAGGAGAGTATAAGTCAATCAGCTCTCCACTCTTGATCTTCTTCTTGATTACCCTTATATGCTCATCCATTGTGGATAGAGACATAGGGCCAAGTCTCCTTCCGGAGAATCCATACAGCTTCAAGAAGCTCATCATCCTTTGTCTGTCAGCAGACTTCTTCATACTCTTTTGGATGATAGCTCTTGACTTTGCAGCATCTTCCCTCATCTTTCTTTTTGTTGCTTTTTGTTCTTTGAGCACTTGAAGTTCAAGCTGTTTGAGATACTCAAACTCAATGTACTCAATGGACAAGGGAAGAAGTGCAGATGCTTGGTAGAGCCTGTGGCACTCAGGTAGTTGATCATGTTTTGTCTATCTATTTCCTTGTCTACATGAGGTTCTTGTGTAGCTGCCACAGCCTTTTGCACAAGACTTTCTTGAACTGGGGAGAGAGTAGGAACATGCTTGTATAACCTTTTCTGTCTCTTCTACTCTTTGAATTGGAGAATTAGCCTTGCATCCTCTGCTTCCTTCTTCTCCCTTGACACTTTTATGTCAGCCAGTTCATTTAATTGCTCTAAGGGAAGAGATATAATCTCATCTATGTCATAGTTCCTGGTCTGCAGGTAAGTAATCCTAACTGCCCTCAACTCATCATTTTGAGTGTTTGGTCTGGGGGCAGTCCTGATTGCAGCTTGCATAAAGCCTGAAGACCCAGAGGAACTTTCTCCCCTTAGCTTCCTCTTCCTCTCTCTCTCCTCCTCCTCAATCTCCTCAAGAGTTAGAATCATTTTTCCTTTGTCACCCATAAACCTTCGTGACACAGGATGGAGAGAGCTTTGGTCTTCATTGCTTGATGTAGCATCCAAGCTCTGGACAGAGAGAGGTTGTGAGAAACCTTCACCAGCAGGTGTTTCACTGAGGGAATGAATTTTTGAAGTAGTTGTAGGTATGACAGGGCTCTCAGGCTCTATCACTGGGCCTTTAGCCAAGGTTTTCCCTTTGAAGCTAATCTTAGGGTCTGTCTCAACATCCAGTTGACTAATGACATTACCTGATTGCCTTTGTCTTCTTCTAAGGCTGAACTCTTTAGTAATTCTGTCTTGAATCCTGAGTGCTAACCTGTCCGCTTGTTTTGATTGACTTGGATTGACAAGTGGCATGTTGATCAGGTCAAGACCTTCATAGTAGTTCAAGGTCTGAAAATTGAATACTTCTTGCTACCCTTGAACTCTTTGAAGAATGAGGGCTCTTCTATCAACATCATACCTCCACCCAATAATGTAGTTTGAAGTTCTTTGAGGTGGGGATGACATAGCCCTTGGAATGCCTTCCTCAAAGAGACTCCTAATGACAAAATCTATAATGTCCACATCAATGTGAACTTGAGAAAGTTTCTGAGTATGCACAATTGCAAGTGAGGATGGTGAGTCCTTAATGTCCATACTCTTTGAAGAACTCCCAGGTTATGTGACTATAATGACTTTCTCCCCTTTTTTGGTAGCATAACCCTCTTGCATAGGTGAGCTAGGAGTTAGGTCAATCACATTCATAGGTTCTTGTGTTCCTGGTTGAGCTCCCCTTAAAGGTCTCCCAGCTAGTTTCTCCCTAAGATGAGATATCTCAAGTTGCTGATCATTGACCCTATTTTATAGGGTAGTCACCTGAGATTCAAGGTGACAAACCTTAGAGACTAAATAGGAGCATGTTTTTTATAGTTTTTGCACCTTTATTCTCAGATTCCCCTCATCTCAGAAGAATCATTGGGGGATGAGATGATTGGACCAAGGTCCTCTCTCTCACCACTAGCTTCAGGTTCTTGGCTACTGGATTTTCTCTGCATATTGACAGCCTTAGTTGAAGTGTCAATGGGCTGAGTTGCCATGGTGGATGTCTTAATGATGTAATCACTTGTAGAAGTGAGAGCCTCTTCCATATGGATAGCTTGAACAGGTTCAGAAGTATCAACCTCAGTGATGGGTGACTGATGTGGGCTAGACAAAGGAGACTCAGAAGTACTCATCTCTCTTTGAGTAGGGGAAGAGTAGAGAGACTCATGGTATCCTGTGAATCCTAAGTCTTCATCAGTATAGAATGAGAGGTTGGGAATGGGTTGATTTAAGTCTAAAGGCTGGGGATGGTAATTGTCCCCTGAAGGTTGTTCACTTGAGTGTTGAGACTCAAAGTGAGGGCTTAAGGCAGTTGGGCTTGTGAGCTCATCAGGGTGAGTATGAGGAACCTCACCACTGATTTTTGAAGAGATGGGAGTGGTTTGCTCCTCAGGGAAAGTGGCAGCTTGAGTGTCCACTTCCTCCTGTATGGGTGAGTATATGGGGGTCTGCACAGACTTAATAGCTTGAGAAGGGATTTGTTTGGATTTTCTTTGGTAGGTGAAGGTGATTTGTGGTCTTTTTGGTGGTTGGGAGGTAGAAGGTGTGGGTTCAACACTAGCTTGTGTTGCTAGGTTGTCACTTTGAGCAATGAGCTCTAACATTTTTTGGGACAAGGGTTATTTCTATCTCTGATAAGCCTACAGTTGGCTTCTTCATACTTTTAAAGATGCCGGGCTTCATCTGTCCCAATTGAAGAATATTATCTGTTTCCCTCAAATGTGAGCCCAGTTCACAGTTGAAAATGTGTTGAACATATCTAGAAAACATATAATACTCTAAGGAGTCCAAGTTAGCAAGCAAATTTGTATAAACAAACTGAGAGTACCTGAACTTGACCCCTTGAACCATTCCATACACTATGAAGGAGAGATCTTCAGCAATCTGGTCCCACCCTCCATGCTTGTTTGACAAGCTGTGGATAACCACATGAAGCAGGTATTTCCACTGGGATGAGACCTTCCATTTCCTGAAGGTCTTTACAGACAAATCTCCCTCATAGCCCATCTGCTCAAAGGAATGATTTACAACTTCCTTTGGGAAGGACACCTTACCTTCTTCATCATCCAGCTGCAAGTGAGTGTTGATGATGGCTGGAGTAATGAAGATTGTCCTCCCCTACACTGTGGCAGATAGTGCCTTCTACCCATCCATAATGACCTCTTGGCAGATCTTCCAGAATTCAAGCAGATGATCCTCATAAAGAGTAGGATCAATGGTTAGGGAGGTGAAGTAGTTGGATAGAGCTAAGAAACGACAAATCTCTGAGAAACTTTCATCTTTCTCAGAGCTTAACAGAGCAACCTGGTTGTGTTGCCTGTAAAGTTGCATGGAGAAATTTGGGTTGTTTCTGTGGTTTAGGTTGGCCATTTGAGAAGCTTAAGGATGAAGAAAGATGAAGAACAAAGGCAGTTTGGGATAATTTAGGTTTAAGGAATAGTGTAATTGAAGAAGATAATGAAAGAGGGGGGAACCGTTGGGTATATATGTGAAAAGGATTTGAGACAAAGTTAATGAAAGAGGATAAACATTGAAATCCGGATGTTGGTCCCACCTCTGAAAAATAGTTTACTTTTGCCCAAAAAGTAGTTTTCTTGGAAGTCGAGAAATCTTTCGAAGGTTATTTGCTTCGAAAGTTCTGAAGAAAAAACTTCCGAAGGCAAATTGGCTTCGGAAGATATTTCAAAGGTTTTTAAGAATTTTGCTTCGGAAGAGAATTCATGCTCAAAGATTTTATTCTAAGGAGAAAAAAAACTTCCGAAGGTAAATTGCTTTTGAAAGAAACTTGTTCTTTTAAACATACAGGGTACTTAAGTTTATTTTTAAGCTTCGGAAGATATTTCAAAATTTCTTCTAAAGGTAAAATTACTGAAGCAATTATTTGTTTACTAAGACATAAATTTCTTTTCAAAGGTAATTATAAATCTTCCAAAAAGAAAAGAGATCAAAATTTTTAAAAATCTAAGAAATGTCTTTTGAAAAGATTTTCTTCCAAAGAGAACAAAGGGCTTTTGAAGGTGATAAAGTAGACAACTTAGGACACACAGGTTTTAGAAATAAATATGATTAAGTTTTAAGAAAAGCTATTCAAAGTTAATCATCCCAATAGCTGATACAAGATATTTAAATCTCTTCTCATCAAAAGCTTTGGTGAACAGATCAACATATTGTTCATTCGTGTTAACTTTGACTAGTTTGATTAATCCTTTTTCAAAATTATCTCTAATCAAATGATACATGATATTGATATGCTTTGTCCTTGAGTGCTGTACAGGGTTTTCTATGATTAAGATAGCACTGTTGTTGTCTATGTGGATGGGAGTCTCCTTGAAGTTGAATCCATAGTCCAGCATCTGATTCTGAATCCAAAGCACTTAAGCACAGCAGCTTGCAGCAGCAATGTATTCAGCCACAACAGTTGATGCAGATACACAGGATTGTTTCTTACATTGCCAAGAGACTACTCTTCTACCAAAAAATTGACATCCCCCTGATGTAGACTTTGCAGTCATGTTGCAACCACCATAGTCACTATCTGTATAAGAATACAGATTAAAGTCAGAATTCTTTAGATACCAAAGGCCAAGTGATGGAGCACCTTTGAGATATCTTAAAATTCTTTTGATAGTGACCAGGTGTGACATCTTGGGGTTGGCTTGATATCTTGCACAAATGCATGTAGCAAACATGATATCTGGCCTGCTAGCTATGAGGTACATAAGAGACCCAATCATTGCCCTATAGAGATGCTCATCAACACACTACCCCCCAAGATCAGGTCCAAGAGAGTGGTTTCTGGCTATGGGTGTCTTAGCAACCTTACAATCAGTCATGTTGAACCTTTTAAGTATGTCTTGTACATACTTTGACTGACTTATGAAGATGTCATTATCAACTTGCTTCACTTGAATTCCTAGAAAGAAATTGAGTTCCCCCGTGGCACTCATTTCAAACCTATCCTTCATCAGCTTCTCAAAGTCTTTGCAGTGCTTTGGATAAGTTGACCCAAAGATAATGTCATCTACGTATACTTGAACTAGCATTATGTCATTTCTTTTTCCTTTGATAAAGAGAGTTCCATCTAAAGTACCCCTTTTGTAGCCATGCTAACAAAGATACTAAGATAGAGTCTCATACCACTTCCTTGGTGCTTGGTGCAGCCCATAAAGAGCTTTATCAAGCCTGCAGACATAATCAGGATGATCAGGATCTGCAAACCCAGGTGGTTGTCTGAGATACACCTCTTCATCAATCACCCCATAGAGAAAAGCACACTTGACATCAAGTTGGTAGACCTTGAAGTTCTTGGATGCAGCAAATGCTAGGAAATATCCTAACAGCTTCAAGTCTTGCTACAGGAGCAAAAACATCTGTGTAGTCAATTCCTTCTTCTTGAGTATACCCTTGAATAACTAGTCTTGCCTTGTTCTTGAGGACAAGTCCTCTATCATCCTTTTTATTCCGGAAAACCCATTTGGTTTCGGAGAACAGAGTTATTAAAAAGGGTTGGTCTACAAGAAGCTTGAAAACTTCAAACAAAATGAGCTCAGTCTGTTACTTGAAGGTAATCACCCAGATGAGTTTGCATACAGACAGATTACAACAGTTGAGCTCAAAAATGGCAAACAGGCCAAGTACATCTCAGAGCTGTATGGGCGTGAAGGATTGTTTGATGGTGAACCAGAGAATCTTACCATGGAAGAACAAATCATGTTTCTCAGAGCATACACCAGAGAATCCTACAGGCTTATACATGGGAAGTAAGTCTCATGGATGGGGGAACAGCTCAGTGTCCAATTCCCTAATACAGAGCTCCCATCGATACTTTGCCAACCAAATCATCAGAGACTTATTTCCAGGCCAGTGCTTATACGGGTCATCTTCTCAACTGATCAAGAAGGAAAAAGACCAACCATTTTGCCAACAATAAGTGGGACCTCAATAAAGTTAAAGGTTTTGGCTGCATTGGTTCAGGGGGAGTTTGTTGGACCAAAAGAACCAATGAGCCGGATCAGAAAAACCTTTAAGTCCCACAGACGTCACAACAACTACTGAAGTCCACAACAGCTGAAGATAACACCTGAAGACAAAGTCTGAAGACACAAGTGCTGAAGACAAAGTCTGAAGACAAGTACTGAAGACAAAGTCTGAAGACAAGTGCTGAAGACAAAGTCTGAAGACACAAGTGCTGAAGACAAAGTCTGAAGACAAGTGCTGAAGACAAAGTCTGAAGACACAAGTGCTGAAGACCAAATATCAGATGTTGTCATAACAGCTGAAGAGGACTTCTTCAGTAGTTGTGACGGTTTACTTTTCAGTAGTTTTATGTTTTATCTTTTCAGTAGTTTTGTAAAACGACTGAAGAGTTTGTTCTTCAGTCGTTGTAGTTTCAGTAGTTTCTTCTCAGTAGTTTCATGTTTTATACTTAGCACTCTGACATGTTCTCAGTAGTTGTGAACATTTCAGTAGTTTGTTAAGTGTTAGTTATTTTTGTACTAGATCTGCTAGTTGTCACTATCCCGTGATTACAGTAGTGATTGCACTCTATATAAGGAGTGTCAACCTTATTGTAATATTTGAATGATTGAGCAATAATATTTAGTATTATTGAAACATTCATTATCACAGAAATATATTCTCTTGTATTTGTTTACAAATATCAAACTCTTGCTATAATTTGTCTAATTCTTGATCTTATTCCGCTGCATTACTCTCTAATACATCAAACTTGTGATCGATGATCCTGACAAATGGTATCAGAGCAGGTTAATCATTGATCGATCTAATAATTGATCATTGAAACTGCTCGTCAAGATCCAAGTTTGATTGAATTAGCATTTTTGCAAGAAACGGTTATAGAGATTGATTTTCTGTGTTTTTAATCATTCATCCTGAGACTTATTCTTGGTTTTCATTGAGTTTGTTGTGGTTTGTCTAAAATCTTTTAAAAAGCTTGAATAAAATTGTTTTTGGACCCAAAATGACTACTCCTTCCAATGATCCTCACAATACTGCTTCCTCAACCAAGCCTCCAATGCTGGTTAGGAATGAGTATAACATATGGCAACGACGTATGCTCCATCACCTGTCTGTTAACAGCTCAGGTTGTTGGACATCAGTGGTACATGGTCCACACAAGCCTATGGTGAATAACCCGAAAACCAATCAAATGCTTCCGAAGAGGAAGGATCAATACTCAGATGAGGATAAGAAATTGTTTGAGATAGATGCAAAAGCCCATGGAATTCTGGCCATGGCACTACCCAATGAAATCTATTCTGGGCTGATGCATTATGAATCTGCCCATGACCTCTGGAATGCCTTGAAAGAACAATTTGGAGGAACAGATGAGGTCTTGGCAAATAATAGAGAGATCCTTGCCCAACAATATGAGACATTCTCTCATAGGAAGGGTGAGACACTGACTCAACAGTTTGAGCGGTTCTCTTGTTTGATCTCTGAATTAAAAATGGTCAAACATGAGTACACCAATATCCAGATGAATAACAGATTTCTCAGATCACTGCCTGAGAGATGGGACACATATACTATTGTCCTACGCTCCAGTGCAAATTTGGACAAACTATCTCTCACCCAACTCCATGGGAAATTGCTCACATTTGAGAGAGAGATAGAACAAAAAAGAAAATTGTCTTCATCTGGTAAGCTCACTGAAGACTTTGTACCAGGCAACACTGCTCTTGTTAGTCATGAGTCAGAATATGCTTCATCTGAATGCCAGTATGATGAGCATATTGATTTCTCTTCAAACATTTCTGATTTAGCATTTGTGAGTGTTGATAGTCAGTTTACTGGGTGTAATAATGACAATCTATGCTTCATCATGGATGATCTCAAGGGGATTGCTGATGATGACTTAGAAGAGATGGATATTTTGAGCCAAATGGCCTTGATAAATATCAGATCTCAGAAGTTCTACAAAAGAACTGGAAGAAAGTTCCCAGGATTCTCTGGCAAAACCAAAGTTGGTTTTGACAAGAGTAAGTTGAGGTGTCACAAATGCCAAAGGCTTGGACACTTTGCTAGAGAATGTAGATCATCTGGATCTAATTCCTCTGCACCTTTTGTGACTTTCCCTAGCAATAGTCAACAAAACAAAGGGCAACATCCTGTCAATTCTAGTCATCATTCTCAACTACAATCTCCTGCATATTTGTTCCTCAGGGTCAAATACCATACCCTTACCCTTGTTATTACATGCCACAAACCAGTCAAGTTCAAGCTCCTATGGTACCACAACCTCATGCACTTCCAGAACCTCAACCATCTCATCAACCTCCTCAACCTCAACAACATAGCTTCTTCACCCCTGAAGTTGTTGACTGGAGCAGCTTGCCAGATGACATGTCTGGTCATGAACAACTGTTCACAGGTGCTGTTCAACATGGTGGTGATAGTCCTTTTGGGAATCTGGCACTTATGGCTCTAGAGTCTACTGAGGGTTCTTGCTCAAATGCATCATCTTCACAGGTAACTCAGGTATCTTCAGAGGCTAAAGCCAAGTTATGTTCTGAATCATGCATAGCTGCCTTTGTCTCTATTAGAGAGGCAAATGTAGCATTAATACATCAAAAACTTGAGTCTGAGAAAACCATTTCCAAAAGACAAGCTGAGTATGAGTCTGCTCTTAATAGTAAAAATGATGAGATTTATAAGCTTAAATGCCAATTAAATGATGAAAAGGCTAAGCTAGAGGTTATTCTGGAAGACCAGAGAAGTCTCAAAGAAACCCTTGCAGTCACCCAAGTAGAGTGTGATCGATGGGTACAATCATGCAAAGGTTTTGAAATGCTTCTTAGTAAGCAATCAGCTTCCAATGTGAAGTTTGGCATTGGTTATAATCACACTGCTCCTCCTACAGATTTTGCTCCAAGAGTAGAAGTGAAATCTGATGGAGAAAGTAATAACCAATCCACCTCATCATGTGATTCACTTTTTGATAGAGCATCATCAAAAGTAGAAGTCAGCACTAAGCCCTCTCAGAACCTATCAGCTGATGTTGATGGTTCTATTGCTGACACTCACATGATCAAAGAGTTGATCAACTCAGGAGTTATTTCTGAAAGTTCTGAAAGGACTGGAGAGCAAGATTTAACACTTGAAGTTCAAACTCCAACTACTGTCAGTACTGAAAAGAAGAAAACTGTCAGTAGAAAGAGTTTGAAGACTACTAAAGAGGAAGTCAAGAAAGCAAATAATGCTTCCAAAGTACTGAAGACTTGCTCTTCAGTAGTTTCATCCTCTTTAGTTGATGATCAACATAAGATGAAAAAGAAACCATGTGAAGTATGTGGTTTGTTTAATCATCTTACAGATGATTGTTTGTACAAAAGAGGATCCAAACTCAAACATAAAGAGGAAATTAAGGAGAAAATGGTTAAAATGAAAAATGAGTTTGAAGCCACATTTGTACCAGCAACATCAAATCCTGTAACCCTTAAGTCCAAAAAGAAATCCAAAAAGGAAGGGGTTAAATAGGTAACAGCTGAGATTGCTTAAAAGAAGAAGGTGCAACATAAGAACTTATCAAACTCCAGTGCTAATGTGTCTGAAGAGCTGAAAGCTTTATCACAAAATCAGACACACTGGTTATGATGGTCCAACATCTATTGGGAAGAGTTAACCAATTAGATGTTCCTATGTTGAAACCACAGAAAAGGAGGTCCAAGCCAAAGGATTCCTCTTCTTCACCATCTTCTTCCTCTCAGGCTGTTATTTCCAACAAACCTGTTAGTCTACCATCTATTGATGTGAACAGGCCCAAAACCAAAAAGGTTTGGGTCTCAAAATCTAACTAATTTGTTTTCTTCTGCAGGGTTCTTCAACATGCCACAGAGGCATCTGGTATGTAGACAGTGGAGGATCCATGCATATGACAGGAAACAGATCACTTCTTAATGACTACTCTCAAGGAAGGAAGGGGTTTGTATCTTTTGGCAATGATGCAAAGGGTTACATCATCGGCAAAGGCTTTGTTTCCAATGGGGAAATAAAGTTTGATGATGTTAACCATGTGGAAAATCTCAAGTACAACCTCTTGAGTGTCAGTCAAATGTGTGACAAAGGCCATGTTGCTCTTTTCACCAGTCAGAACTGCCGGATTCTGTCATCCAAAGTTCTAAGTTTGATTGATAAGGTGTTGGATAATACACTCTCCTTAAGGCCAACAGGACAGGAAGAGTGTATGCCTTAGATCTTTCCAAGAAAATAGATCTCAAAGGCCATCCTTGCCTATTTTCCAAGGCTTCCCCTCAAGAATCTACACTATGGCATAGAAGGCTGGGTCATGTTAATCTCAAAAACATAAATCAGCTGATAAACCATGGTTTAGTAAGGGGATTGCCTATGAAGGAGTTCAAATGTGAAGATGACTGCACTGCTTGTTTAAAAGGAAAACAGCACAAAGCTTCATTTCCCTCCATAGAAGAACCTAAGTCCAATGCCTGCTTACAGCTTCTTCACATGGATCTCTTTGGTCCTGTGAGAGTGATGAGTATGGCTAAGAAGAAATACTGTCTGGTAATTGTGGATGATTACTCCAGATTTGTATGGACTTTCTTCTTGCATTCAAAGGATGAAGCAGCTCAGAAGATTATCAACTTTGTGTTGTATGTTGAGAAGAAGTATTCCCTCTCAGTCAAGTGTATTAGAAGTGATAATGGAACAGAATTTAGAAACAATACACTTGATGAGTTCTACCTCTCAAAGGGAATCAAGAGGCATTTTAGCATTCCAAGAACTCCTGAACAAAATGGAGTAGTGGAGAAAGAACAGGACCCTTATTGAAGCTGCAAGGTCCATGTTGGCTGACTCTGGACTGCCAATGACTTTTTGGGCTGAAGCTATCAATACAGCTTGCTATGTACAAAATAGAGCTCTAGTAAATAAGAGGTTGATGAAAACTCCATATGAAGTTCTTCATCATTTGGCCCCTCTAATTTCATTCTTCAGAGCTTTTGGATGTCCTTGTTTCATTCTTAACACACGGGATCAACTCCAAAAATTTGATTCTAAGGTGGATGCAGGGTACTTTGTTGGTTATTCATCAACTTGCAAAGCATACAGAGTCTTCAACTGTAGAACAAAGATGGTTGAAGAGACTCTACATGTTAAGTTTAATGAATCTCCAAAGGACAAGATTCCACAAAGCCCTGTGGAGATATTTGATTTGGACATACTGCAATATGTTCCTATCAAACTCCTGCTGTTGTTCCTGTCAACAGTTCACCACCTGGTGGTACTGCTGGTGCTGATGATGATGATAGTAGTACTCACCTCTTCAAGTTTAGTGATCAACTGCCTGATTCAGCTAGACCTGATGTTCCTGTAGCTCCAGCAGCACAATCCACAACAAATGCTGATGAGATTTCTACAACTTCAACTTCCTTTGAATTACCATCTACTGATTGGTTTCAAGGAAATGCTTCACCATCACCATCTGTTGCTGCTGAGCCTGCTACAAACACTTGCACTGATCTCATTGTGTACCAAGATCTAAAGAATCACCCTATGTCTCAAATCATTGGTGATATCACTGCTGGAGTATCAACAAGAAGTCAATTGTCAAATTTCTGCTTCTATGCTCTCTTCATCAGTCAGCAAGAGCCAAAGAATTATCACATTGCTTTAAAGGACAATGGATGGGTTGATGCCATGCAGCTTGAGCTTCTTCAGTTCAAGAAACAGCAAGTGTGGGAACTGGTTCCTCTACCTCCAGGTAAGTGTGCAATAGGCACTAAATGGGTGTTTAGGAACAAAACTGATGAAAATGGGCTTATTGTTAAGAACAAGGCCAACTGGTTGTTCAGGGGTTTGCACAAGAAGAAGGTATTGATTATGATGAAACCTTTGCCCCTGTAGCCAGACTGGAAGCAATTAGATTGTTTTTAGCTTATGCTGCTTATCAAAATCTTAAAGTTTTTCAAATGGATGTCAAAAGTGCATTTTTGTATGGGAAAATTAAAGAAGAGGTTTATGTATGTCAACCACCGGGTTTGAGGACAATAAGCATCCTAATTGGGTGTATAAGCTTGATAAGGCTCTTTATGGGTTGAAACAAGCTCCTAGAGCCTGGTATGAGACATTATCAAACTTTCTTCTTGAAAATAATTTCACTAGAGGTTCCATAGATAAAACTTTATTCATTAAGAAAGCTGGGCAGCATAATCTACTTGTTCAAATTTATGTAGATGATATTATTTTTGCATCTTCTGATCCACAGTTGTGTGATGCCTTTACAAAGTTGATGCAACAAAAGTTTGAAATGAGTGCCATGGGGGAATTACAATTCTTTCTGGGTTTGCAAATCAAACAAAAGGCTGATGGAATTTTCATTCATCAGTCCAAATACACAAAAAATCTTTTGGAAAAGTTTGATTTACAAAATTGTAAACCCTGTTCTACTCCCATGTGCAACACCACACAACTGGATACAGATCAGAAAGGTAAAGTGGTTGATGAAACACTTTACAGATGTATGATTGGGTCCTTGATGTACTTAACAGCTTCTAGACCAGATATTATGTTTGCTACATGTGTTTGTGCTAGATTTCAGGCTGCACCTAAGGAGTCTCATTTGATTGCAGTCAAGAGGATCTTTAGATATCTGCAAGGCACTCCATCTCTAGGTTTATGGTATTCTACTAGACATTCTGGTAAATTAGTTGCTTTTTCTGACAGTGACTATGCAGGGTGTAAGTTGACCAGGAAATCAACTTCTGGTGGATGTCAATTCCTAGGCAACTGTTTGATTTCTTGGCAGAGTAAGAAACAAACCTCAGTTGCTACATCAACTGCTGAAGCCGAGTACATTGCTGCTGCAAGTTGTACATCTCAGGTATTATGGCTTCAAAACCAATTATTGGATTATGGCATAACTGAGACTAAGACTCCATTGTTAATGGACAGCTCTTCAGCTCTTTGTATTGTCAAGAATCCTGTCCAGCACTCTAGGACTAAACATATTGAAATTAGACACCATTTTATTAGAGATTGTTTTGAAAAAGGTCTGATTGATCCAAAGTTTGTTCCTAGTGCTGATGAGCTTGCAGACATTTTTACTAAGCCTTTGGATAGTTCAACTTTCCACAACCTGGTGTTAAGGCTTGGTATGCTGCAGCTAGAATAAGTGACAACTACTGATGATCTCAGTAATAAATACTGATGATCATTGGTAACCATGTCATATATAAGTACTGATGAGTTCCTTTCCCCTCAGTAGTTTTTATAACTACTGAAGGCTACATTCCTCACAAGTACTGAAGTACTTTATTTGTTAAACAGCTGATGTAGTTACAACAGCTGATGAAATCACAACAGCTGATGTAGCTACAACTACTGATGTCAGAAATGCAGATAAGTACTGATGACCAATGAAACCTCTGAAACTCAGATTAAGTCTGATGAGTAAGTGTGGAGGTCAGACTGAAACAGCTGAAAAGCTATGAATTGACGAAAACAGCTGATGAGTAATTTCTCTTCAGTTGTTTCTACAACTGCTGTTTCTAAACAACTGAAGCCAAACCTATGTCTTCAGTAGTTTACAACTACTGAAGACTAACACCAAGTCTTCAGCTGTTTACAACAACTGATGACAAAACCACTGTCTTCAGTAGTTTCACAACTACTGATGACAAACACCATGTCCTCAGTTGTTTCACCACCTGAAGTCAAAACTGTCTTCAGTAGTTTTATAACTACTGAAGACTAAATCAGAGACTTCAGTTGTTTCAACGTCTGACGGTTAAAACCAAGTCTTCAGTTGTTTTATAAACAACTGATGATCACACCAATACGGTCAGTCATTTCAAACCTCTGAAAGTTAATGCCACGTCATCAGTAGTTTCAACAAATGATGACTAACACAAAACCTTCAGTCGTTTCATAACCCTACCCTATAAATACCTTATCCCACCTTCAGAGTTTTTCTCACCTCTCTCTCAAACCTAACGTTCAAAAACTCTGTAACCTCTTCATCCATGGCGACCATGCAACTAAAACCACGACACAACTGTGTCGCTCACCTCACCAAATCGCCATACATGGACCAAGTTTCACAACGCCATTGATTTAATGGTCCAGTCACCTTACCAAACAGCTTTTTGTTAAACCCCACCATATATGCCGAATCTCTTAGCCAATTCTGGACAAACGTCACTTGTCTCTGAGGAGAATGACACAGAGTCTCTTCAATCGTTTGTCCATAGCCAAAAGTGGTCATCACTCCAGACATTCTTCGCCAAACCTCAATCTGGATGATGCCACTTTCCCGACTAGTTATCCAAAGGGCACAACAGATCTATCATTTGCCCACCATGGATACGAAGGTAACCTGAGTGCCTCTACCATATTGAAGAAACATTTCCAGGATGCTGAACGGCTCATCTTTCATATGGTAAATGTCTGCCTGGCCCCCAAGACTTCATCATGGGATCAAATGTCAACAAGGTGGCAACAGGTATGTACTCCATCCTTGAGCAACAACCTTTAAATTTTTCTGAAATACTATTTTTAGAGCTCAAGGATATGGCCCAAAAACAACTTGCTAACCGTTGGATATTATATCCTCGGTTCATAATGGCCATAATTGAAAACCAGCTTCAAGCTGAGGGACTTGTTGGCCTGGGAGTCCCTGCTATGGCTGTATTGCCTGAAGTATACTCCCGGCACAACTCTGACCAATCACTCAAAATGGCTGCCAAGCTGCGCAAACCCACGCAGCTGGAACCCACAGCCACCACCACAAGATCCAAAGTCCCCACCAAACCAAAAACAAAACGACCCAAAACAGCTATTCAGGGAGATGAGTCCCCTGAAGATGCTCCTGTACCACCAAGACAGGATATACTTGCTGGTGTAAACCCCCCAGTAGTATCAGAGACTCAACCAGCCACAGCCGCTCAGGATTCCTCTCAAAAGGAGCCTGAAGCAACCAAAGAAGGGGTACCCACAAATCTGGAATCTTCCTCATTTGAGGAGATTGCCATTGAAACGCACCATTCTCCCCAGGTGCATATGATTTTACCCTATCTCCCCATGAAAATGCCCCCCAAAGTCCAACACTTATAATTGCAAACGTGCTGACTCAGCTGCATGCCTCTCCTCCTCCCCAACAACCACCAAAGGGGAAAACCACAGATATAGAGGAAGAGGATCAACATGCTTCTGACAACCCACAGCACAGGGGTTTAAATGTTCTGTCTCCTGGTGTAGATAAGGAGATCAGAATATCTGGTGAGGCTGCCACCTCTTCTGCATCAGCACATGATCAGACTGAGGCTGGTAACATTGCTAAGACCTCATCAGAGGCAACAGCTGATAAGAAGACATCGTCCTGAGGCTGGAAGTCCCCAGTTCCAAGAAAAGGGGCACATGCTACAACTGGTCTACACCCAGGGCATGTACATCCTGCTACAAGCAGGAGGTCAGGTGATTCAGCATTGCTGATGATGACCTGGGCTTCTTCTATGATGTTCTAGCCCAGAACACAATTCTTGAGGAAGAAGTCAGTAGACTACAAAGACTACTTGACCAATTCTCTCAAGAAGCAAGTCCATCTGACACCAACATACACCCACAGATGGCACCTTCACCTGAAGGTCTCCCAAACACTCAGCCAATCAAAACTTACAACCCACCAGCCTCTACTTCTGGCACTGCTTCTCAGGGACAGAACCCCTCTGAGCAAACAGCTGCTATCTTCCAGAAATCCCTACCTCTCATCACCCCAATGATCACAGACATTGTGATCAAAACCCCATGAGAGAGGCTTCCCTCAATCATACAGCCCCTGGTGGAGAGATTGTGAGCACAAGGCTTTCTACTACTCAAACCCTTGCAACCAATGCAACCAAAAAGGGGGAGAGTCAGTTAGTGAAAGCAAAGGGGAAGGGCATACTGAAAGAACAGGAGACTGAGAAGGAAGAGGAGGTTGTGAAGGAGACTGAGAAGGAAGAAGAGTATGTGAGGGAGCTGACATTGATCAAGTGAAAGTCACAAAGACTTTCATATCACATATAAGAAGAGGAAGATTGAAGAAAGAAAAAGAACTCCAAAAAGAACTCAACTTGATGAGATGATCAAAATGGCGGATGCTACACATAGTAAATCTATGGACTCCATTATTGATCAACTGTATAGACAAGGGTTCGATACTGCACAGCTTGACTCAGAGATTAGAAGACTTGAAGTTGAAGAAATTAACTCAAGATGGGCAAGTTATGATGTGTTAGAAAGAGAAAGACTGGAGATCATGATCAGATTCATTGCAAAGTATCTTGGGAGATCATTGATAGAGATTAAGTCATGGACCAGGGACAGTATCTTGGCAATAACCACCAAGATCTGTACGTCTGAAGCATACACTAAGGGATTAGTGATTGAAGCACTAAATGAAGCAGGTGCTGGGAACAGAAATGAACTAGCAAAACACTCCAAAGCCTCACTCACTACAAGAATGCTAGAACAACCTGCAAAACCTACCACTTCAAAATCACCACTACCACAACCCATTAAACCAACTCCTTTACCCTCAAAACCAACAGCCGATGATGCATCCAAGAAGAAGAAGAGAAGGATGTTGAGGCTAGAAGAAGAAGAAGAAGAGGATGATGAGGAAGAAGATAGGCTGCCTCTTTCCGCAGTCCTAACTTTGCCTAAAGCCAAATCTATGCCCATCACTCCCACCTCACAGATGGAGACTGTGAGAGTAAAGATAGAAGAAGAACAGCAGCAAAGGCTTCATGATGAGGAAATGCTGAAAAGCATAGACAAAACTTATGCTGCTTCTTCATCAATAATAAGTATGAAGAAAGAAAGAGCTCTGAGACTGTACACCCTTGCCAACACATTTCAATATCAAAAGGAAAAGGTGAGGATATGGCCTGATCCTAGGGTGGCTCACAGAATTGTGAAGAAGAAAGACATTCCTGCGAGATACAAGGGCCAGATAAAAAGGATCGTAGATGAAGAGATCACAGTGGTCCTTGTAGTATCACCCTGGGAAATTGTAGAAGATTCAAGAAGGCTTATGAGACTAAACAGCCACCCAAAAGATGTTAGAGAACAGAGTATTAAAAAGGGGTGGTCTACAAGAAGCTTGAAAACTTCAAACAAAATGAGCTCAGTCTGTTACTTGAAGGTAATCACCCAGATGAGTTTGCATACAGACAGATTACAACAGTTGAGCTCAAAAATGGCAAACAGGCCAAGTACATCTCAGAGCTGTATGGGCGTGAGGAGGATGTGTTGATGGTGAACCAGAGAATCTTACCATGGAAGAACAAATCATGTTTCTCAGAGCATACACCAGAGAATCCTACAGGCTTATACATGGGAAGTAAGTCTCATGGATGGGGGAACAGCTCAGTGTCCAATTCCCAATACAGAGCTCCCATCCATACTTTGCCAACCAAATCATCAGAGACTTATTTCCAGGCCAGTGCTTATATGGGTCATCTTCTCAACTGATCAAGAAGGAAAAAGACCAACCATTTTGCCAACAATAAGTGGGACCTCAATAAAGTTAAAGGTTTTGGCTGCATTGGTTCAGGGGGAGTTTGTTGGACCAAAAGAACCAATGAGCCGGATCAGAAAAACCTTTAAGTCCCACAGACGTCACAACAACTATGAAGTCCACAACAGCTGAAGAGAACACCTGAAACAAAGTCTGAAGACAAGTGCTGAAGACAAAGTCTGAAGACAAGCTGAAGACAAAGTCTGAAGACAAGTGCTGAAGACAAAGTCTGAAGACACAAGTGCTGAAGACAAAGTCTGAAGACAAGTGCTGAAGACAAAGTCTGAGACACAAGTGCTGAAGACAAATATCAGATGTTGTCATAACAGCTGAAGAGGACTTCTTCAGTAGTTGTGACGGTGGTTACTTTTCAGTAGTTTTATGTTATCTTTCAGTAGTTTGTAAAACGACTGAAGAGTTTGTTCTTCAGTCGTTGTAGTTCAGTAGTCTTTTCAGTAGTTTCATTGTTTTATACTTAGCACTCTGAATGTTCTCAGTAGTTGTGAACATTTCAGTAGTTGTTAAGTGTTAGTTATTTTGTACTAGATCTGCTAGTTGTCACTATCCCGTGATTACAGCAGTGATTGCACTCTATATAAGGAGTGTCAACCTTATGGGACATGGTGAATGATTGAGCAATAATATTGGTATTATTGAAAACATTCTTATCACAGAAATATATATTCTCTCGTACGTTTGTTTACAAATATCAAATCTTGCTATATTTTGTAATCTGATCTTATCCGGCATTACTCTTAATACATCAAACTTGTGATCGCTGATCCTGACACTGAGAAAACCAATGAAAGGCTTTCTCTTGTGCCAAAGTTCATAAGAAGTCTTACCATGTGTCTTAACCACTAAAACTCTGTTTTGCACACTGCAAGTAGTGTTTACTGCCTCTGCCCAGAAGGTGATGGGCAGTTTAGAGTCAGACAACATAGTTCTTGCAACTTCAATCATTGTCCTGTTTCTCCTCTCAATAACACCATTTTGGTGAGGAGTCCTGGGAGCACTATATTGTCTTGTAATACCTTTTTCATTACAAAATGTATCAAGGATTTGATTCTTGAATTCAGTTCCTTGATCACATCTTATGATTTTGACCTTGTGATTATATTGATTCTCAATCTTTAATATGAAATTCTTTAGAATCTTAGGGGTCTCATCCTTAGTTCTAAGAAAGAAAACCCAAGTGAATCTTGTAAAATCATTTATGATTACCAAACGATAAGAGGTGCTTCCTAGACTCATTACACTGGTGGAGCCAAAAAGATCCGTATGTAATAAGTGTAGGGGATTAATGATGAAATTTCTTTCCTTTGGCTTGTGAGATACCTTGTGTTGCTTCCCTTTCATGCATGCAACACAGTGGTCATTACTTGTAAACTCTTTCTTTGGTATTCCAGTTACCAAATTATTCTTAATTAATTTATTCATGTTTTTAAAGTTTACAAGGCATATTCTTTTATGTCAGAGGAAAGATTCATCATTATTTGCTTTAGACAGAAAGCATGAAACTTCTCCTGAGGGAGATGTTTCTTGCAAGTCCATCTTGTACATGTTCCCTTTCCTGGGGGCTCTGAGCAGTATGTGCTCATGAGGAATGACCACCCTGGGCCTGAGAACATTGTACCCATGCTTAGTGAAGAGCATGTTATGACTTTGATCACAAAATTGGGATACACTCAGAAGATTGTATCCAAGCTCCTTGACAAAGTTAACCTTCTTAATGCTGAGCTTACCATTTGTGACCTTGCCCCTTCCTGTAATGTAACCTCCTGCATCTCCTCCAAAAGCAACTGGTCCTCCATCAATTCTTTCAAACTTTTGGAGTAGTGACCTATTGCCTGTCATGTGCCTAGAACAGCCACTGTCAATGATCCATACATTTCTGTTTATCTTGAGTTGTTCCTACACAAAAGAGATGGTTAGTTACATTTGGAAACTGTAAGGCCCGGTTCCCAGGACGCCTACAGTTGGTCATTCATCGCACTCAAAACATGTAATTACATTTCACTTTCATAAAACGTTGCAGCGGAAACATTAAAAACATAATTTCATTCCATCAAAATGCTTTTGCACCATAGTACAATCGTTCCTTTATCAATATCATGTTACATTTATTACAAAAGCATTTAAGATAAAGATGCCCTCCAAAATACACTGAGTAGCCGCCCCGTGCCATCCTCAGCAACATACCTGCCAATTGGAAACACATCAAAGTCAGCGTTGCTGAGTGAGTTCTAGTTTTATAATAAAACTTACTTTTCTTTCGTAAAACCGTTCTTTACTTTCTTTAATAAAAACATTCGTTACATACATGCGTTCACACATCATACGTACATACAGATAATATCATTATTATCTTCGTCATTACGTTCGTTACATTCATCCATTATCATACATCATTATCTTTCACTTCTTTCTAGGTCCTGTCAGACTTTACCCTCTTCATGGCACACAGCCACGATTACTGAGGTCTAATGACAAGGATTTCATTTCATACATTATTAGGATCATTCGTTAACGTTCATTTCATACGTTCATTTCTTCATTCATCTCTTTACTCATTACCCTTCCTTACTCGAATCTTGTCTCATGCAATATCCCCGACCCATGCTCGAAAGCTGATGACGTGCCGGGACCTGCCCACAAATCCCCGACTCATGTCTGAAGGCTGACACAACACCGGGATACGCGACAAAGATCCCATACGAGTCAATCACAGGGATTGAACTCCATCCGAGGCTGTTGCAAGACCAAGTTGCTCACCTCTATAGCCATCTCAATGATTGTACGCTATCCGAGTCTTTTGCACCCCTAGGGTTGCTCACCTCATTGCCCATCACGATAGCAAGCTATCCGAGTCTTTTGCAACAACAAGGTTGCTCACCCCAAGGCAACATCACGATAGCACGTACTCGAGTCTTTTGCAACGACCGGGTTGCTCACCTCATACATATGCATGGCTTCATGCTACACCCCCGGAGTTATGCGTAACTCGGGTAACCATCATACATTACACCCCAAACATTATGGGTACTACACCCCCACCGAAGTGGGTACATCACCCCCACCGAAGTGGGTACATCACCCCCATCAACATGGGTACTTCATCGAAGGTCAGTCACAAAGACTGGAACCCCTGCGCACACTATAAACTAGCTGAACCTCTCACAAATGAGCCTAAGGCATCAGAGCCGTGCACTTCATTACACCTCACTTACATACCTCACACGATTTCATTCATTCATTAATGCATGCATTCATTCATTAAGTTCCTCTTTTCTTTATCTTCCACTTTACGTTACATAATACTTTCATTTCATTCATTAACGTTCAACGCAAAGCCATAGAAAGATAACATACATAGCAAGGAAAATAACATAAACATAAACATACAACATCATCATACATACGCATAAATCATACATCACATCACGCACGTCATACATACGATGCAACAAATGCATCACCATGCCTAACATAACACATAACATCATGCATATTATCATCATCTCCATCAACATTATCATCATAATCTCATCATCCTGCGTCACCTTATACCGTCCATGCCCATCACATCGTCGAGGAATTTCATCTCGGCTATCATCTCTGAACACTTAGGCGAATGGGCATCTATGCGAATGGACCCTATGCGAATGGGCTATGGGCGAATGGACCTCTATGCGAATGGACTCCCAGTCGCATAACTTTCATGCGTATGGCCTTCAGTCGCATGACTTCAGGCGTATGGGCTTCAGTCGCATACTCTTCATGCGAATGAACCTCAGTCGCATGGCCTCCAGGCGCATGGACTTCAGTCGCATAACCTCCGTGCGAATGAACCTCAGTCGCACCATCTCTCAATCGCATGACTCCCAAGCACATGAACTTCAATCGCATGACCATCATGCGTATGGACCTCAGTCGCATAGCAAACGTGCGTATGAACCTCAGTCGCACTTCAATCGGCCGAATGGCCTCCAGTCGGTCGCCTAGCCCTAGCTGGTGCAGAGTGCAGTTAGGTCGACTGCAGCGCGGGTTTTTGACCTCCAACCCCTTCCAAACCTATTTTAAACTCAAATCAACCCTTCTAAAGGTTAAGGAAACATACCATGACCTCATACAAGCATAACCAAGCAAGAAATCAAGCCTCTAACGCATCATACACATACATAAATGCATCAAAACGGGTCTTCACCCAAAAACTCAAAATAGGTTTTTGGATGTGTTCCAGCCCCAAAATCAGTTGAAAACGTGTAAAAGAGGGGTCCTAGAACTCACCTTAACGATCCCGTCGAGTAGAGCTTCGATTTGACTCGCTCCACGTCGAATTCCACGCTCGAATCCACCCGAACCAACTTTTCTCCTCTTTTCTCCTTCTTTTCTCCTCTCCTCTTTTGGCTGAAAAATGGGGAGAATGGGAGTGTCCCCTCCCTTTTATACTCCCGTGCATCAAAGTTTCTCTCGTTGGCGGGTTTGGTCCCTCGACTTTGGACTTTATTTCTTTTTCTTCTCTCGTCGGCTACAAAGGAAATTTCCGGGTGTTACAAGTCCACCCCCCTTAAATGGGTTTCGTCCCCGAAACCTGTTGTCCCTTGAACCATTGCTGGCAATCCTGTCTCATCTCTTTCCCGGTCTCTCACCTGGGATTCAATCGCTCTACGTCATTTATCAACATACGACTTCTGGTTTATCTCTGACTACTTCCCCCAGGGCTTTGATCCTTTCGAGCTTCTCAGTCGTTGCCTTAGTCACTTCAATATTTCCCAAACGTCGTTTGGTGCTCGGCCTTCACTTGTAGACAAGTAAGGCATCTACTCACTTACTCCATCAAGTCACGCTTCGTGCACCTTCCCGCCATTGCCATCGAAATCACCTGCGGAATTGTCGTGACTCAATCGCCTTAAGCCATTACCATGATCCCCCTCAGGCACTGTTAGCCGTATCATCTTTTGCAACACATAGTGTTTGCTCCGTAGTCCGCCAAACAATCCACTCTTAGGGCTACATCGAATGGCGTATTTATATTCTTACCACTAACAGGCAATTTAGCACAGAAAGCAGCAGGAATAAAACTTTTACTAACGCCAACATTAAATAACACAAGCTAAGGATCTATTTACTAGGAACATACCTGACACAACATCGAAGTCCATCCTAGCTCCCTCCGATCTTCTTCACTCTTGAGCCTCCAGCCCTTTGCTTCTTACAGTCCCTGCTCTTATGACCTTCCTCACCACAAGAATAACACTTCCCCATACCACAGTTCTTCGCTACATGTCCGGTCCTTCCACAACGAAAGCAGGCATCAGTCCCCAATCTACATTCCCCGGGGTGCCTGTGTCCACACTTGTCACACCTTTTCGAACCCACATCATTTATGACCACACGCTGGTCATCCACTCGTGCACCTTTGTTACTTGGAGCGGCTCCGCCGTGTCCCAATCGCTTCCCATTCCAATCCCGATCACCATCTCCTTTCTTGCTACCTTCTGTCACCACCATCAATTTTTCATCGTATAATCTTCCCGCTAAATCAACCGCCGACCTAAACGTGCTTGGTCGGGCAGCGATCATATGCCTGCGGATGTCCGTCGGCAGGCCCTGAATATACCTCTTGATCTTTCGCGAAAGAGGTGTCACCTGATCCGGCACCAGCCGCGCCATTTCATTAAACTTGGTAGTGTATTGTTGATGCGTCATTGTTCCCGCCTCCAGCTGCAGGAACTCTCTTTCAACTTTATCCATCTCACGATGAGGACAGAATTCCTCAATCACCAGCCTTTTCAATTCTGACCATCTCATCCTCCCGATGGCCCGACTACCCTCAACTTGGACTATGTTGTCCCACCAGCACAAAGCTGAGTCCACGAAAGAGTGGGTAGCAAACTTTACTTTCTGATCCTCTCGGCACTCGCTGATATTTAGAACAGCTTCCATCTCCCTCACCCACCGGTGAGCAGCAGCAGCAGTGCCATTACCATCAAAAGTAGGGGGCTTGCATCGCTGAAACGCCCCATAGTTACAGCCTCGTGCCGCCTCCGGCGCAGGCTCTTCCTCTTCTTCTTCCTCCTCGTCGTCGGAGAGAACTGTTTCAGTCTCGGGTCGTCTCCATTCGCCCGAAGGTCTACCCCTTTCTTTTCTCTCCTCATCTCTAACAGTCCTTATCACTTCGATCACTACAGACGGTAGGATCGTCTGCAAGACCTGATGCACTTCCTCCAGAACCGCCTCTCTCATCGAGACCCTCTGATTAGCATTCTCGTCACCGCCCTCAGGATGAGGGGTCACAGGTTCTTCATGAACTACCCTTTCGGCCCTTGACCTTCCTCTTGTGACCCGTGGTTCAGCACCACGTCCATCGTCACCTCCACCACGAGAAGCTTTCGAAGATCTTCCACCAGTCATTCTCTAAACACACTGAAAGATTCAAACACTAACACGGTCATTCAAGGAACAGCTCAGTTTATGTCAAGTATAGTAAGTCCCTAATTACAGTGGTCAATTGTGATTAGCCACTTACTTTACTCTTCATACCCCAAGCATTACCTGTCCTGACTATATCAGTATCTAAATCTACCAGCAACACATAAACCATATAACACGCGCACATAAACCGGTTAACTTTACAAAAACATACCTGATGGCACGCAGCTACTCAGATTGGCATCCCATTCCTTTTCCGTCCCATTCTCAGTTTAAGATTAGGTTTTTGAAAACATTTACCCAATTCACTTAAACTTTGGCTCTGATACCAACTTGTAAGGCCCGGTTCCCGGGACGCCTACAGTTGGTCATTCATCGCACTCAAAACATGTAATTACATTTCACTTTCATAAAACGTTGCAGCGGAAACATTAAAAACATAATTTCATTCCATCAAAATGCTTTTGCACCATATTACAATCGTTCCTTTATCAATATCATGTTACATTTATTACAAAAGCATTTAACATAAAGATGCCCTCCAAAATACGCTGAGTAGCCGCCCCGTGCCATCCTCAGCAACATACCTGCCAACTGGAAACACATCAAAGTCAGCGTTGCTGAGTGAGTTCTAGTTTTATAATAAAACTTACTTTTCTTTCGTAAAACCGTTCTTTACTTTCTTTAATAAAAATATTCGTTACATACATGCGTTCACACATCATATGTACATACAGATAATATCATTATTATCTTCGTCATTACGTTCGTTACATTCATCCATTATCATACATCATTATCTTTCACTTCTTTCTAGGTCCTGTCAGACTTTACCCTCTTCATGGCACACAGCCACGATTACTGAGGTCGAATGACAAGGATTTCATTTCATACATTATTAGGATCATTCGTTAACGTTCATTTCATACGTTCATTCCTTCATTCATCTCTTTACTCATTACCCTTCCTTACTCGAATCTTGTCTCATGCAATATCCCCGACCCATGCTCGAAAGCTGATGACGTGCCGGGACCTGCCCACAAGTCCCCGACTCATGTCCGAAGACTGACACAACACCGGGATACGCGACAAAGATCCCATACGAGTCAATCACAGGGATTGAACTCCATCCGAGGCTGTTGCAACACCAAGTTGCTCACCTCTATAGCCATCTCAATGATTGTACGCTCTAGGGTTGCTCACCTCATTGCCCATCACGATAGCAAGCTATCCGAGTCTTTTGCAACGACAAGGTTGCTCACCCAAAGGCAACATCACGATATCACGTACTCGAGTCTTTTGCAACGACCGGGTTGCTCACCTCATACATACGCATGGCTTCATGCTACACCCCCGGAGTTATGCGTAACTCGGGTAACCATCATACATTACACCCCCAACATTATGGGTACTACACCCCCACCGAAGTGGGTACATCACCCCCACCGAAGTGGGTACATCACCCCCATCAACATGGGTACTTCATCGAAGGTCAGTCACAAAGACTGGAACCCCTGCGCACACTATAAACTAGCTGAACCTCTCACGGTTGAGCCTAAGGCATCAGAGCCGTGCACTTCATTACACCTCACTTACATACCTCACACGATTTCATTCATTCATTAATGCATGCATTCATTCATTACGTTCCTCTTTTCTTTATCTTCCACTTTACGTTACATAATACTTTCATTTCATTCATTAACGTTCAACGCAAAGCCATGGAAAGATAAACATACATAGCAAGGAACATAACATAAACATAAACATACAGCATCATCATACATACGCATAAATCATACATCACATCACGCACGTCATACATACGATGCAACAAATGCATCACCATGCCTAACATAACACATAACATCATGCATATTATCATCATCTCCATCAACATTATCATCATAATCTCATCATCCTGCATCACCTTATACCGTCCATGCCCATTAGATCGTTGAGGAATTTCATCTCGGCTATCATCTCTGAACACTTAGGCGAATGGGCATCTATGCGAATGGACCCTATGCGAATGGGCTATGGGCGAATGGACCTCTATGCGAATGGACTCCCAGTCGCATAACTTTCATGCGTATGGCCTTCAGTCGCATGACTTCAGGCGTATGGGCTTCAGTCGCATACTCTTCATGCGAATGAACCTCAGTCGCATGGCCTCCAGGCGCATGGACTTCAGTCGCATAACCTCCGTGCGATGAACCTCAGTCGCACCATCTCTCAATCGCACCATCTTTCAATCGCATGACTCCCAAGCACATGAACTTCAATCGCATGACCATCATGCGTATGGACCTCAGTCGCATAGCAAACGTGCGTATGAACCTCAGTCACACTTCAATCGGCCGAATGGCCTCCAGTCGCCCTCCAGTCGGTCGCCTAGCCCTAGCTGGTGCAGAGTGCAGTTAGGTCGACTGCAGCCGCGGGTTTTCGACCTCCAACCCCTTCCAAACCTCTTTTAAGCTCAAATCAACCCTTCTAAAGGTTAGGGAAACATACCATGACCTCATACAAGCATAACCAAGCAAGAAATCAAGCCTCTAACGCATCATACACATACATACATGCATCAAAACGGGTCTTCACCCAAAAACTCGAAAATAGGTTTTTGGATGTGTTCCAGCCCCAAAATCAGTTGAAAACATGTAAAAGAGGGGTCCTAGAACTCACCTTAACGATCCCGTCGAGTAGAGCTTCGATTTGACTCGCTCCACGTCGAATTCCACGCTCGAATCCACCCGAACCAACTTTTCTCCTCTTTTCTCCTTCTTTTCTCCTCTCCTCTTTTGGCTGAAAAATGGGGAGAATGGGAGTGTCCCCTCCCTTTTATACTCCCGTGCATCAAAGTTTCTCTCGTTTGCGGGTTTGGTCCCTCGACTTTGGATTTTATTTCTTTTTCTTCTCTCGTCGGCTACAAAGGAAATTTCCGGGTGTTATAGAAACCCAAGCCTCATTGGTCTTGGGCTCATCAAAAGAAGTTGAAAACAATGCAACAGAAATTGATCCTATAGTCATGCTAGAAGGATCATTTGCTGATGTTGATGAAGAACTTTCAGCCACTTGGTCTTTCTTTGACTACCACACCACCTTTGGAAGCTTAGACTTGACCTTCAATACTTCGGAAGTTTTGATGACTTCGGAAGTTTTAATGACTGGACCTTTGGAAGATCTTGCTTTCACTGCAGTAGGCTTCAGTGCTTCGGAAGTATTTCTTTCTTCCGAGACCAAATTTTCTTCCGAAGGCAAGTTTCCACTTGTCTTTTTCTTCATTTTGGAGCTTCCGAAGGAAACAGATTTTCCTTCTGAAGCTTGCTTCTTCTTTTCGAAACTCTTAGAAGTTTCTTTCTTGGTTATGTGGAGAGTACCTTTTGGATTGTAAACACAATCCTTAGCAAGATGAGAGGTACTTCCACACATAACACAGTCCATTTTCTTCCTTCTAGGAGTTTTCTTTTGTGAACAAGGCTGAACTTGATCACTTTCCTTCTCCATCTTCATCTTTGCAGATGTTGTGGTAGTTCTTGTGGAGCTGGATGGTTCAGGTTGTACAGCAGTGGTGCACAACTGATCAGCCTTCTTCTTGATGATGGGATGAGTTTGACATGAACCAGAACTCTTGTTGATAGGGTTCAAGTTGATGTCTTCAGCCTTTACCACTTCAAATCCTACAGTGATGAAGACTTGTTTCTGTGCAGAATTAAGGGTGACCTTGATCTCTTGAGCCTTTTTAGACTTTCTTTTGGCCTTTCTGATCAAGTTCTTTCTTTTTGACTTGGTCATCCCAACAGCTTTGCTCTCCTCAGAGGGATGGTGACCCTTCTTAGAATGCTCTTCTTCACTCTTCTTAGAGCCATTCTCCACCATCTCCTCTTCATCCTCTTCAGTCACAGGATCTATGAGGGGAAGCTAATCTTCACAAGTTCCACACCTAGGAGATCTTACAGACAAGATTGTGTGTGGAGGAGCTATCTCACAAGATCCTAGTCCCTGCTTATATTGATAACAGACTTTTGCATGCAAGGATGAGGATATTATGTTCTTGAAGGTCTCTTCTTCAAGAACACATTTTTCTGCCTTGGCTTTGCTGATCACAAGCTCAGCCTGGCATTCAGTTAACTTAGTAATGTGGTCTTTGATCTGAGTATTGTAGTTTGTATGCTCATGTTTAAGAGTTGAAATGGTTTTCTCTAAGTCCTCTATCTTTAGTTTAATGTCATTTTAAGCTTTTTTAAAATCAGCTTTTAAGATATTTAAGGACTCAAGATCAGATCTCATTTCTATGTTATAGGACCTGTATCTATTGACTTTGGCAATGAATTTAGGAGTACAAAGATGTTCCAATACCTTGGCTTCATCATGGTCTGTCATGAGTGCTTGGTTTGGAGATGCATCTTCTACCTGAAAGCTCCAGTCAAAGCCTTCTTCTTCAATAGCAACTGCAGCTTGTTGCTTTGGCTTCTTATTCTGGGGGACTTTCTCAGTGCAGTTTGGTCTGGTTTGTGCTTGGCCACCATTTGTCCTTGGTGCCTTACACTCTCTTGCAAAGTGTTCCATCTGGTTACAATTATAACACATTACTTTGCTTTTATCCAGCCAAAACTTTCCACTGGCTGCATTGTTTGGAAACTTTCTCCTTGTCCTCTTGTAGAACTTATTGGCTCTGTGAGTGTGAAGAGCCATCTGCTAAACTATGTCCATGTACTCCAGATCCATCTGGATGGATACAGTCCAAATCTTCAAGGGTGAAGAGAAAGTTGCCTGAGGTTTCATCAGCAGAGATAAAGGCATGAGAAGAACTTATCTCTTGTAAAGGACTTTCTTGAGTGTAGCTTTTCCTTGGAGTCTCTGGGAAGGTGATGAAAGGGCCCTTTTGTGAGTTGTCAGGGTAGCATATAAGATGATGTTGTGGTTCTATGCTTTCCCTTTCAACCACATGGAGGGCTGAACTCAGTTGATTGCTGGAGTTACCAGATGAGTTTTGCATGTTCATCTCCATCTGGTAGCCACTAAGAATACCATACAACTCTGTGAGAGTAAGAGTCTTAAGGTTCTCAGTCCTCTTGATAATAACACAATAATGTGTCCATTGTCTAGGAATGGAGGACATAAACTTCCTTACAATGTCCCTATTCTCAAGAGTTACTCCAACATCCATTAGAGTATCCACAATTTCAACATACCTGAAGTATTGTTGAGTCATAGTTTCACCTACCTTAAAGGTGAAGTTTTCAAACTGCTGCTTCACGAGATCCTTCTTGTTCTCCTTTGCTTCAGTAGACCCCTCATACATCAGCTTGAGTGCTTCCTATAGTTGCTTGGCAGTTTTGCACTTCTTGAAGCCTCTGTAGATGGAGTTTGGAAGAGCTTATTGAAGGGCTGTCATGGCTTTCTGATCAATCTCTATTCTCTTCCTGTCTTCTTCAGCATAATCAGCCATAGCCTTAGGAATCATACTACCACCAGTAGTAGAAGTGGTGCTTGGTATGTAAGGTTCTTCAATAACAGAGTCCCACATCCTTGAGTCTTGAGACTTGATGAAGCCTTCCATTCTTTGACACCAAGTATCAAAGTCTTCAGGAGTGATAAGTGGAGACTTTTTCATAGTTCCAGCTTCCATATAAGCTTTGGTAATAGCTGCCATTTGAGTTGTAAAGTATTTTGTGTGTGAGGGATCTTAAGATGGTGAGATCTTATATCAAGAGTCTGAAATGCTCTGATACCAAATGCAGGACCGGTGAAGGGTATGCACTTACAACACAACAACACAATGAGGAGAGTTGCTTAGAACACTTAACAGATCAAATAGGGAACTGGCTAAGTTTTTGTGAATGATGCTAAGAACACAAGTAAATATGAGACAGAACAAGATGGCAAACAATACAAGTAATTGGTTTTCAAGAATGTTGTATATTGCTTCTCAAGTTCTATTACAAGTGTTACAAAGCATAAAGAAAGTTACAAGTACTTGAGATACTTTATACTACATCCTACAACTGGCCATACTTTGAATGCCAGCTAGATACAATTGACTAGACAACTACGAAATCATATGTAGAGTCATAAGGCAGATTTGTCTTTCGACTAGTGACAATGACATGCCATAGCTCACATCCTAATATATTACAAAAAGGATAAAAGTACATAAAGTAGAAACAATGGACTCAATACCTCAACGTACAGTTACCAAAAGCATGGACCTTTCACCAACTCATGTAAGTTGGTGACTTTACAGAGTTGTAGTGAAAAGGTGGTCCAACTTTATGGTAAAGTACATCAGATAAAGGCATATCCTCAAAATTCTTCGGAAGAAATCTGTCTTCACTCTTTGGCTTCGGAAGACTTTGTCTTTGAAGCTTTGGAAGACTTCACTTTTGGCTTCGGAAGATGTTGGTCTTGGCTTCGAAAGATTTTACACTTAGAATATTTCTAGTGCAGGGTGTAAAAACTTCCGAAGCATTTCTACTTCAGTTCTTTAGTGCATGCATGCAGAGAGACTTTAGATGGTTTGGCTGCATCAGACTTATAAGAATCCTTACATATTGGTTCGAGGGTGGATCTGCCACAAGGAAAGGGAAACGAGCCGCTGTCATGGCTCCAACAATGGTAACAATTGTTGTAGTACGTGTTTCTTCCATATCTCATAAACAATGACCTTTGTTGGAGATGTATCATATAAAAACAAGTAAAAAGATGACCAAAATGGTGATTTTTTGACTCTGGAAGTGGTTGTCCAAAGTGAAGAAGACCAGTGTGAGGATCATGGTGTCTTGAGGTGGCGATTAGAGACATGGTCAATGAAAGTCAAAGACAGCAAAGCAGGTCAATTATAGTTAAGGGTGGTCAACAACTTGAAATGTGAACCAATGAACAATCGGGATGCGAGGACGAGTTAAACGACATTATTAATCCCAACTCTGGTAGGTTACGAGTTGGGTCGTATATAAGAACAATACGAGAGCATTCACACTAGCTTCCCAATCCCATTCAAATTTTTTTTCAAAATAGGTGTTTTTCGGTAAACGTCATGGTTTCTGGGTTGTTTTGGGAAGTTGTTTGAGAAGTGGGTATTTCGCGGATGGGATTTACGGAATCTATGAAATAATAAAAACTACAAATAACGATTTCCTGTCATAGTATTATCTAGTTGTGTAGACTGTTGGTCTTGGGAAGGAAGTTGGTACTTAGTATAACTCATTTGAAGTTTTAAATCTAACTTAACTGTGACAAAGACTGATGTTCTAATCTTTGATTATCACTTAAACTGGACAACGGAAAACTAAAAAAAATGTGGAGGCTGGTCTTAAGATATCCTCAGATTCATGTTTCCAACGAGGGTGTAAAAATCTTGTGTTTCAAAAATTTTGGTGAATGAAATATTTGAGCGATAGTCATAAAGCGAGTGCAAAAGAGAGCTAAAATGTTCAAAGTGTAGACATCTTGTGGGGTTTGTGATGTTACCTCTCAAATGTTTTATGGACTCGCTTCAAAGTTCGATGGACCCGTTTAAAAATTTAGTTGTTCGGTTTGTCTTTGGTTATTTTGTCATCCACCTATCTAGCCATCCATTTTTTCCCGTTGCGGTACGGTTTGTGGTACCATGTTGTTCGATTGAAATAGACCGGCTCCGTTTGAGATATGATGTTTGATACAGATGATCATATTCGTTAACCATTCCCAAAATATTAACAGTGGTGTGTCGGACCACATTAAATTTTGAGAATAGTGTTCTAGATTCAACTCCATATTTCTTGCAATCTGTTAATATATGTAGTTAAAGTCGTCCACCTAAAAAACAAACACATATAATAAATTATTTTATAAAAACATAATAGAAATTATGTATAAAAATAGTGATTTACAAACCAAAAGTTGTGATCTTTCACCATAACACTAAAAACAAATGGGATGGTACCTTCAATATATCTTGGATCTATTATATATTTAACAATACGTTGGTTATACCATTCCTTGTAACCTAGTGTTGTTGTTGGGTTGTCAATGGTCACCCTATTAACAACATTTCCATGTCTATCATTCCAAGAGTCCATATATTGCTCATGAAAATGAAGCTAGTTTGTGGTTGCTCAAACAACATGATTTAGGTTGTGTAGCGAACGATGGATCGAGCGTGTCAAATGAAGTGGTTGAAGGATTTGTTGAATCCACCCAAATGACCCTTTGTGGTGCATGGTATTCAACCATATCCCAAAATATACATAGAATTCAGACCTCCAACTACGGATGCCTGATCTGCATATTTCCGGTAGTAGATGGATAATGTTGTCATAAGGTGTCAAGTTAAATTGAATTATAAAAAGAAAATAAGTCAGACATTATAACTTATACAATGTTATATAATCCTTTAGGTACAAATACTAAAATAATACCTTATTTTTGTAATGAATGTAACTGGTAACGATATGCTTTTAGCACATGGAAAGACACCTCTATGTGGCTAAGTTTTCCACACAACCTTAACAAGGAGAAAACTTTAACAATACATAACAAGATAATATTTAAAATTAAATAATATGGTTCAACAAATTTTTATTGTACACACATAGCATCGTATGGTCTTCGAAAGTCAAAATTTTGCCGAATCTTTGGCGCCATTCACCAAATTCGCGTCCTCGCCAAATTTGTAGAAGGTATAACATGCCTCCTATGCCTTTAAGTTTTGGTGATGTTGGCTTACATTAATTTCTATACAAAAAGGCTAGTGCAGTACCACAATTTGTTAAATTTTCTATATTCTACAAAGAATATAATGGAACTGGATGATTATTACTATCTAAAAAAATAGAGCCTCGGAACAACATAAGAATGATACACCGTGGACGTTGCATGCATTGAATTTCAGTTGCATCATCATGTAAAGGATTTAAATTCAAAAAATTTACTATTGAAGTTATTATTAGAAAATTAAATTTAAAATCACTATTTTTAGGTGTAAAACCAAGTAAATTTTCAGACCTTTTCATGCATTCAACAATATTAAATGGTATGTCAATACCCGAGACCACCAAACCCTCGATCGGTGAACCTCATAAAATGTTAACATCTTGTAATGTTACCGTTGTTGCACCAAAAGGTAGGTGAAATGTATGTGTCTCCGGACGCCACCTTTCTACTAGTGCCTCGATTAAGGCACGATCAATGCTGTGCGATTCACAGCTAAGCACCCGACCGAATCCAACAATGATAACGTAGCGTCTATCGTTCTCCGTAATTTGTAGATTGCTTCTAATGTCACACCAAAAACTTGGATCACCACGTCTTGTGTGTAACATTGATTCATTGCCCAAATTTGGGTTTTGAAAAAAACTTCTAGCTTGATTAACTGCTCCTAAATACAACAAATCATTGTTAATCGGACTAGGGTTTAAGTTAAAGTTAATTTTGTAGGAAAGAAGTAGACGATCGAAGTGTTGGGTGTTAAAATAAGAGTTATGTAGGTATATATATATATATATATATATATATAACTTTCAAATAATCATTTTCTACTCTCTCTATATATATATATATATATATATATATATATAGAGAGAGAGAGAGAGTAGAAAATGATTATTTGAAAGTTAAAATAAACGATATAGTGTTTGGTATTATTGTTTAATTTCATCGTTTTGTACAAAAGCATGCATGTGAATTTATTATTTTAACTAACCATGTAGGTAGGTATTGCATGTAAATCTTTTTAATGCATGCATCAATAAAAAGCATGCATGTGATTTCATTATGTGATAGCTTCAAGGGTTATGTGAGAATCTTCTTGTGACTTCCGACATTCAATTATTGTGATAGGTTTCATTTATTTGATAAATATCTCAATGTGCAAGAATATTTTTTTTTATCAAACTTTACATGTGACTTCCAACAATCATTTATATCCGTTTAGTTTACCAATGGTGTGTGTCCACCTAACATCTCCAACTATATATTTAACATAATCTTATAATAACACTCAAAATAATACCCTCAAAACAAAACACTCTCTCAAACATGAAATCAATACAAGCCTTTATAGGCAACATCCTTGCTCCACGCACCACATTATTTAAACTTTCTGATATATTTGTAATAGGTTACCCCATCAACGATTCCCCCTATCATACAAAAGCATCCACTGACTTTTATCGATATTCTTTAGGTATCGTCAAGCTTCTTTGTTTAGAGTATTCTTTTACAAAGCATAATCTTTAAACTTTCTAGCTTGTAATCTGCTACCGATATCCCAACATAGTCTTTTCATACGTAAAGTCTTGAATCGTTTCATAAAATTGCTTCTAACATGTCAAAGACAGAAACGATGAAATGCGTTTGGCTCCTTCCACTCATCTAGATTCTCCATAGCATTCAATATCTTGGCATGTCGATCAGAAAGAACACACAACTTACGCACGGTTGGATCGACGACATGCATTAGAAATTGCTCAAGAAACCAACCCAACCCTCAACTGTCTCTCATCCACAATCACGTATGCCACTGGCAAAATCATATAATTTGAGTTCTTGGAAATCGCAATTAATATTTTTGACCCGAAAGGTCCTTTTAAATGAGTAGCATCTACAAAGATAACTTGCATGCAATACTCGAAAGCTTTAATACTATGACAGAAAGCTTATAACACATATTTAAATATTGCACAGTTCGCTGAACTGTATGGATGATGTAGCCACTCTACAACAGTACCTGGATTAGAAATTTGTAATGCTTCAAAGTAACGGGAGAACATATTGAAATTGTATTCCCCCTGCCATATATATTTTCAATAGTTTTTGTTCTAGCCATCCAAGTCTTACCATACATGATATCAACATGAAACTTTTCTTTAACAAAAGCTCGAATATATTTCACAATAAATGAGACATCTATACGAATTTGTGCAGATATATGTGTAGTGACGTCTTTGGATCTTAGCGAACAATTTTTATTGCGTACCACGGTGCTGAAGCAGCTATGTGCTGGGGTCCATCGAGTAAAACGCCATAAGTTATCATTTTTTCTCTTTACAACCTTTACAACCCGATGACATGACGAGATGCTTTGGTTTGTGGAATTCTTTGAAGGCTTTGTGCTACGACATTTTGCTATCCAAGGTGACGGTTTGCTTTCAATCACATAAGGCTCTCGATCTACGAAAATGTTCCACATACAAACACCAAGAATAACATGATATCTAGGTTTAAAGTACATAACAAGACATATATCATTAAATTCTTCATTTCAAAAAATCATGTCATGTTCGAAGTAATCATCTAGGGGGATATAATCCTCCAACCAATCCACATTATTATTATCTTGAATAATACTATCAGAGAATCCAGTATGAATCCTAAAACTATATTTTTCAGATATTTAAGGGATTACATGTTCTTCTTCTGAATCATAGTCTGACAACAATAATCACTTTCCTAAGTTTCTTTAGTAGGATTACCATTAAAACATTAAAATACAATTAGAACAATGACATTAATATTAATAACATAACCTTGGGAAGAATTGTCGAATACAAAGGCCGCATCGTTGTTATGCACCGCTGCAGGCGAGTGTCTTGTAAATTTGTGTACGTTGACATATCGGGTCATTTTCAGATTCCATTTGATGGAATTAAATTGTTAGTGCTTGAGATGAAGAAGCTCGTAGAAGACCCATACAACTACTCTGTTCATAACTGGAAATTATTAGATAACATTAACAAGAATTTTACTCATGTAGTTTCTAAAGTTTTAGATAGATGATAGATTATCTTCATACCGGCATCTCCTTTAATATATGACACATCTTAAATGACTTGAAATTCCTAATACAGTATCAGTTCTAAACAAACTGATTCTCTATCAATTTCAACATAACTACATCTAAGATCAACAAAATCTGAAAAAACATATTTTAGAAGTCATGATAAACGAGCATGATTTTGTTGATTCATCACACATAACAACCTCATGTGGGTATGAAACATCATCACATTGAATATAATTTTACTAGAGACGGTGTAAATGATGAAGAATAAGACATTTTGAGATTAGTTTAAAAAATGTGACTATAAAAAACAACTAACCAAACACACACATATATATAGACAATATAAAAGCTAATCTCGGTAAAACTAAAGAATAAATCTATTGAACAAAAAAAATCAACCTACATCTATAAAAATAAAACTAATAAATTAAAAAAGTATAAATAACGTAGCCACTTCACATTATTGTATAAACACTATCAAAGTAGATTTGGCACATAGTATTATAACTTAATATTATTATAACTATTATTTTACAACCACTATCAAAGCCATAATATTATAACTTAATTTAAAAAATCTAAAAAGTTAGTTGATAATGCACAAACTTAGTTTCGTTTTTTTACAGATGATGATTTTTGTTTTCGAATTCAACTTTTGTTTAATACGAACGAAAGTTAAATATGTGGTAGAAATCAAAAGTGGGAAATGCAAGTGAAAACGTATAGAATCATTTGAACTTTGAATTAGGTGAAATATGTGGTAAATAATTATATGGTAGAAATCTGAATGAGATTAAATATGTGACAGGTAAATTATATGGAAAGGGAATTACTTGAATTAAAAACATGATTTAAATATGTAAATGGGTTTACAAGAATTAAAAAAACAAAGATACCGATTCCGTAAATATGGTTTGAGGAATCAATTAACTCTACAATTAACCAAATGTAATAAATTGTGCTCAACAATGTTTAATGTAGTAAACTAGGTAAGTCCTTGCGCGCGTTGCGCGGGATCTCCCGCCACGATCCCAAATCCAAAACGTTTATGGGCCTCATCTCATTTCAATGTTACACCTCACATGCTTAACTGCGTGTTGTGACATGAACATATATTATACTGTCGAATTCCAAAACAAAATTTATAACTGTCACTTCAATGTTTCATTCTGTATTGAGTTAGGAGCATATAAATATATAAGGGATCAAGTGATCAACTAACTAACAACCTACCATATGCTTAAGAAGATCATGTTTTTTGTTATGCACATCTTCACCATATCCTTAAAAAGATCCCGCTTTTGAACAAATGACCTAAGTTGCATAATCCTCGAATGCAATCCACTACACCTAAAATAATCAAACAATTTATCGGAATTAAAAACTATATTATTCATCATGAGTTAGCCTCTAATTACCTTTATAGAAGAGCTAATCCTCCACAGCAGAGCTAATCCTCCACAGAAGAGCTAACCAAGTTAAGCCTCTAATTACCTTTAACTTATAGAATTAGAAAATCATAATATGTGGACTGATCATTAAACACTTCTACTAAGATGCAAATTCTTTTAGTAAGTGACAACCTTTATCGTTACGAAAATAGTAAACTTGTATTAGACTAAAATATATGATGAGTAAAGAAATTATTAATAACACGAAACAAAAAAAGTTCAAATTAAGTAACTAATCTTACCAAAAGGTGTAAGAAACAGTTTTCCTGCATTTCAAGGATCGTCGAGGACCAAGTGCATATGAGTTTTGCCTACAATCACTATATTTGTTTTGGTTCACTGGTCCCGCTAAACAAACAAATAGTAAAAAGAACAATATTTGTAAGCATAAACTCGAAGCTTCATATTATTGATCTTTTGAAGGAAGAAATTCATAACTTCAGCAACAAAATTAGCCATAAGTACTTCCATATCTTCTTTTTATGAACCTCTAAAATCTTATAAGCTATTATGTTATGTGCATTCTGCAATTTCATATGATGGTCACGAAACATGTTGCCTTATAACTATCTTGTTAGTTGTTAGTGACTGAGATTAGTAATTGTCTTCTCTCAACTTACTGGAAGATTAAATAAACTCTAGATAACCACGATGTACATTAAATGTGAAACTAAATCAGAAATAGAGTATTTGTTTCTCATATCAAGAATGATGACATCAAACAACAAATAGTATAAACATTTTGAAAAAACTACAAACCTTTGAGAAGAAGACGCAAGATTCAACAACGCAGTTTAGAAAATAAGTATGTATTGAACAATATTCAGTAGCAGATGGCTGGATGTAAAATAAGATACCATCTAAGTAGCAAACAAAAAATGAGTCATAAAAATAAAAACCAACACAAACCTCTACTAAACAACAAATTACCCTTTAAATGTATATGTTCTACTTCCTGCGTACAAACAAACAAAACTAATTGCATAACAAAAAAACATGAGAAAAGGCAAAAACATTAGCAATAATAGTTATCTGCAAAAATCAGCTCCTAGTTTTCACATTGTTTTACCAGAACTCAACAAAATAAATTACATAGTAATTTGGGCACATCTTCAAGCTGCCAACACTAATCAAAAGCAAAATAATATTTTGCTCACGGAAAACTAATGTCATATATTATCAAGTATGTTGCCAACTTCAAATGCCTTCTCATCTACTCGCATAAGCAAATTACCTTTTTCAGTTTTCTTGGTTTTCACAGGATGTCCACCAAAGGTCATGTGATTGTACTCCATCAATGTCTCTTTGTTGAACTCTTACCCTATTTCTTTATTTTCCAAACACAACTCATATATGGTGAGTATATACAGTATGAATCAGATGATAAGGTTGAGAAACAAATTTCTTAAAAGCATATTAATGAAATCATAAAGAGTATGGAGGGGAAAAGCATTAGGAACAACCATTTGGGCTTAGCTTTTGAAGTTTACTAAGCAATTTAGAGAAATAGTATGTTTTCCTGAACTGCCAAAGGTTCATATACAACATACTTGCAAACACTTTGGCTAAAGAATTCTGATAAGCATTTATCAACCTCATTTCCCCAACACACTTTATTTCCACAACATATTAAAAGCAAACTAAGTTTCAAATCTGTTGACAAAATGTTTTAAGGTTAAATCCAGTGAAGCACGACTTTTTTAAAATGGGGTTAAAAAAACTGGGGTTTAAGAAACAAACCAAAGAGAAGAACAAAAAATAACCTAACTGCACACACAAAAGCCATTGTGGTCAACTGATCGAAGCTGCAACCGTCCGGCCGCCGCATCTTCATGAAACCGTGCCAGCCAACGGCTATGTGTCGAGCGCTCTCTCTCAACTCTTTTACGTGCTGATAGAATCCCTTGACCTCACATCCTTTTGTATTTCATTGTTCCTCTTCCTGCAAGTGTAGTTTCGCCGTGTTAGGCTGCGGGAACAAAGCAACCGGAATTGAGAAGAAGTGGAGCATCGGAAGAACACTGGCTAAGAAAGGGGGGCAAAAAAGAAGGGGGATTGGGAGAGCAAAACACGTGGATTTCCCTCTTAAGAAAAGTACACACGTAGCAGACAAAGAGAACAGATGGTTGTTTATCGTAGATTCAAAATCAAACGGCTGTAGTTTTAGTAACTATTGTTCATTCCCATGTCTTTTAATAATAGATGTAATTGTGGTCAACAAACGTCCTAAGATGGTCAACGAATGGAAATTGTTTCCGTAAATCACATTTATGGATGCAATTATTTTTTCATAGGTTACGTAAATTCCGTCTGCGGAATACCCACTTATCAAACAACCCCCAAAACAACATAGAAACCGTCTCGTTTACCAAAAAACACCCATTTTAAAAAAAAAATCCTCCACATACTCGTATTTACATTAAAAACTCTATTTTTTTCTCTCACTCTTTTACTTAAATAATTGTTTTTAAATCTTTTAAATAACTTTTTCTTTCATCTTCACTCACAACCACTTTTAAAAATATTAAATAGTTAATGAGGGTTGTACTATGTTTCCCAAATATGAAGAAACGCGATATAAGCACCATAAATTTTCACTCACAATCATCCCACATAATATAAGACACATAATCACATAAAAAATAGAGAATCTACTATAATAACATGTTATAATATTAATTTGGTTGGGCTCTCGATATTAAATTTAGTGTATAAAATAATAACTTTTATAATAATAAAATCCGGGAAAAATAAAATATATGACAATATACGATAATACTACGTACGGGCAATACATATTAAGAATATTTAAAGAAAATGGATATTTAGACACCCCCAAAATTTAAATCAACATCTCAGCACCCTATACGCCACGAATGGATCCATACTCGGCGTATAGGGCCAAAACATTCCCAGACATTCATTCTGTCATAAACGTTTTTCACATCAATGTCGACCGAAGGCCATACGTGGTGTATGAACCCATACACCATGTATGGGTTTAATATTTTTGTCCAACTTATGATTCCATACGCAAGAGACCTATACGCGACGTATGGGTCCATATGCCACATATAGTTTAAGGTCAATATTTTTTGTTATTTTTACATCTTTTTATATATATACAAATAATTTTATGTTGACTAGCATTATGATATTGTTTACTTTGTAATTTAACTAACCAATAACATAAAATTTAACTAAAAAATAGAGACAAACAATGCAAACATCAAGACAAAATGATATATATGTATATATATGTAATATATATATATATATATATATATATATATATATATATATATATATATATATATATATATATATATATATATATATATATATATATATATATAAATAATAGAGTTTGCATATATAACAAAATAGAAAGTTACAATTGTAATAACAATATAAAACTACGACGAGTCTGAATAATGTCAAGGCGGTGGCAACTACGGAGAATCGGTACCTGTAGCACGTGCTCGTATAATGAATGTGCCTATCAATAAGATCCTTAAGTCGATCGAGCCGCCAACTCTAACGATCAAGCCAACGACCATGCTGGCGTGAACTCTCAGAAACCTCCTGCATAAATGCATCTATAAGTGCAGGCAGCCTTACATCTCTGTAAATATATTAAGGAAACCATAGTTGAGGTGGTAGCTGACAGGTGGGGACCGCCGGTCCTGCTCATGCTGCTGCTGATATGGATGTTGCTGCTGCTATTGCGGATCGTCAGTGCCGACTGCTAAACGGGTGTCGGTTGCAAGATCTCCCTGGGTCAAATAGAGAAGCGTATGCCATCTGGAAACAGGTGTATAATACGCGTGTTGAATATTGCCAGATGATCTAATCTCACTAGCTCGATCGGTGGAGATATGTCATCAACATATCGAGGAAGATAAGCAAAGGCTCGAGAAGTCAATATGATGTAAGCGCCGTCGTACACCGCTCCTCGATCGTGACGATGATAATATGAAGCAAAATACTCTGTCAAACATCTCGCCAGTTTGCACCTAGTCCGGATGACCAAACAATACAAGTAAAATAAATGGTCCACCACTCCCGACTCTTGCCACGTCTGGTGAAGGATATGGTGACCATCCTATATAAATAACAAATGAGAGGATCTCTAGTAAAAATGACCATGCCCTTAGTCTTCTAAAACAGACCTCCAGCAATCTCAGGCCACCAATCTCTCAGTCGACTCTCCTCAATCTCAGTAACACCCTTAGTGAATAGTATGACAACCCTAAGCCAAGGTTAGGTAAATTAAACGTTTTAAAGAACTACTCTAAGTAGATAGTATATACCTATACACCTTATTAGAGATTGTTAACTTGATTATGTGATTAACCTTATATGAATTTTTCATATTTTTGCATGGTAGTATGTGAGCATGCATGCATGCATGCATAAGCGTTTATATGTGCATATGTGCGACTCTTGTATGAACCCTGTGATTATCAAATCATAAGTATGTTAATTACCAAATTATTGGATTAGATGATTAGTTACTTAAATGTTAGATGTTTTTATCTATATGTAATAGATTAAGATTTGAAACTTAATCAAACACTACTAATCAAGTTAACATCTATAAATCTTATGTCAAAAACCAAAACTAAACTAATCCTAAACACCTAAACACTAACTAAGACACAACCTTAACATTATCGGCTCATTAGGACATTTACTAACCTAGATTAACAACTAACTAAACAATTAAACTTAACTTAATGACTAAGTGAGTCATTAGACTCTTAGCTTGACACCTAGCATAACCACACACTAATCATACCTCAAATCTTGCCACCTATCACCTAAGAAGCCAACTAATGAACCCTAAAAACACCACCTCACCACCCTTAGCTAGATCTAATGATGATGATCCCCACCTTCTTGAAACCTCTCGGTCGATGGAACACCCACAACCGCAAACCACCACAACCACAACCATCACTCTCTCGGTCCTCTTCCTCCCTCTTGGTTCTAAAAAAACACCACCATCACCCTCTTGCTTTCGGTCCTCACATCACGCAACCAACATCACCATCTTTTTCTCACCAACCGATTCCCATCCTCAAGAACATCATAACACCAAGTTGTCTTTAACTAGTTTGTGATCAACCTTCCAAGATTCATGAACCATCTCATCAAGTGGATTATCAAGGATCAAGCTAGCAACTTCCTTAGTCTTTCTTTACCCTCAAACAACGTTTGATTCTCAAATCTATAAACTAACAAGTTTAAGAAGTTGTATATGTGTTTAACTAACACATATAACCAACCTTTAAGCTAAATCACCAAGATTATTCACAATAACCTCATGAACATTTGGTTTCTATCAAAAATCAGTAATGAAAAGGGTTCAAAAATAGAAAATTTGATAATTTTATAAAAACCAAGGATTAAACAAAAATAAATGATTTAAAGGGTTGAAACATGTGATATTCATAATAAATTAGATTAAATACTTAAATGACTGTGATTGTGGGAATAAAATTTAGGAATTTGTTAGAAAATATTGAAAATAATAATCTGTAAATTACGAGATAATTATATTGAATATGTTAATTTATATGATTAGTTCAAGGAAATAGAAGAAAGTTACCAAACAGAAGATCTGGACTCAATAAAAATCTGGAAAATTTATATAATAACCCTTATATTGGAATTTCATAATAAATTTTGTGAATAAATTCATAAGTATGACCAAGTTTTATATTTTAGAATAGTTAATAAGAAGAAAATTGGAAGTAATAGTAAAACAATAGGATAAATCATGAAAAATTTAGATAAATTATGATATACAGAAAAAGATAATGTGATTTAGATTTCAGAATATTTCTACTGGTAAAATTAGGTGATTTTTGGATAATAGTAGCTACCGATTAGGAATTTTTACATAATTAGTGATTTAAATACTGAAAAATATAAAAAAAATAAGATTATTCTAACAAATAATTATTTTATAGGAAATACTTGACTTGTGGCTAGAATTAGGGTGAGTAACATGGCCCTGTTTTTATTTATAAATTTTTAAGGGAAAAATCAACTGTTTGTATTTTGAGATTGATGCAAATTTGAAAATTTTGATATGTTACTGTCATATTGACACAACCATTAACTCGGATGAGGAACCGTCAAATAATATAGGTAGCGCTACTTAGGAATATGTCAATCTGCATCTGCCGGATGAGGGCAGTGATGTTATATTATTTGATTTTATGATTTTTATATGACAGTTATGAATCACTTGACATGTGAGTAGGTTTGGTTGTGAGTTTGATTGTGTGACATCAATTCAAAAATGATTTATGTTATCGATTAAATCTATGTTCTCACTAACTTTATGTTGACTATTTTGAGTATGCTTTTTCAGGTCATCATAATGTTTTATAATCTCGTGTACACGTTCAACATTTTTTATGATTGACGCGGCTATTTAGGAAAGCTGTGCATATGGTTGATTATTGATCTGTCTGACTTCAATCTCTTCGTGGATGTTCACGTCCACTACTAGCTGAAGAATGAGTGAATGTTAAAGACGTGTATTTAGAATAGGATTACTAATGTATAAGTCTAAACTATTAGACTAAATTTTATATCAATGTAATCCTATAATTATAATTTAATGAAAGTTATGTTTAGTTTAATGCTATGATTACATGTCATGTTAATCAATGTGTTTTGAACCAATAAGTCACACCCAAGCATTTCACTCTTCCACCGGGATGTGACAAATAGAGGGGTAACAGTCTTCGGCTCGTAGTAAAGTCCCGAGATAACAACAAACTACTTTATCGACATCCGATGTGGATTTCCACATAATCAAAATGAAATCTTAGGACGCTCATTATCCTCCTCTATCTTGTGAGGTCGAATATAAGTAAAGGCAGATAAAAACTCTACCAACAAATCTCTCTAAGATGGCAAAAACACGATCTCATACAAACAACTCCGCGACGTATTGTCTCTAATAATAACAGCCACTCTATCGCGCTCATCGAGCTCGGCCATCACCCCCCAATCGACGTTTAATGTCCGATGTTCATCCATACAAACTTCGAGCACTGAGAATGCTCGATGCCACCAGGCTCAAACTATAACCATGAATGATCGGCAATAGCATCAACAACGTCAGCCTCAATCTCCAAATTGGAGATATGTCTGCATAGCGAAACTAATATATATATATATATATATATATATATATATATATATATGTGTGTGTGTGTGTGTGTGTGTGTGTGTGTGTATGTGTGTGTGTTAGGTCCAAGATCAGTAGATCTAGTCCATTTTGTATAAGCTTAGTATTTGAATTAATATCTGTAATTAATGGTTGTAATTCATTATTGTGTTTGCATTATATATATAGGTTAACCCATACATATGTGTGTTGATTTATGTATGTTTGCAGGTACAAACATTATACTTGGTCAATTTCTGAAAATGACTAAGTGTAAGAAACATCTACGGATGAACATTTTGTTCTTCCGTAGATATGTTACTTACAAGTAAAATGCATTCAAAGATCTTCTGCGGATGAACAACCAGCTCTGAGGATGGAAGAACAAGATTGCTTCGGAAGAACAATGTACCCTTGGAAGAACAAGACTCCTGCAGAAGAACAAACATCTACTGAAGACAATATTCTTGCGGAGTCCAAACCCTTGTATAATACAAGTGTTACAAGTCAACAAGGCAATTATGTGAATCCCAAGAAATCCAATGATTCCTTAACAGAAACAATTCAAATCCAAAGAGATCCGGTGTTTCCTTAACAAAAACATCATTGTCTATATAAATGGATCCTAGGTTTCGAATCAAGTACGGCAACAGTGATAGCAATACGACAATTCCACAACAGAAAACATCACATCACATCACAAAATTTAATATCATTCGTTCATTATTTGTAATCATTAACATGTTTTATTGAAATACATATCATTCATTAATTGTGTTTCTTTTAGTGTGTTCTTGAATTTTTATTGATATTGAAATTTATTACAAACAATTAAACCAAGCCAACGTTGTTTCCGCAAACGTTGACTTGATTTCAACCAACGCTGATAATTCCTGATTGCGATCCTTGGATTCACAGGTGGTATCAGAGCCAAGTGCTCATTGATTTATATTGATTGATCTATCAGTGTTAGTTGTGTTTAATTGTTTTTCTGAATTCTGTAGATTTGTCAGTTTTTACTGATTAGATCTATTGTTTTTAAACAAAAGAGTTTGTGTGAAACTTGATTTGTCGTTCAGCAGTACTCGGTTAGATTAACTTGGATCTATATTCAAATCGATTGAATAGCAGAACTTAGCTATTGACCAGCATCATTATCTTGTTCATATCTTTTGAACAATTTCATTAGTTAACATCTCAGATCTTAACTAATCATGAGCAACTTTAGTGGATCATTTTACCAACCGCCGAAGTTGGAAACAAAAGCAGACTTCAAATCATGGAAAATCAAGTTTAGGAATCATGTAAATTATACAGATTCTGACTTATGGGTCTCTATAACAGAAGGTCCTTATATTCCACCCACCCTCGGGCCGGATTATAATGATACCAATCACTTTAAAGAAACAAGAAGTGCTGGAAGTGCCTTCATGTCCAGTAATGATGGTGATAACTCTTGTACTTTGAGTGAAGATGAAGAGGAAGTAAGTTTCTATGCTTCAAAACCTCCTAAGAAATCTTCTCAAAGTAAGTCAAGAAAAGAGAAAGAAAGAACTGATGATCAAAGAGATAAATCATCCGAAAAACCATCATCCAACAATCAATCAGAGTCTATCACTGTCATTCTAGATTCTGAAGAACAAAAGGTAGCTTTGCAGCCTTCAGTTCAAGCTTTCAAGCTTACCTAGGAAGTACATTGCCCACTGCCAACATGTGCCAACCAGATGTAAAAGAACTACCTCCGGATGTAATGGAGGAGATGGACTACAATGGCAAATGACAATGATTGCCTATAGAGCCAAACAATATCTAAGAAGAAACAAGAATTTGGCTACTGCAAGTAAATCATCACGTGTTGGAGTTGATAAGTCAAAGGTAAGATGCTTCAAGTGCAATCTCTATGGACACTTTTCTAGAGAATGCAATCAACAAAATTCCAACACAACACAACATCAGAATCATCAGGCCAAACAACCCTCATCAACTCAAAGATGTTTTAGACAGCCACAACTGACCAACTCATCCCCACTAGCCACCAATTCACCAGCAGGAACTAGCAACTCTAAAGAATTTGGGCTGATCATTCTTCAAGATGGAACCTGTGACTAGAGTTTGTATGAGAAGGAAGTCTTAGAAGAAAATCAAGCTCTAATGGCTCACACGGAAAACAAAGTTCCACCCATGGCAAGTGAGGTAAGAGACAGGTTATGTTCATCAATATGTGTTGAGGAAGTAAGAAAGATATAGAGTCCATGCTCAACAATTAGCTGATAAAGTTAAAGAAACAATGATTTTGAATGAATCTCATGTAAGAGAACATAAATTATATCAAATTAAAATTAACTCTTTACAAAAGGATTTAGACAAAATTGTTTCTGAAAATTACAGTTTGAAAGCATAAGTTGAGCATCTGACCACTTCCTTAACCAAATCCATGGCTGATCATGCATCAACTGAAGTGAAACTTCAGAAGATTCAGCTCTCATCTCGGCAATATGAGAAATTACTAAATTCTCATATTGAATCAAAGAAAAGGTCTGGGTTGGGTTATAATGTTATGGCACCTCCTGTTAACAATAACTATGTTCCTTTGCCTAAATCAATGACAAATAATCTGTCAAAACATTTTGTGCCTAGCACCAATATAGGAACTAGCTCTAATCAACAAAACATTGATAATAAATCTGAGGCGAATGAAACTAAGTCTTCTGAATCAGAAAAAATTAATCAATTTAATTCAGAATTCGACTTTGATGAGTGGGATGACTTGGATGATTCTAATGAACATGATGATGATCTTTTAAATAAGGGTAAGAATGTTGTTTTTGAAACAAATATTCCAAAAGTGCTTGAAGAAACAAAGCTGCCATACCCTCCTAAACAAAGAAACATGCTGAAAACCATCTGCAAGAGAATAGCTCAGTTAAATGAAGGTCTTCAAGAGCTAAACCAGCAACAAACTTCCTCCAATAAAGTAAATGAGAAATCTGCCTCTATTGAGGAAAGACACAAATCCATGGAAAAAGGAAAGAAAAAGGCATCAACAGATCATCAGCGGAAGAAGAACCTCTTTCCAGTACCAGATATGTGGAAAAAGAAAACTTCAGTAGAAGTTAATATTGATTCAGTAGATGATCTACGGAAGAGGAATTCAACAACAAACAATCAAAAGCTGCATAAAGTAGAAAAGCAAGAATCTACTCCAAAGCTGAAGAAGAATGAACAACCTCAAAAGTTAGCAAACCATAAGAATGATTCTGAGAAAGAATCAGATGAGAAGTATTGCAAATGGTGTGACATGAAAAATCACAATACTGAAGATTGTTACATCAGTAGCTACTGCTCTAATTGCAATATGAACAATCACATGACTGCTGACTGCTACTTCAACAAACATTGTGCTATCTGCAACAAAAATAACCATTCCACTCAGGAATGTTATTTCAACAAAAAGAACAAGACAAAAGGCACAAAGAAGAAAGAATCAGATAAGTCTCAATCAGATGCTCAATCTACTGATTGTGAAAGGGTTCAAAACTGAAGAAGTCTGAACTAAAATCAAATTCAAAATCAAAGGACAAAACATCCTCAAGTGCTCATCCATTAAAGAAAATATCAACTTTCCAGCAGTCAAAAACACCTCATAAAAGGGTAGATTTGACTGATAAACAAACAAAGGATGATGATGTGTTCTTTGATAATTTTTAAAAGGGAATTCATATACCTCATTCAAAAACAAAAGATTGTGAGACATTTAATCATAAAGTTTCATTATCAAAACCAAAGCCTCAAATGAACAAAATTAAGTTGAATCAAGAAGAAATTGGAAAACAAGAACATAGTTCATTAACATCCCCTTCAACAGAATCATCCTCATCTGAAACAACTCAGAATGAATCAACCAAAACTAAAACTGAATCTTTAAGACTTGTTCATGAAGGAGTAACTATTTTAGACACTGCTGACAAACCCAAGATCATTAAGACTTGGGTTGTCAATTCTAACTGAATTATTTCTGAATGCAGGAACAATATTGGAGAGCTGACAACAAGTGGTATGTTGATAGTGGTTGTTCCAGGCATATGACAGGAAACTGTTCACTTATCCATGATTTCAAACAAAAAAATGCTTCTTATATGGCATTTGGTGGGGATAAAAAGGGAGGTAAAATTATTGGTGAAGGAATGATAACAAATGGTGAGCTCAAATTTGAGAAAGTAAATTATTGTGAAAATTTAGAGTATAATTTACTAAGTGTGTCTCAAATTTATGATCAAATTATACCATTGTTTGATAATACTAACTGTTACATTCTTAAGTCAGGTTTTTCTGTTCCAGAAGATTGGGTCCTCCTCAAAGTAGCAAGAAAAGGAAACACTTATGTTTTGGACATGAACAACACCTCACTCACAAAACATGATACATGCCTTCTATCTAAGTTATCAGAAGATTTATCTCAATTGTGGCATAGAAGGCTTGTCCATTTTAACATGAAGAACATGAACAAATTAGTGAAAAATGACCTAGCCATTGGCTTGCCAAACAAAGGGTTTCATTGCTCAACTCACTGTTCTTCTTGTTACAAAGGAAAACAACATAGATTGTCACATAAATCCAAAATTATCAATACTAATACTACACCACTCAAATTGCTTCACATGAATCTGTTTGGTCCTACCAATGTGATGAGCATTGGAAAAAGGCAATATTGTTTGGTGGTAGTTGATGATTTCACAAGATTCACATGGGTCTTTTTCTTAAAACAAAAGAGTGAAACATCAGAAACATTAATGGACTTTATGATCAAGATTGAGAATCAACTTGATGCAAAAGTTAAAAATTTTAGGAGTGACAATGGTACTGAATTTGTCAATTTTGAACTGGATTCCTTTTGCAGGAGCAAAGGTATTTGCAAGGCAATTCAGTGCACCAAGAACTCCACAACAAAATGGAGTTGTTGAAAGAAGAAACAGAACTCTCATTGAAGCAGCCAGAACAATGCTAGCTGATTTATAATTGCCCATCACCTTTTGGGCTGAGGCAGTGAATACTGCATGCAATGTTCAAAACGAAACATTAATTGTCAAAGAACACAACAAAACTCCTTATGAGCTCTTGTTTAAAAGAAAACCATGCATAGGATATCTTAAAGTCTTTGGATGTCATGTATCTGTTTTAAACATAAAAGAGTCATTGGGAAAATTTTCAGAAAAAGCATATGATGGTTTCTTTGTTGGATATTCTTCAACATCTAAATCTTATAGGATCTATATTCCACAACATAACATTGTGGAAGAAACTCCTAATGTATCCTTTGATGAATCTGTATTCACTAAGTCAGTTAAAGGTTCATCATGGTTGTTTGACATAGATGCTCTAACTGAATCATTTAACTATGGTTATTTGAACACTGCAGGATCTGATGAAGTATGTTATCCATTTGTTCCACCTCATACGAATGAAGTAACATTATCTGCTGATCTTCCAACGATACACACATCCTCGGGTGGAAACACTTCAGCAGCAGCTGCTGACACTGCATGTGAAAATAAACATTATGTATCCAGAGATGTGAATGATGTCCCTACAACAGATCCATGCTCTCAAGTGAATACAACAAACATTGGAAATGCTTCAAGTCCTCACTTATCATCTGGAGAAGTTGCTGTAACTCCTACGGAAGAGCAAACTGATTCCGGAGTTCTTGTAACTCCTACGGAAGAGCAAACTGATTCCGGAGTTCCTATAACTCCTACGGAAGAGGGAATAGACTATGATGAAGTTTTTGCACTGCAAGAATTGAGGCCATAAGAGTGTTTCTAGGTTATGCATCATATAAAAAGTTCACTGTGTATTAGATGGATGTCAAGTGTGCATTCCTATATGGGAAAATTGATGAGGAAGTTCATGTGTCACAACCCCATGGTTTTGAAGATCCTCATTATCCACATAGGGTATACAAGCTAGATAAAGCCTTGTATGGTCTTCACCAAGCACCAAGAAAGTGGTATGAAACACTATCATCTTTCTTACTCAAGCATGGCTACAAAAGAGGAACCATTGATCAGACACTCTTTCTCAAACAATAACATCAAGATCTCTTAGTTGTTTAAATATATGTTGATGACATTATATTTGGCTCAACTAATAAGAGATTGTGTGTAAATTTGAAGAGCTGATGAAATCTGAATTTCAGATGAGTTCTAGGGGTGAATTAACTTTCTTTCTTGGTCTTCAAGTTCATCAAAAACCAGATGAGATATTCATCAATCAAGAAAAATACATACATCAAATTTTGAAGAAATACAATCTTGCTGATGTATCCTCATGCAAAACACCAGCATCAACAATTGATAAGATTGTACCTGATCCTTCAGGAAAATCTATTGATCAAAAATTATATAGATCAATGATAGGATCACTTATGTATCTAACTGCCAGTAGACCTAACATTATGTTTGCTGTGTGTGTGTGTGCTAGGTACCAATCTGATCCAAAGGAGTCTCATCTGAATGCTGTGAAAAGGATTTTCAGATACCTCAAAGGAAAACCAGGACTTGGTCTTTGGTACCCAAAGGATGGTGACTTTACACTCTACTCATACTCAGACAGTGACTATGGTGGATGTAACAGTAACAGAAAATCCACAACTGGTGGATGTCAATTCATCTGACCAAGACTAGTATCATGGTAGTGCAAGAAACAAACCAATGTATCTGTATCCACAGCTGAGGCTGAGTACATAGCTGCTTCAGCTGGTTGCTCTCAAGTCCTTTGGTTGCAAAACCAATTTCTTGACTATGGTTACAACTTTCTTCAAACTTCAATTTACATAGACAATTCTGCTGCTATGTTTATAACTGCTAATCCTGTGCAACATAGTAAAACAAAACATATTGAGATAAGATATCATTTTCTGAGAGATTGCTCAGAAAAGGGTTTGATTAAGTTAGTCAAAGTGGATACAACAAATCAGCTTGCTGATTTATTCACTAAAGCCTTTGATTCAGTCAGATTTAATTTTCTAATTGAGTCTCTGGGCATGATTAACTTAGATTAATCAATTTGAACAAACAAAATACTGCGTGTAATGATGCTTCAGCATGACATATGCTTGGGAAATGATAGTACACTATATCTTTGCTTGATATGTGAGTAGGTTCATCTTGAGTGGAAACTACACTTAGTGCATGCCAAACATAATGCAAAGTGATTGTTTGTGGGAAACTTCATTTTGAGGATACAAAGTGAGTCTTATTCTGATGTGACCAAATCACTCATCTAAACACACTATGTACCAACACTTTATAATATCTATCTTTGCAAATCATACTCCCTCTGTTTTATGTAAACAAAGACCTGGGTGTATGATCACCATACTGAATGTCAATTATAAAAGGTCAAAAGATCATGATCCTCATCATCCCTCTGTTTTGTGTAAACAAAGACCTGGGTTAAAGGCACCTCTGTTTTACGTGAGTAAAGACCTGATGATGATCATATCTAAGCTCTCAAAACAATCCTATGTGATCAATTGTATATTAATCTAGAGCTATTACATCAATGCATTAATGAGATGCCCAATGCATCTCAAGATAGAACTTAGAACTTAAAGTACATAGTTCTTAAGTGTGAAAAAGTGATGATTTGCCTTGCAAAGGGAGGACAAAATCTTTGTGAATTGAATGTGAAGCCCATAACAGCTATTTACAAATCAATATGAAAACATGAGAAACAGCATGCCTAGCTAATACATTAGCTCTTGAATGGATTTAAGTGGACAATATACTTGCAATCAGAACTTTCTTTAGGTATCAATTCAACAAAATAACTCATTAGGAAGAGGCTTAGTATTATAGTATGATCCCATCATATGTGTATATATGTTTGAGCATCATCATACAGTTAAATAACACTCATGATATTCTTCTTAGAAATTTATTATAAATGCCTACTGTCATCATTAATCACAAATTTAGGGGGAGTAGAATTCATGAAGTTAAGTTTATCAATCAGCAGCTTTGTCTATTTCATTATCAATTTGAAGAAATTTGAATCTGAGCACCAACTTAGCTCCTGGATACATGAAGTTTTCTTTAAAATCATTTAAACTTTCTTGTGCTAAATTGTCATGAATACAAAGTCAACAAGGTCCAAAAGCAATAAATGGTTCTAAGCAATGGACTTGGACCATACAACAAAATTTCTCTGCATTGTGCCATCTTAAGCATCAGCAGAAGCTACAATGTGGAATATTTAAATGTGTATCCGTAGATTGGTAAACTACGGATGAGCAAAGATCAACAAATATAATTTAATTTCATAGTTTGGTAATCTGTGAAAATGTAAGTTATACTTCATCAGCAGATGTCGTTAAGACATCCTCAGATGATTTATGGAATCCGTAGATGATCTGCGGAAGAATTTGGAATCCGTAGATGATCTGCGGAAGAATTAAAAAAAAATAAAATAAAATAAAATAAAATAAAATTTTATTGAGGGTCCCACTTCATTAAATAAATAAAATTAATGTGTCTGAGAAAGTATAAATGATGTTCTTTGACTTCAAAATTCATTATTCGCTTTTTCAGTTCACTTTTTCAGACCTAGAAAAACACACACTCAACAAACTTTTCCCCCTTCTATAACATTCAAATATTACCAAATCAAAACATCAAACAAACATATATCTTTGCTCTTAGATCACTATGTTCAAGGTAAAACATGTCGTATTGTTCAATAATGAACCGTTCGATTCTCGTTTAATCTCACAACTGTTCGTATTCTCATTGTGATTCTAACGAAATCTTCTTCTTATGAACAGATGGATAATCGATTTGCGAAAGAGCACAATGTGTGTGCTTTCTTAAACCCTGACGATCCTGTTTCAGTAGGGTGTCAAGACATTATCCGATATCTAAGAAGATCCAGGCTGTTCTATGCCTTATCAACAGAGTCTGTGATTCATCAATCGCACATCACTGATTTCTAGAACTCCGCCAAAATAGAGGAAGATGGTTAAGTTATTGTGGCTGATGTGAAGAATCAAAGACTGAGAGTGGATGAACAGACAATAAGAAGGGTTCTTGAGTTGGGAGATGTAGAAACTGGTCACCCTAATGTGTTCGAGAATGAATACATAGAGAAAGTCTTTCTTCTGATGGGGTATAATGGTGACTTTGAGAAGGGAGAAATAAAGAAAGGAAGACTCTGCAAGCCATACAGATTTCTCTGCCACACTTATCTTAAGTGCATCTCAAACAGGGAATCTGGACTTGACAGATTTTCAAGGCATATCTCTTTAGGAATTATTGGTGTTTTTGAGGGAAGAACCTACAATTACTCAAAGTACATCTTTAACTGCTTATGTGATCACATCAAAGTACAGAAGGCTGACAAGATGTATATGCTTCCAAGGTTTCTGCAACTAATCATCAATGTTGATCTGCCTGGGACTACTGTAGATGGTTATGTGTTTGTTCAAGCTCACCTAGGTAGATCCGTACTAAATAAAATATCCTGGAAGTATGAAGGAGGAGACATGCCCATGTTTGATCATGTGGTAGATGCTCATGCAAACATTCCTTAAGAGCTTGTGTGGGAAGATCATAGGAGGTTTCACCAACCAACTCTGTTCAAGCCACTCACTCACCAGATCTATCACCCATACACCATCAACCTCAACCATCCCTACCACATTCACCTGCCAGCCAAAATACAGAACCTATCTCTCCAACCCACCCTCTATCACCAAATCAACCACAAACACCCTAACCACAATCATCAGCCAGCCAAAACACTCAACCAATCTCTCCAATTCACCCTCCATCACCAAATCATCTCCAAATGCAACTTTTTCAATAGCCTCTAAATCCAAAAAATCCATCCACTGAGAGCATTTACACCGGGGAGACAGAGTTAGCCTCACAAGCAAGTACTGTGACATCCGTCACCAAAAGGTCTGTCAATTAACGTGGATTCCGTTAACTTTTCTTCGCTCGATCATTCCTCATCTTTATAAACTATTCGTGTGGATATTATACTTGCTTTATCATCTTTATGCTTGCGTTCTTATCATTAACGTATACTATCCTTAAAACTTTTACAATTTTCGTCATCGTTATCACTAAATATACCATTTTTATATATAATATTATTATCATTAATAAAACCATTTTTAAGTTACCAATATCATTAATTACATTTTTATCATTAATATAACTAGCCTATTAAAGTCATTTTCAACCGAAATAAATTTGGGAAACTCGGGGGCTAAGTGCAGGGACCAAATGTGATATTTTGCCAAACTAGGGCTGGGTATAAATACCCATATCCCAGCCCTAGCCACCATTTCATCTCTTCTTCTTCATTTTCTTCTTCTTCACCTATTCTCCTCCTCCTGTCACCAAAACCGCCCATTTTCTTCGCGTTTTCACCGGCAAGACCTCGGCTATACCCGAGTCTACTCCTTTCTTGCAGGTAGACGACCTTGGTCGTCCCTTTTCTTGCTTGTTTACGGCTGTCCATTTAGGGTTTCGGGTGTTCGGGGCCAACCTGAGCACATGAGGTCGTGTGGGTGCGTGTGATGTTTTTCTGCGTGTTCTTCTTGTTTGGGTGTGTTTGAAATGTGTTTCTGGAAGTCCTTGTGGTGTGAATCTCGTGCACGGAGCAGCCGAAGGCTGCTCTGCACCTTCTGCAGTCGCGAACCTCAGTTCTGGCGACTGGGTCGACCATGCGACTGAGCCGTGCGACTGGGTGAGTCGTGCGACTGAGTCATGCGTCTGTGTCAATCGTGCGACTGAGTTGTGCGACTGGGTGTGTCGTGCGACTGAGTCGTGCGATTGTGTGTATGCGTGCGATTGAGTCATGCGAGCGAATGAATGTGTGCGATTAAGTCATGCGACCAAATGAGTGTGTGCGATTGTGCGTGTATCGCACGACTGAATGCCAGTCGCACGAATGAAGGTTCAATCATACGAATGAAGCTGATTCGTACGAATGAAGGTTGATTCGTGCGTATGGATGTTGAGTCGTGCGATTGGGTGATGTGTGGTACGACTGAATGTTGAGTCGCACGAATGAAAGTTCAATCGTACGAATGACGCTAATTCGTACGAATGAGGGTTGATTCGTGCGGATGGAGTGTTGAGTCGTGCGTCTGCTCCTGTCGTGCGACTGAAGTTGTTGTGTGTGATTTCCTTCTTGCGTGTGGTGTGTGTATGTCGTGTGATGTTAAGGTGACATCGACACCATTGCCATTGCTAATGCCAACGTTAAATTCGACACTATCAAACTTACTAATGTTATTCCAAATCAAATCAACTTAACATTTTACAAATATCAATAACCGATTCGTAACTACTAATATTTACCAAATACTTCTTTAATAACAATGGAACTCTTACGCAAATATCATCAGCAATGGCGGCGATTTCTAGTACTTGGATCTACATAAGATCTAATGCGTATGTCTGCTTGTGTGTGTTACACGCGACCGAACCGATACAACCCGAACCGACCGAACGTTACTATTTACTTTATACATATCATTAATGCTTAACAATAACTGTCAATAGGTGTTTGATTGTTTTCTGCATACAACATTTGGAAACTTTGATCATTCATACTTACCACTTAACAAGTGAGTTTCGTGGCCCCTTTTTATGCTTATACAACATTTCAATCATTTACAAACATGGGGGAAAAGTATGCTCACCCATTTTCAATATTGTACAACTTACATACAATTTACATACTTGGAATCAACGTGTTACTGTTTTGTGAGTACTTATCTGATACATGCTTGAGTTTGCTGTGTGGTACTTTCTTTGCAACTATTTAATTCTAGTGTGGGAACCGACAGATAGGTATTGGTAGTACTACTGGGTTGACATCCCCACCCTTGTTTGTTGGTATACTAGTTAGTACCATCAGTGGCCAGGAACGGGCCCTCATTGTCATGTGATTTTACTTACTTATAACTGTATTCACGGTATTCCACAACATTTACTATACAACATCAATTACTTATTTACTATTTAAACCTGCGAGCTCACCAACAATTTTGTTGACCATTTTGAGCATATCTTTTCAGGTGACAATGCTAATTGAAGATCTAGGTGTGCTGCCTTAGTGGAGACCCTAGGATGCATTTTTGAGACTAAACATATTTGACAAACATTCATTTGGAATCATTGTTGTAGTCTGATTAAACAATATCATTCTTTTGATACTTGTTCCCGGGTTGTGGGAATTGCATTACAATTGTTACTACTTGACTGTGTGAATCATTTAACATGTTTATGCTTATGGCTATGTTGTCGTGAATATTGACTAAACACGACACAAGTCTCCTTTGTGTCAGGTGTCGTCATGACACGCTTTATCATCATTATTATATTGCATCTCTATTGTCTACCATGTGTTATGACGATCCCGTCTCGTTACATCCCCGTGTTTCCGCTCTTAGCGGGGGTGTGACAGACTGGTATCAGAGCCATTGGTTATAGAGAATTAGGCAATACGCTTGACCTAGACTATAACCTAGGAACCTTCATGTAGATTTGCATGCTAGGATCTGTGTGCATTTTATATCTCATGTATGTGTTCCTCTTTACTTGTTCGTTTATCTATCTGTTTTGTGATCTTTTCACCCTGTGAGTGAACTCTTGTGCTCACTCCTTATGGGATGCTTCTATTGGATCTTCCGTTCCCTCTGCGCGCCGAGTTGGTTTATCAAATCCGGGTATTAAACCCGAAGAGATCTTCACAGATCATGCTATTGCGCTTGACCTCGAACATTAAGATTGACCCTAAGGAGCTCATGTCTGAAACCTCGAAAGAGAAGATAGACAACCTTCGCTAGACTAAACGTGATTATATACATGGATTTACATTGTTATAATGGACTATTGTTGGGACATTATCAATTTATGGTGTGAGAACTACATGACTTGCATGTGATGTATGGTGGCTATAAGTGTGATATTAACTTGGAATACTGGACTTTGATGAACAATGTGGAAAATATAATTTGAAATGGTTAAAGCTCATATGTTTACTACTTTTATGATTAGAAAATGCCGCTTTGAAGAGTTACCCGCAACAACAGTGGCGGAAGTGAAGCCCCGAGGGGCAGAGGCAGAGGCAGAGGTAGAGCACCAAGAACAAGTGATGGTCCTGCCAATAATAATCAGGGAACAGGAGACTCTGATATGGCAGCTTTGATCGCTCAACAACTAGCCGCACTGATCCCGACTATAGTGGCCCAAGTGAGCGATGCACTTCAGCAACACCATCCCCACGGGGATGGTGGCAATGATAATGAGGATGGTGGAGAAAGAGGTCAAGGTGGGATTGAAACTGAAGTAGGTAATGGAAACCCGACTGGGAACGAGAGTAATCAGGAGACCGGGACTGGTGGAACAACCGGTAATGAGACTGGGGTTGTTAATGCCAGAAGGGGATGTTCGTACAAAGAGTTTGTGGCCTGCAAACCGAAAGAATTTGATGGGAAGGGTGGAGCGATAGCCCTAACCAGATGGCTGGAGAAGATGGAGGCAGTGATCGATATCAGTGAGTGCCTCGATAGCCAGAGAATCAAGTATGCCACGTGTTCATTACAGGGCAAGGCGTTAACTTGGTGGAACACTCAGGTTCATGCTAGGGGAAGAGAATCGGCAATGCAGATGTCGTGGGATGAGTTTAAGGCATTGATCATCGAGGAATACTGCCCACTCAACGAGATGCAGAAACTGGAGCATGAATTCTGGAATCATGCTATGGTGGGGGCTGGGCACGCAGCTTACACTGACCGTTTTCATGAGTTGGCAAGATTGGTTCCACATCTGGTCACTCCGGAATCAAAGAGGATCGAGAGGTATATTTGGGGACTTGCGCCTCAAATCCGAGCAATGGTAACAGCAGTTGCTCCTCCTACAATCCAGAGCACAATTCTGAAGGCTGGTGCTCTGACAGACAAGATGGTGAGAACAAGGGTGTTGGGAAGAGGAGCAGAGAAAAGAAAGGATGTTGGGGAAACGAGCCGGTCGAGTGCCGGGAAATTTGACAAAAGGGCCAAGACAACCAGAAATTTTGTGGCCGTGACGCAGGGCAAAAGAGAGTACGTTGGGCCGCACCCCAAATGTGATATGTGCAACTATCATCATCCCCAGGAATGCTGTGCCGGGTGTGCGTGAACAGTAAACGCCGGGGGCATCTAGCGAGAGACTGCATAATAGCGCCGAATCTGATGGCATCGGTCAACGCGGTTAACCACGCTAAGAATGCCAGGGTCTGTTATGAGTGTGAAGGCCCTGATCACTACAGAAACATGTGCCCCAGACTGAATCGGGCGTCGGGTCAACAAGGAAACAACCAGCAGCAGGTGATGGCCATAGATGGAAATCAAGGCCCGGCGAATCAAGGAAATATAGCTTGGGGACGTGCATTTGTCATTGGAACCAACGATGCCCGTCAGGACCCGAATGTTGTCACGGGTACGCACTTACTCAATCATCACTTTGCATCTATATTATTTGATACTGGAGCAGACAATAGCTTTATATCTTCTGAGTTTGTGCAATTGCTTGATTTGAGTCCTAGTAGCCTAGAAACTAGCTACTCTGTAGAAATGGCCAATGGTACGGTTGTTCAGGCCGATGAGATTATTAGGAAGTGCTCGATAATATTGGAGGACCATGCCTTCGATATAGACTTGATACCCTTTGAGTTAGGAAGTTTCGACGTGATTGTGGGAATGGATTGGTTGTCGAAACACGGTGCTGAGATTGTCTGTCGGGACAAAGTAGTACAAATACTCATGCCAAACGAGGAGGTACTCAGAATTCAAGGAGAACGACCGGGAAGAAACTTAAAGCTTATCTCCTGCATGAAAGCACGCCGAAGTTTACGAAAGTAGTGCTACGCTTTTCTGGCTCATGTGGTAGAAAAGAAGGAAGAGGAGAGGAAATTAGTAGATGTAAGGCCCCGTTCCCGGGAAGCCTCACAGTTGGTTAATCATAGCATAAAATCAGTTTAATATTAAAACATTGCAGCGGAAATAATTAGACATTCATTTAAAACGTAGAAATCATATTGTACTCATACACTTGTCCTTTAATTTCAAACAAACATGCTAATTATTCTTAAATTACAATAAAGATTTCATAAGTAGGAATGCCATCCATATCTCTCCAAGTAGCTCCGTGTGCCATCCTCAGCATCAGCACTTACCTGCCAACTATTATGCATAAAAGTCAGCTTCGCTGAGCGAGTTCTAGTTTTAAATATTATAAGAAAATATAATCTTTATCCTTCATATAATGACCATGCGTACAACATAGAATATAACATTACTTGCATCATAATAAGCATGTTCATTATCTTTCATTCTTTCATTATCTTTCACTTTCATCATAAACGAGATTGCACAAAGCAAGAGCTCCATGTTGATTGACAACAAATGCCAATCCCTGTCGGTACACATAAAAACGGTAGCTAACCCCCGACAGTTGATCCACACTGCAAGGCACATAGCCCGCTCATGAATACAGATCCATCATCATACATCAGACTCACATAAGTGAAGTCTATCATAGTGCTTGCAAGACTTTTCATCATCATACGGGCCCGGGGGTAACATTCATTAAGTTTCGCTTTTCATTAATGTCATCTTCCACTTTAGTATATATAATACTTAACTTATTAAGTACACATCATGCCAAGTAAAATCATCATAAAACATAACCGAACCGTCGCGGGACAGCGGGGGTTCGGGGGCGACAGCCCCTGACAGCGGGGTCCTAGGGGCAGCAGCCCCTAGTGGGGTCCAAGGGGCAACGCCCCTGGCTGGGTTTATTTATAGAATCTTGGTCATTTAAAAACGTATTTTTAGTATGCATAATATCCCCAAAACATGGAAAACTTATAAATAGGGGATCTAGAACTCACCTGGATACCACGAATAACTTCTAGGCTAAGCTTACAAGGCTAGGATCACTCTACACAGCCTGCAGAATAGCTAACACTTATAGAGGTTAATTTCTGCCTAAATTCGCTGCTAATTTTGCTGCAAGATTAGCAATTTCGCAGCTAGGTTCGCCAACACTTTCGCTGCTAGTTTCACCAGCAGTTTCGCTGCTAGTTTCGCTAGCACATTCGCTGGCAGTTTCGCTGGCATCTTCGCTGCCAGTTTCACTGCCAGTTTCGCCCAACTTTCGTTGGAAAACCATGTCTGCGAAACTACCTGCGAAACTATAATTTCGCAGGAAGATCCACAGTTTCGCTGATTGAATACGCAAATTCGCTGGATGAACATACAGTTTCGCAGATCGCATAAAAATTACGAACCAGACCGTTTTTAACCCAAAATCATAACTTTTTACGTCCAATCTCTTAGTTTATCATCCATGAGGCTAAATCTAAGCTTTATACATGTTTTCATACGTAAAAATGTGACCTTTATGCGATTCTTTGCAACTTTTCAAAACCCAAAACCCTAGAATCCGGGTTTGATCTACAGAAGGGTTTAGAGGTCGATTCTTACCTGGATTTGTTGCTTCTTTCTTAGATCTTGATGCTCCAACACCCAGATCTTCAATCTCTTCACCTTAGAAGCTTCAAATCTTGAGTTTTCTCCACTTTCTCTCTCTACTTTCTCTCTCTATGAATTTTGGTGGCTAGGGTTGGAATGATGGAGATGGAGCTGATTTGGGTGGGTTAAGGGCTGATTATGGGCCTTAATCACCTAGGCTCTTGTCCATAAACCCAATTTGGCCCATAACCCATTTCCTTCTTTTATTAAATACCCATTATTTAAACCCATTATCCTTAATGACTCGTTTCGACTTTTCGGGGTGTTACAAGTCTCTCCCACTTATTTAGGTTTCGTCCTCGAAACCTGTCAGTCTTCAAACAATTGAGGGTAAAATTTCCTCATCTCCTCCTCAGTCTCCCATGTAGATTCTGACCCTTTTCTGTGTCTCCACTGTACCCGTACTAGTGGAACCACTTTATTCCGTAAGTGCTTCTCTTTCCAATCAAGGATGGCCACCGGCTGCTCTACATAATTAAGCCGTTCATCGACTTCAATGTCCTCAAGTGGTACAACTGCATCGTTGTCTGCCAGACATTTTCTGAGATGAGATACATGGAACGTAAGGTGAATTCCACTCAACTCATCAGGTAGTTCTAATCTGTAGGCCACTTCTCCTACCCTTGCGATAATACGAAATGGCCCTATGAATCTTGGGCTTAACTTTCCCCTTTTTCGAAACCTGATGATCCCTTTCCAGGGCGATACCTTGAGCATAACCTTGTCACCAACTTCAAATTCTACGGTCTACGCCTCTTATCAGCATAAGACTTCTGGCGGTCCTTTGCAGCTTTCATGAACGCCTTAATCTTATCTAACTTCTCAGTTGTGACCTCAGTCACTTCAAGACTCCCCAATTCCTTCTGCCCGATGTCACCCCAACACACGGCGTTCTGCACTTCCTACCGTACAACATTTCGTAAGCTGGCATACCAATGCTGGCATGGTAACTATTATTATATGAGAATTCCGCCAACGGTAAGTGCTCATCCCAACTTCCTCCAAAGTCGATTACACAGGCTCGTAGCATGTCTTCTAAAGTTTGGATCGTCCTTTCCGACTGACCATCTGTCTGGGGATGGTAAGCCGTACTAATATGCAGTCTAGTCCCCATTGAGTCATGAAACCTCTTCCAGAACTTGGACGTAAACCGCGTGTCCCTATCCGAAACGATAGACACTGGCACACCGTGACGAGCCACGATCTCCTTGATAAATAGCTCTGCCAACCTCTCAGAGGAATACGTCTCACGAATTGGTAGGAAATGGGCGCTCTTTGTTAGACGGTCAACAATCACCCAGATTGCGTCGCTTCCCCTCGCCGTGCGAGGCAGCTTCGTGATGAAGTCCATTGTGATGTGTTCCCATTTCCATTCAGGGATATCCAAAGGCTGGATCTTCCCATATGGCTTTTGGTGTTCTGCCTTCACTTGCAAGCAAGTCAGACACTTGCTCACGTACTTAGCCACGTCTCGCTTCATTCCCGGCCACCAGTAATCTTTCTTCAGATCTTGATACATTTTCGTGGCACCGGGGTGTATGGAATATCGAGTTTTGTGAGCCTCATCCATGATTTTCTCCCTTAGATCCCCATAGAGAGGGATCCACATTCTTCCAGATCGGGTTCTAACACCCAAGGTGTTTTCCCCCAAGTCTGAAACTTGTCCTTTCATCCTTTCAGAGTTGACTCTATCCTCTCTTAGTGCCTCATCCTGGAACTCCCTCACTTGTTTCATAACATCAGGCGTCATGATTATCTGGCAAGCCCTCACCCGAATTGGTTCGGGTCGTCCTTTTCGGCTAAGGGCGTCAGCAACCACATTGGCTTTGCCTGGATGATAATGAATTTCACAGTCATAATCCTTGATCAGTTCCAACCACCTCCTCTGCCTCATATTGAGTTCCTTTTGTTCAAAGAAATACTTTAGACTTTTATGATCAGTGAAGATGGTGCACTTCACCCCATACAGGTAGTGCCTCCAAATCTTCAATGCAAACACCACCGCAGCCAACTCCAAATCATGGGTAGGATAATTGGCCTCGTGAACCTTTAATTGTCTAGAAGCATAGGCTATCACCTTCCCTCGTTGCATCAACACGCAACCCAATCCTGCATACGAGGCATCCGAGTACACCACAAGATCCTCGTTCCCTTCAGGTAACGTCAAGACAGGGGCTTGAGTTAACCTCATCTTCAGTTCTAGGAAGGCGTTCTCCTGATCAGTACCCCATTCATACTTCACGTCTTTTCGGGTCAACTTTGTCAAAGGAGACACTATCTTGGAGAAATCCTGGATAAACCTCCTATAGTAGCCTGCCAGGCCTAAGAAACTGCGAATCTCAGATGGCGTCTTTGGAGGTTCCCATTGCATCACCGCTTCAACCTTCGCAGGATCCACCCTGATCCCCTCAGGATTAACCACATGACCCAGAAATTGAACTTCTCGTAGCCAAAATGCGCATTTAGAGAACTTAGCATATAGCTTCTCACTTCTGAGCGTCTCCAATACTTCTCGAATATGATCGGCATGCTCCTCTTCACTTTTTGAATAAATCAAGATGTCATCAATGAACACTATCACCGATTTATCCAACATCGGCCGACATACCCGATTCATGAGGTCCATGAAAGCAGCTGGCTGGTTAAACCAAAGGACATGACGAGGAATTCGTAGTGTCCATAACGCGTACGGAACGCTGTCTTAGGAATGTCTTGTTCTTTCACCTTCAGTTGGTGGTAACCAGACCGCAGGTCTATCCTTGAAAACCAGCTGGCACCCTGAAGTTGATCGAACAGGTCGTCGATCCTTGGTAATGGATACCGATTCTTTACGGTCAGCTTATTGAGCTCACGATAGTCAATGCACATCCGCATGCTACCATCTTTCTTCTTGACGAATAAAACCGGAGCACCCCATGGAGAGATACTCGGTCGGATGAAGCCTTTATCCAATAAATCTTGCAACTGGTCCCTCAGTTCTACCATCTCCGAAGGAGCTAACCGATACGGTGCTTTAGCGACAGGTTGTGCTCCCGGTAGAAAATCAATTTGGAATTCGATTTCGCGGTCAGGCGGCACACCGGTCAGGTCTTCAGGAAAGACGTCAGGAAACTCGCGCACTACCGGCACGTCTGATAATTGTGGCTCTGGTGCATCCACATCTTTTACGTAGGCCAAGTAAGCGCTGCACCCACGTCTCAAGTACTTTTCAGCTGTGATCATCGACACGACCTTCGGTACACAGCACACCTTATCTCCACGAACCGTAACAGAACTACCATCGGGCGCTGTTAGACGAATTATCTTCTTACTACATACTATATTGGCTTCATAGGTAGCTAACCAATCCATGCCTAACACCACATCGAAACCTCCTAAGGCATAACATGCAACCTAGCAGGGAACTTACAATTCTCTAACTCAATCAGGCAATCCTCAACCACCTCAGTTACCTTAGTGGACTTACCAATGGCTGTTTCTACATAGAAAGGCTCATCTAACTTTCTACTCTTATCATGCAACAAACGACAAAAGGCAGCAGACACAAAACTCCTACTAGCACCAGAATCAAAGAGCACAGAAGCATATTCATGGTCTACCAGAAACATACCTAAAACTACTTCTGGGTCTGCCCTGGCCTCCTCGCGAGTTATGTTGAATGCCCTCGCCTTCGCCCTTGAACCGTCACCCCTTCCCTTATCTCCAGCTTTAACCGTTCCTGATCCTTCTGGTTTTCCTTTCTTACAGTCTCTTCCCGCATGACCCATCTCACCACACTGGTAACACCTCCCCACCTTGCAATCCCTAGCATAGTGGCCCTCGCCTCCACATTTAAAACATCTTCCCGTCCCAGCTCTGCACTCCCCTGAATGACCTTTTCCACATTTTCTACAAACACCTCCTTCACCAGAATTTCCCTGTCTCCCAGACTGATCTTCAACCCTCATCCTCTTCTCTCCACTCCGGAAGTTATCACCTCCGAACCTTTTCCCATTTCCATTCTTGTTCCCATTCCATTTCTCCATCCTTCTTCTGTACAGGCACTGGGTCCCTCTCATCGTACAACCTCCCAGCTAAATCTACCACAGACCTAAACGTACCCGGTCTGGCTGCAATCATGTGCCTCCTGATGTCCACAGGCAAACCCTGTATGTATCTTTTGATTTTCCTGGACGCAGGTGTCACCATGTCTGGCACAAGTCTTGCAAGTTCATTGAACTTGGAGGTATACTCTTGATGAGTCATGTTCCCAGCTTTCAAATACAAGAACTCCTTTTCAATCTTGTCTAATTCCCGATGGGGACAATACTCCTCCAGTACTAACTCCTTCAACTCAGACCACTTCATCTTGGCTATCAATCGCTTCCCCTCAGCCTGGACAATATTGTCCCACCAGCACAATGCTGAGTCAACGAAGGAATGAGTGGCAAACTTAACTTTTTGATCCTCCCGGCACTCACTAATCTCCAGTACCGCTTCCATCTCTCTGACCCAACGATGAGCGGCAGTAGCAGTGCCGTTACCGTCAAAGGTTGGGGGCTTGCACCTTTGAAATGCCCCATAGTTGCACCCTCTAGTAGTCTCTCTCTCGGACTCCTCATCACTGTCGTCATCATGGACTACCACCTTAGGGTTTGATGGCTCCTCTTCAGATTCCTCAGTCCTCCCAGTGGACTTTCCTGAATTCTTCTCACTTTCCTTCCCCTTCTTCTCAGCTTTCTCTCCATCCTTGACTGCTTTGATCACCTCGGTCACCACCGAGGGTAAGACATTTTGCATGACATTGTAGACCTCATCAGCGATAGCCTCCTTCACAGTGGGTTTGAGGGTGGCTGATCCCTCCCCCTCCGGTGACTATGGAGGTCTGACTCCTCATGAACAGTCTCGGGAGCCTTAGCTTTGCTCCGGGTGACACGTGGCTCAGTAGTACGCCCACCACGAGCACCGCCTCGGGTCGCCTTCCCAGATTTTCTACCAGCCATAACTAATTCCTATAAGATTCAAACACCAAAATGGTTATTCAAGATAATTGCTCAGATCATTATAAGTATGGTAAGTCCTTAATTACAGTGGCCAAGTGTGATTAATCACTTACCTTACCCTCCTGTCCCAAGCAATCACTATCCTAACACATATCAGTATTCAAATCTACAAGCACATAAAACAAATAGCAAACGCACATAATTCCGGTTTACTTGAAAAGTTTACCTGATGGCACGTAGCTACTTGGATTGGCATCCTTCATTCGGTCCCATTTTCAGTTTAGGTTTAGGTTTTGAAGATAGTTTACCCAATTCTCTTAAACTTTGGCTCTGATACCAACTTGTAAGGCCCCGTTCCCGGGAAGCCTCACAGTTGGTTAATCATAGCATAAAATCAGTTTAATAATAAAACATTGCAGCGGAAATAATTAGACATTCATTTAAAACGTAGAAATCATATTGTACTCATACACTTGTCCTTTAATTTCAAACAAACATGCTAATTATTCTTAAATTACAATAAAGATTTCATAAGTAGGAATGCCATCCATAGCTCCCCAAGTAGCTCCGTGTGCCATCCTCAGCATCAGCACTTACCTGCCAACTATTATGCATAAAAGTCAGCTTCGCTGAGCGAGTTCTAGTTTTAAATATTATAAGAAAATATAATCTTTATCCTTCATATAATGACCATGCGTACAACATAGAATATAACATTACTTGCATCATAATAAGCATGTTCATTATCTTTCATTCTTTCATTATCTTTCACTTTCATCATAAACGAGATTGCACAAAGCAAGAGCTCCATGTTGATTGACAACAAATGCCAATCCCTGTCGGTACACATAAAAACGGTAGCTAACCCCCGACAGTTGATCCACACTGCAAGGCACATAGCCCGCTCATGAATACAGATCCATCATCATACATCAGACTCACATAAGTGAAGTCTATCATAGTGCTTGCAAGACTTTTCATCATCATACGGGCCCGGGGGTAACATTCATTAAGTTTCGCTTTTCATTAATGTCATCTTCCACTTTAATATATATAATACTTAACTTATTAAGTACACATCATGCCAAGTAAAATCATCATAAAACATAACCGAACCGCCGCGGGACAGCGGGGGTTCGGGGGCGGCAGCCCCTGACAGCGGGGTCCTAGGGGCAGCAGCCCCTAGTGGGGTCCAAGGGGCAACGCCCCTGGCTGGGTTTATTTATAGAATCTTGGTCATTTAAAAACGTATTTTTAGTATGCATAATAGCCCCAAAACATGGAAAACTTATAAATAGGGGATCTAGAACTCACCTGGATACCACGAATAACTTCTAGGCTAAGCTTACAAGGCTAGGATCACTCTACACAGCCTGCAGAATAGCTAACACTTATAGAGGTTAATTTCTGCCTAAATTCGCTGCTAATTTCGCTGCAAGATCAGCAATTTCGCAGCTAGGTTCGCCAACACTTTCGCTGCTAGTTTCACCAGCAGTTTCGCTGCTAGTTTCGCTAGCACATTCGCTGGCAGTTTCGCTGGCATCTTCGCTGCCAGTTTCACTGCCAGTTTCGCCCAACTTTCGTTGCAAAACCATGTCTGCGAAACTACCTGCGAAACTATAATTTCGCAGGAAGATCCAGAGTTTCGCTGATTGAATACGCAAATTCGCTGGATGAACATACAGTTTCGCAGATCGCATAAAAATTACGGACCAGACCGTTTTTAACCCAAAATCATAACTTTTTACGTCCAATCTCTTAGTTTATCATCCATGAGGCTAAATATAAGCTTTATACATGTTTTCATACGTAAAAATGTGACCTTTATGCGATTCTTTGCAACTTTTCAAAACCCAAAACCCTAGAATCCGGGTTTGATCTACAGAAGGGTTTAGAGGTCGATTCTTACCTGGATTTGTTGCTTCTTTCTTAGATCTTGATGCTCCAACACCCAGATCTTCAATCTCTTCACCTTAGAAGCTTCAAATCTTGAGTTTTCTCCACTTTCTCTCTCTACTTTCTCTCTCTATGAATTTTGGTGGCTAGGGTTGGAATGATGGAGATGGAGCTGATTTGGGTGGGTTAAGGGCTGATTATGGGCCTTAATCACCTAGGCTCTTGTCCATAAACCCAATTTGGCCCATAACCCATTTCCTTCTTTTATTAAATACCCATTATTTAAACCCATTATCCTTAATGACTCGTTTCGACTTTTCGGGGTGCTACAGTAGATATTCCAGTGGTATGGGACTACCCAGATGTATTTCTTGATTACTTGTCTGGTTTGTCTCCACCACGACAGGTGGAATTTCGTATAGAGTTGGTTCCTGGAGCCACACCGGTAGCAAAGACGCCATATCGGTTAGCACCATCAGAAATGCAAGAGTTATCTAGTCAGTTGCAGGAACTACTAGAGAAGGGTTTTATCCGGCCGAGTCACTCACCGTGGGGAGCACCGGTATTATTTGTCAAAAAGAAGGATGGGTCGTTTCGCATGTGTACCGATTACCATGAGTTGAACAAGTTAACTGTGAAGAATCGGTATCCTCTCCCCAGGATCAACGATCTGTTTGATCAGCTACAAGGAGCTTCATATTTCTCCAAGATCGACCTTCGTTCTGGATATCATCAATTTTGGGTTTGTTGGACCTTAACAACATAGTTTAACCATTTAAACAAGGAAAACGCAGCGGATTAAATGCTTAATTTCATGTTTTATAAACTGAAATTTAAGGTTCATTTCATAGTAACAACAAACCCAAGAATATAAGGATCTTTAATATGTGTTTGAACTAGCTATCTACAAGAAATAACAACCAAATCATAACATACAAACTACCTCTAGTTATGCTGTTAAAACCGAGGCTGAAACATCATCCAAAAGAATGCTGGAAAAAGTGGATAAAGATGTAGATGGAGCTGCTACTGGATGACCAAAACATCAAGAATAGATGTCCTCAAGTGTTCATACACACAAGCCTCCAACAAACACCCCTTTTGTTAGGCTTTGTGCACCAAAATCGGACCATGGATGCTGAAAATCGAATTTTCAGCAGCTTTTCTTCAAGAAGTTTTGAGAGAAAAGTGTGTGTGTTCTTGGCCCTTGCATGTAAGAGAGAGAGCTGAATTTTGGAGAGTGTGTTTTTTGTGTTAATGGGTGTGTGTTTTCAAGAAAACAAAATGACCAAAATTACCCTCAAGGGGGCGGCCACTTCTCTTTCAAAATTGGGTTTCCCATTTTAAAACACCCACGAAAAGGTTACTAGTTGTATTTTGTATTATTATTATTAGTTATATAGTTTAACCTTTTAAATATATAACTTAAACACACACTCTTATTATTTGATGTTATTTAACAAACTTAAATAACATTACAAATAATGTCCATGAACAAAATATAATTATAAGTTGTTCTTTCTCACATACAACTTATTTTAGAAAACCCTTTTTCAGAAATTGATGCAATGATTTAATTGCATGATCATATCATCAATTAAATACATATTGGTGTTTGCTAAACTTGTTATTGGGTATGACCCGACTTGGATCATGACGCACTAACCACATCAATATTCTATGTGTCTTGGGCATAAAGAATCCAACAATCTCCCACTTGCACAAGATTCATAGAAGATTGATGCAAGCAGTAAATACCGCCTAACAACGGTTTACTACCCTTAATACGCATGACTTAGAAGCCATTCAATAACATTATCCCCTTCAAGTATCCAACTTGAAATGTTTTAGGTGAATCAATCATTTATCCTTTTATTACAGATGTCATGTTAAATCCAATGACACAGAATGATCATTCCTTGTTGATTTAACTTAATCAGACCTTAGACATCATACTCTCAACGAATAAGAGGAACAAATCCCATCTTGACTACATACGTTTCTCACAATCACCTTATGTCATACCTGAACATAGCCTTATGTACTGACCATTATTTCATATCAGCGAAGAACTAGCTCAAGGTATAACACTTGGTGAATATCAAAACCCAATATGTATCTCAGGTCTAAGGATACCAAATGATATTCGCCTTTACTCAAATTTACTTATGATCAATCAATAAGATTCCATGTAGTAAGATTTGAGACGCGGGTCAGTCCAATATTCGTATCCCACGAATATCTATGAACCTTGGCAGCAACCAATTGCTCTATATTCATGCCTTATGAATATCCACCAATCCAAGTTCATAATAGTCTTACATTCATATTTGTTCCCACAAATATGACCGACTACGGACATTTAGAATAAAAGAATTATTCATGGATGTAAACATGCTAAAAGGGAACATAACTCAAATATATAAAAGAGTTAAATATTACAATTGTTCCATGTTTTATATGCTAAACAGATCAATTCTAATCACCAGTAAATCGAAGTCCTAAGGCACAAGTATGACCTTCATACTTTGCCCTCATCAAGGAGCTTCGTTAGTGGATCAGCAATGTTTTGATCTTTATGAACTTTACGAATATATATCTTTACCCTTTTCAACTCCATACCTTATGATGTTGAATCTCCGCTCAAGGTGCTTAGTCTTTTGATGAGTACGTTCCTTGATTTGAGCAATCCCACCCATGTAATTACCAAAGATTTCTAGGGGTCTTGAATGGTAGAGACCATCCCTAGATAAGCAATGGACAAATTTATCCATGCAGCTTCCCAAGCTGCCAATGAAGCGGCTATGTATTCGGATTTTATAGTGAACAATGCTACCGTGTCTTGCTTTGAACCTTTCAAGGACACTTCTCCTCCATTCATAATGGAAGTATACCCCGATTGTGATCGAAAATCATCTCGATCAGTTTTGGAAGCCTGCATCCGTGTAACCCTTTACAACGACTTCCTTTTCAATAGATCCGTATATTAGAAACAAATCCTTAGTCCTACTAAGGTATTTCAATATACTTTTAAGAGCCATCCGATGGTTATTTCTATTGGTATCTACTTTGTCATACTTAATAAGCATGACTCGTCCGATCTAGTGCATATCATCACACAAATGATGGATCCTATAGCAGATGCATATGGGATATCATTCATTTGATTTTGCTCATCCTATGAGCTTGGACATTGAGACGTAGTCAACACTGTCCCTCCTTGAATAGGTACCATACCTTTCTAAGAGTTTTTCATCTTGAACCTTTTCAAGATTTTATCAATATATATGCACTTTGGTTTAACCCTATCAACCACCTCGATCTATCCTTATAGATCCTTATTCCAAAATATGGGTGGCTTAAACGAGATCTTATATGAAAAACATCTTCCAAGCTAGGTTTTAACACCTTCCAAGGTTGGAATATTATTTCCAAATAGTGTGTGTCATCAACATACAACACTAAGAATACAATTATGCTCCCACTAGCCTTTATATATATATACACAACTTTCTCGATGCTTGTTTCAATCCATAGATTGATCACTTTAACTTATATACATTATTAGGATGTCATGGATCGACAAAACCATCATGCTGAACTGTATGGACAATCTCTTCGAGATGTTCATTAAGAAAAGCGGTTTTGACATCCATTTGCCAAAACTCATATTCAGAATATGCAGTTATGGCACATGATATCCTAATCGACTTTAGCATTGCCACGGGCGCAAGAGCTTCATCATAATCAACCAATTGAGTTTGATGGAAACCTTATGCTATAAGTCTTTGATTTATAAGTATTCAAGTCTCCATGCATATCTGTTTTCGTCTTGAAAACCCACTTGTATCCAACCGGTTTGGAGTTAAGTGGAGGGTCAACCAATTCTCAAACTTGGTTGTTATACATGGATTGCGTCCTTACGTTCATGGCTTCTAGCCATTTGTCCCAATCCAAATTGGACATAGCATCTTGGTATATGGTTAGCCTACAGGGGTCAACCACATAGCATCCATTCTTGGAATGTTCATATCACTTAGATGGAATACTAACTCTACCAGATTTGTGAACGTTTTGTGTATATTTATCAACCTCTTGATTATCATCAACAACCTCTTGTTGGTAGCTAGTGTCAACCAAAAGTGTACCGGCTTGTGGATTTTGATTCTTATCAAGTTCCACAGTTCTATACGTCATTCCTTCCATAAAGAACTCGGTTTCCAAGAACTTAGCCTTTCGAGCAATAAATACTTTGCTCTGTTGAGTCAAAGAAACAGTATTCCATACAGTCTCTGTGGATTCTCAACTAATCTACACTTTCTTGGTCCGGGTCATATTCAAAATATGAGACTTAAAGAGCAATGCGAAAACCCAAAATGATAAAGATGGTAAGCTCATAGCCATAATAAATTGAACCATATCCAAATATCTTTATCAGAATGAAGAACACAGATAGTTATGTAGAGTTGATATTCTACTTCATTATTGAAGATTTTGAACATTTCAAAAGCTTCATACTTATGTGTCATCAAGTGCACACAATAATAGCGACTGTAATCGTCGGTAAAAGTAATGAAGTATCTATCACCAATCTTTGTCATTGTCTTAAAAGGACCACATACATCCAAATGTATCATTCCTAATAAGTCTTTTGGTTCACACTTATCAAATGAAACATTTTCATTTGTTTCCAAAAGACCATTCTTTTGAAGTGTTTGAATCCAATTCTTGTTTATGTGACTAATACGATAATGTCAAAGATAATAATAACTTAAACCCATTTTAAGTTTCTTGGTGCTTAATGTGTATAATAAGTCATTGTAGGACGAATTATCATGAACCAATTCATGGATATCATTAAAAGGTATGTCCTTAAAATGAAATACATCATCCATAAAACTTAATACCATTATTTACAAACTTTAAATCATGATCACATTGTTTTAATAGGAAACCTTATTATGTTCCTAGTCAAACTAGATGCATACAAAAGGTTTTGAGAACAACTTCCAAACAATTTGAAAGTCTCAAAATAGAGTTTCCTTCCTTGAAGCGCACATTTCTTTTGAACCCCTTTGCAACAATTGCAAGAATGAGTTTCACATCCGGTATCCAATACCCATGTGTTTGAAGAAATGACATTTAATACAATGTGTGAATCATGGAAATTGTATTTGAGGTTTGCTCAACATCCCTCTTGTCTTTCAACTCCTTGAGATAGGAGGGACAATTCCTTTTCATTGTCCTATCTCTCCATACTCAAAGCATGGAACGTTCTTCATTACCTTAGGCTTCATAAGCTTAGGCTTTTCGAGGTTTCGCATTAACCTTTGCTTTGATGTATTCCTTTCCTTTGGCAATAATTGCCTTAGGATCGGGATTGGCATTTATTATAGCCTTCCTCATTGATCGAGAGAATAGGTAGAACCTCTCTACCCATCCCTGCCTCGGTTGCTTTGAGCATTGCGTGAAGTTCACCAATGCTCTTGTCCCACCCATTCATATTACAGTTTATTATGAATGTCTCAAACCTTTAGTTAGGCAATCAAGGATCAAATCCTTGGCCAACTACTTTGAGACAGGACAGTTAAGCATCTTGAGGCTATCAATGTGGCTTTTCATCTTAAGAATATATAAGATGATATCAATTGGGTTTCTTCCATGTGACATGTATAAAGTGCTCGAACCGTTTCGTAGCAATCTACTAAAGTTTGTTGAAGGAACATTTCCTTCAACTAGATTATCATGTCATATGCCCCATGATGCTCCAAACCCTTTTGGAGTTCGGGAATCATATTCCCAACATGAGGTAGGATACTTGCACAGAATCCTTAGTGTGCCTAAGCCAATCGTCAAAAGGCCTTAACATCAACAGCGTTGGTTGGTGAGGTATGGGATCGTCAAGGACATAGGCCTTTACTCATTTTTGAGAACGATTCTCAAATTTCAAAATTGAGTCCATAAGTTTATTATGGTTAAGACGATCCCATTTTAAGATGGTTCTCGGTGATAGGGTAGGGACGGTCGGGGTAGTAGCATCGTTGTTTGCGGCCATTACTACAAAATTACAAAGTTCATTTTAGTATTTCTGAAAAATTGCATTTTAACTATTAATACCCTTTACATGTCTCATAGACAATTAATAATTAAAATCTAGAATCCAACGTTACATTTAAATGATGGTTAGGTGACCTTTATCCCATTATTTAAATTAACAAGGTAGTCAACAGTTGACAATTGCAACCTATTGCAACTTCTAGTCTTATGGGATCGGTTAAACATCATATGTTTAGTCGGCATGTTTAATCCCATCAACACCATTGTACGCCATGCTTCGGTGACCCTAATCACATGGTTTCCAATTCAAGTCGTCCTACTTACACACACGTGTGAGTTTTCACATACAAGCAGTTAGGTGACCTTTATCCACAAGTACGTTAGACTCACCTCAAAGATACAAGTTCCCTACAAGTGGTTAGGTGACCTTTATCCCACAAATAGTTCCCAAGAGATTCGAGTGTCGTGTAAAAGGATGGTGTTAGACTTGTTACCAAAGGGATTTAAGTTTCCATTAATTCTAGTTATGAAAACTCTATGTACCTTGTATTCGCATGCTTTCAAATACATGGTACCCTATGGTTTATTTTTAATAAAACCTCTTTTATTAAATCATTAATCCTTTTAATAACCTTTTATTAACCACTTAATGATTAGAAACCATAAATTTTTAGCTTGTTAAGTTTGCTAATGAGTTTGTTTTGCATATCCAAATATCAAACAACAATCATACAACAAACAACCAAACAAGCATAATCATACAAACATATGTGCATAACCATAGCCACTAAGTTGACTACACTTGTTTGCCATCACAAGTGTTGTCATAAGGTCTTTCCTAAGGGTTGAACACAACACAAAATATGAGATCTCCAAAGACCCCCACTTGAACTTGCATCCAAATGCTTCAAGTTCATCCCTTGTGTCTTCCTTTTGTGCTTTCTTCCCGAGCATCTTCTTTTACAAAATATATATCCTAATACATATTTTCTAGTAAAAGAAAAATACTCCTAATCTATTTATTACATTGCCAAATGAATAAACAAATTACAACCCAAATAGAAACGCAAAAGAAATTATTACAACCCATAAAGAATGAATACAACCAACATGACAAGATTACAATCAACCAAATCCAAAACACACATGGTCAAGGCTATGTTATGCACTAATATATGTATCCATATACATCATCTCAAGAACCAAAATGAACCCCATTTGACCCTAAATTTTCAGCCAACATAAACCAAGAATTTAGGGTCTTTTGTCCAAACAAAGCACAATCAACCATTTTGATATCTTTCCTTTCAAGATTTAATCAGAAGCATGCAAGATATAACCTTGAAAGGTTGGGGTATCATCATATCATCTCAAAACAGCCCTAATTTGGTTGTTAAAGCCTCATAAAACCAATTTTACAAGAACACATGAAGCTAGTCAACCACATATCCGGCTCTGATACCAATGTTGGGTTTGTTGGACCTTAACAACGTAGTTTAACCATTTAAACAAGGAAAACGCAGCGGATTAAATGCTTAATTTCATGTTTTATAAACTGAAATTTAAGGTTCATTTCATAGTAACAACAAACCCAAGAATATAAGGATCTTTAATATGTGTTTGAACTAGCTATCTACAAGAAATAACAACCAAATCATAACATACAAACTACCTCTAGTTATGTTGTTAAAACCGAGGCTGAAACATCATCCAAAAGACTGCTGGAAAACGTGGATAAAGATGTAGATGGAGCTGCTATTGGATGATCAAAACATCAAGAATAGATGTCCTCAAGTGTTCATACCCACAAGCCTCCAACAAACACCCCTTTTGTTAGGCTTTGTGCACCAAAATCGGACCATGGATGCTGAAAATCGAATTTTCAGCAGCTTTTCTTCAAGAAGTTTTGAGAGAAAAGTGTGTGTGTTCTTGGCCCTTGCATGTAAGAGAGAGAGCTGAATTTTGGAGAGTGTGTTTTTTGTGTTAATGGGTGTGTGTTTTCAAGAAAACAAAATGACCAAAATTACCCTCAAGGGGGCGGCCACTTCTCTTTCAAAATTGGGTTTCCTATTTTAAAACACCCATTAAAAGGTTACTAGTTGTATTTTGTATTATTATTATTAGTTATATAGTTTAACCTTTTAAATATATAACTTAAACACACACTCTTATTATTTGATGTTATTTAACAAACTTAAATAACATTACAAATAATGTCCATGAACAAAATATAATTATAAGTTGTTCTTTCTCACATACAACTTATTTTAGAAAACCCTTTTTCAGAAATTGGTGCAATGATTTAATTGCATGATCATATCATCAATTAAATACATATTGGTGTTTGCTAAACTTGTTATTGGGTATGACCCGACTTGGATCATGACGCACTAACCACATAAATATTCTATGTGTCTTGGGCATAAAGAATCCAACAATCAACTAAGGGTTTTCGAGGATGACATACCGAAAACAGCGTTTAGAACTCGTTATGGGCACTATGAGTTCTTGGTCATGCCGTCCGGGCTGACTAACGCACCAGCTGCGTTTATGGACCTAATGAATTGGGTGTGCAAACCTTATTTAGATAAGTTTGTGATCGTGTTCATAGACGATATACTTATCTACTCCCTATCGAAAGAGGATCATGAAGAACACCTCCGGGCAATACTAGAACTGTTACGGGAAGAGAAACTTTTCGCCAAGTTCTTGAAGTGTGAATTCTGGTTGCGAGAAGTGAAGTTTTTGGGTCATGTGGTGAATAAGGATGGGATTTGTCACACCCCAACCTTGACGGCGAAAACGTCGAGATGTGAGGGTTACAATTGTTTACAACCACATAACGCTATTTATTAATTCCAAATATATTATTCATAAGTTTCATTAGTAACATTACAAGCAAAATATTCAACATAGAATACATCATGTACAAATGCTACAAATAACATGATCATCCATTTTATCTCTAAGTCCAATCCTAGATGTGATAAGCTTCAAAGAGTAGAACACAAACTTGAGGTATACCTGAAACATCTTAAAAATAAAAGGTCAACATAAAAATGTTGGTGAGCATTCCATAGTTTTCAATACATAAGTATATAAAAGATGACAATTCAAGTCATAAGTTAGTGAATAAAGTGATTAGGGATGTTATGAACAATGCAACAATCAAACCTCGATAAAGTTTTACAAGTCTCAAACGTTTACAAGATTATACGATTAGCTAAGTGTACTTGGATCAACCAAAGTAGGCTTGTCTTGCCCATAGATCTATGACTTCGCTGGGTTAGCAATAGTTAATGATTGTACATATAACGCCATAACATGGTAACCACGAAAGTTCAACTAACCACAACTTTACAAGATGAATTGCCATAGGTTTACAAGTCTCAAATAAGTTTACAAGTGCAATAGTATAAGTTAACATGTTTCACCCCAAAGTGTGAAAATAAGAAAAAAGGGGTATGGAAATACTCACATGTTCAAATAAGTAAAGAATGACGATTAATAAGAGATATGATAAGCAACGCTCCAACGTAGTCTTTCACAAGTTACCTAAATATATATATTTTACAAGTTTAAGTTTAAATAATAAGATTAACGTTTTAATGCGAACTAGGGTTTCAATTGGGATTTGGGGGTTTAAATAATTACATAAAATAATGAATCGTTTATCTTTTGATTTAGGAAAGATGGTATTAATCAATTAAGCCTAAAAAAAATGATGGTGTAAGAGTCAATAATTTAGTTTATTGAATTTAATATAGATTAAGTATAATGTGTGAAAAGAGTTAATTAATTTAATAACTAATTATCTAAAGTTTGATAGAGAGAATTAATTAAATACTTAACTAAATGCCTTTAAACTATTTAAAAATCATTTTATAAAGTTTTGAACTTTTATATGATTTATTGTAAAAGTCTTGTAATATCAAGCCTTTAAAAATAAGGTTTAATAGAACATTATATTATTTTATAAATTTTCAAGAATCTTAAATGAAAGTTAAAAGAATAATTCTATTAGCTAATTGTGTATATAATATGGCTAGTTGAATAGATGAATAACATTTAAATATTTATTAAATAATCATTTGTGTAGTTTAGTATCTAAAGTATTTATAACATGTAAGTTTAATACGTTTAAAATAAACCAAGTTTAAGTTATAATATATTTATAACATATAAAAAATTTAATATTGTTTTTATAATCTTTTTATTCTTTAATTTAAGAATTATAAGTTTTAAAATCTTTTAAAATTAACTTAGAAATTTCTAGAACGTTTTTAATTAACAAAATAATTTTTATTTAGATTTAACAATATAATATAATTTTTCTGAATTATAAAAATATTAAGAAAACTACTAAAAACAAAATATAGCGGAGGCAGGGTTCGAACCCCTGACCTCCTGCTTATATTGATTTTATGTTACCAGTTGGGCTAAAGCCCGTTTCTTGTTAAAAACCCAATTATAAAGTTTAAAAACACTAATTACAAAAACCCCCAATTTCATAAGAACCCTAGAATGGATTTGTTCCAAATTGAACATGAATCCGTTGCTGTTAATGAAATTAAAGTTGGGGCTTTGATTGCCTATGTAAAACCGAGTGTAAGGATGTGCGTAATTACCCAGGTGATTGTTTGAATCAACAAAATAAACGAAGAACAAGCCGCGGTCGTAGGTGCGCAAAGTACGACCAATCTTCAATGATAACCGAATTAAACTTGTGGGAAGCTTCTTTGGGTTATGATAATCGAAAGTCCTCAATCAATCGTGATCTATGATGTCCAGAAGATGTAGTTCGACTAGGTTGCAGGTTCACGATGAAGGTGATGTTCGAACTCGATGATTCTGTGTTTTTCTTGAGAGATTGATGATTCAGGAAGGTTTAGAGGATAGATTTAGTTCCTTAGCCTTCCGTTATACCTAATCAATTTTATCAGTTTCAGCTCGAACGACTTCGTAGTTTAATTCAAGTCTTTCTATTCGAATTAATGAAAATTAAGCAGTTATATGTTCAATTGATTGAGGTGTTATGGTCGCAGTAATCATAGAAACGTTATGGCTTGATAATTACGATCATTTAACTCGAATTGAGTCGAAATCGGTTATGGTTTTTGAATGAGTTTCTTCGGTTTTATTCTCATGAGTCAAAGATCGAGTGAATCGCAATTAAACCGAGGGTTAAGGGTCGAAACGGGTTCACGAGGGCTTTGGGATGGTTTAATTTGGTTGAACCCAATGGTTTGGGGGGTTTCGGGTTCGCCGGAGCACCACCGGACCGGTAGCCGGAGGCGTGACCGGGAAAACGGGGTGGGGGGTTTGGTGGTTTGGGTTTTTACACAAATTTACATAAACGGTCCCTGTGGTTTCCAGTTTGATATTTCATGTGAAAACTTATGTTTTAAGTTTCTAAATGGTCAATAAAGCCCCCTAGACTTTTCTTTTTAAGTTTAACTAAATTTTACAAGTTGTTATTATCGATATTATTAGTATTATTCTTAGTTATTATAAGTATCATTATTATTATTATTATGATTACTATTATTATTATTAGTGTCATTATTATAATAATAATAATAGTTATTATTTTATTTAAGATTATTAACACCTTAAATTTTATAATAATAAACAACATTATAACACTTATAATGTTATTATTATTATATTAATTTGTTAATCACCAAATTTATTATTAAGTATAACAAACCACAAAATTTCAAAATGGCATAAAAAGCCCTTTTAAGATTTAACAAAGTTAACTTCTAAGTTAACAAAATTAAGAGATGTCACAGTCTCCCCAACTTAAAAGAATTTCGTCCCGAAATTAAAAATGAACTTAGATGAACAAAGGAATTATAATGAAAGGTAAGTGTACAACGGCCAGTGATAGACGTTTGATTACAGATGAGATGTTTCACTTCATGGAATCTTACAAGTCTCTTGCTATAATGCATACCAATTTGAATTCTTCAAGTGAAATACAAGACGCTTTGAAATTTGGCATATGAAACGTTGAAAAACGATGACGAGTTACCCGTGGTATGTTAGACTTATAAGCCATAACGTCTAGAATGTAGTGATGTTTTCCAAATCAATAAAGATCACAATTGAAAGAAAGGTTAACCGTCAGGATTTAAGAATCCCAAATGTCACTATATGAAACGATCTTAACGCATATCTTGTGAATATGTATCTCTCCTTTGACCAATCATCGGTCTAAGAATAATACGATATGCGAAGATTTTGGAATAAGTTCACGACGATGGTTAGGAACATTATTAAAAGCAGAAAATGAATTGATCATCCAAATTAATGAGCGATGTTTAACGACATACCACGGTATACGACTATTTGAGATAGATACAAGCCAATGTCTCGACCCGTTATCTCACATGAGTCAATATGAAATCAGTTAATCGGTCTATATTGCACCATTTGTCATCATGGCATCTAAGATAAGAGGCACTTAGTGATGAAAAGTTAAACAGGAGATTCATAGGAACACGAATGTTAGGCTTTGTCATATGTGAAGGTAAGACACTTGGACACATACCAAGTTATGTCTTTTCTTTTATGCCAAACCCTTGATTACAAATTACGGAATTTTATGAACCTTTATATCCGCGTCACAATGTAAGTAATAACGAGTCTCGTTGATCGAAATCAAGATAGTGTTTTAATGATTTTCAATGGTTAAGGATTAAAGATGATTTAAGAAATGACGCGAACAATAGAAGATGTACTTATATTTTTGCAAGGTAGCAAATTTCCAAGTATAGTTTGCATACGCAGTTCAACAAACCATAAGCACAGCTGAGAACATTTGTATGACTAGAAAGACATGAGCATAAGTTGATAATGTCTTTAGCAAAAAGATTGTTGAGGAAGGCTACCATCGCAATCATGTGTTGATGATATTCAAAATGAAAATTGATAAGTAAGGAATAAATGGTTCGATGTAGCTAGATCGAGTCAAAACATGAAGATAAAGGGAAAGAAATCGATTTAAGGATTCAAATGCTCCAAGCTCAGAATCAAAATCAACCTAGAGTGATCGGGTCTCCTTTCAGGTTCAGAAATCATGCTTTGGCTTGATAGGTCCAAACACTAACATTGGTTCACCCTTCAAGTTACTACATGTTTCTTGTCACTTGATTAAAACCTTGGTAAGTTGGAGATCAAGAAATGAGAATAGTCATCAAGGTGTGGTTTTCACTCCTAACTTGATGGTGTATTCCCAAGGTATGACCACTAACTTACCAATCAAAAAGTTCGATCCCAACTCCTTGTTGAGGATCCACAAAAATAAGACGAGGTAACTCACCAGTAAGGTGAGGGAAATCACTCCTATCTTAATGGTGAAGTTTTACAAAAACAAAATATAACAAGATGAACTTCTTCATCAAAATCCAGAATTCACTCCTACTTTGATAAAGTCGTTGCATTTGAACAAATACAATTCTTAAAGATGATATTATCATCAAGGTATGGAATTCACGCCTATCTTGATGATTGAATTTCATAATAACAAGAAAACAATCGAAGATTGACATTTGTCACCAAAGTACGGGTTTCAATCCTATTTTGGTGAGATCATGTCATTTGTGAAATGCCATTCCAAAGAAAATAATTGAAGTCAATCCTCGGAATAAGGAAATCACCCCGATCCAGAGGATGAAATTTTATAAATCACAATTGGAAACCATTTATCGAAACGAATAGAGAATCATCAAAGTAAGGGAATCACCCCTGTTTTGATGAGTTTAGAATCATTTAGGAGATACGAATGTTCTTAGTTATAGGTTGACTTACAAACTCTTGCATCTCCCATGGTGCAAACGGTATGAAGTTTGACATAACAGCGAAAAGAAAAAGAATATCAATTAGAAATTCAGGAAATTTCAAGTTACATCAATGTAACAAAAGAGAAAATCATGCTTACAAGCTTAGGATCAAAGTTCGAGATAACAAAATTTGTTATGGTGTTCAAATCTTAGATGGTTTCAATCGGAAAGACGAAATCAAGGGCAGGAATTATTCGACACCACACTGAGATGTGAACATTCGATTCACAATCGAAAGGAAATACATGAACTCCTCAAGACATGAGGTCAACCATAACCTTATTAAAGACATGCGTACTTATAAGCGATCACTCATCTCAAGGGTTTCGAGTCAAGTAAATGGATTCAGTGATCGAGTCAAATCACCATTTACACTTTGCCTAGACAAAGTATCCCGAGATGTAGGAATTCCACCTATAGCATTGCATGTTCTTAGTTATGGGACACATCCTTAAGAAGACTTGAGAACCATAAGTAACGGTTTAAAGTTTTTGATGACCATTCGGTTTAGATTCCCAATATCTTTGGGTATATTAAGATCCATGTTCATGTTGGTCAAGATATAGAAATAGTTACATGAAACGCTCAACGTATAACGGTGTTTAAACGTAAGAGTTGAAATGTAGGATAGGTTCAATATTAACAGGAACATTATGTATGATAAGAATGAAGAGATACCAGTTCAAGGAATCAAAGATTTTTAAGATACAAAGAGGGTGGTTCCATTTGGTAACACATTACCATTTGGAATCGTTAACACGTCAAGGTAAATTGAACCATTTACCATAGAGACTTGTGTATGTTGACCATAGTTTATCACTCATCCCAGAAATCCCCAAGTAAGCATAACTGGTCTCTCAATGAGATTTATACGATATTCTTGCCTTAGCCCGAAGGCCTTTTGCCAGGAAATCCAGAATACAGGTGTCTATGTGTCACACAAATTTCTTAGGTTCATGAAATCAAAACCTTGATGAGATTTTCATAGATTAGACATAGAGTCTAAGGAATTGAACCCACGACGATAAGTGTAGATTCCACATGTCGTTGAGAATAAGTTTAGGGAGTTCATTTTTCGGGGAGGGTCAAAAAGTCAAAGTTAAGTTTAGGGAGACAAGTAACTAAGTTTAAGCATACATAAGGCAATCCTATGCTAAGGCATCAAGTTGCACAAAAGGCATAACATTATGTAGCATGCAAACAACATGTAAGCACAAAGGTATAAGGATCTTTCTATGAGGTTCATGTAACTATAGTCTAGGTCACCATTTCTAATAACCTAAATCCCTATAGTTATGGGCTCTGATACTAATCTGTCACACCCCAACCTTGATGGTGGAAACGTCGAGATGTGAGGGTTACGATTGTTCACAGCCACATAACACTATTTATTAATTCCAAATATATTATTCATAAGTTTCATTAGTAACATTACAAGCAAAATATTCAACACAGAATACATCATGTACAAATGCTACAAATAACATGATCATCCATTTTATCTCTAAGTCCAATCCTAGATGTGATAAGCTTCAAAGAGTAGAACACAAACTTGAGGTATACCTGAAACATGTTAAAAATAAAAGGTCAACATAAAAATGTTGGTGAGCATTCCATAGTTTTCAATACATAAGTATATAAAATATGGCAATTCAAGTCATAAGTTAGTGAATAAAGTGATTAGGGATGTTATGAACAATGCAACAATCAAACCTCGACAAAGTTTTACAAGTCTCAAACGTTTACAAGATTATACGATCAGCTAAGTGTACTTGGATCAACCAAAGTAGGCTTGTCTTGCCCATAGATCTATGACTTCGCTGGGCTAGCAATAGTTAATGATTGTACATATAACGCCATAACATGGTAACCATGAAAGTTCAACTAACCACAACTTTACAAGATGAATTGCCATAGGTTTACAAGTCTCAAATAAGTTTACAAGTGCAATAGTATAAGTTAACATGTTTCACCCCAAAGTGTGAAAATAAGAAAAAAAAAGGGGTATGGAAATACTCACATGTTCAAATAAGTAAAGAATGACGATTAATAAGAGATATGATAAGCAACGCTCCAACGTAGTCTTTCAGAAGTTACCTAAATATATATATTTTACAAGTTTAAGTTTAAATAATAAGATTAACGTTTTAATGCGAACTAGGGTTTCAATTGGGATTTGGGGGTTTAAATAATTACATAAAATAATGAATCGTTTATGTTTTGATTTAGGAAAGATGGTATTAATCAATTAAGCCTAAAAAAATGATGGTGTAAGATTCAATAATTTAGTTTATTGAATTTAATATAGATTAAGTATAATGTGTGAAAAGAGTTAATTAATTTAATAACTAATTATCTAAAGTTTGATAGAGAGAATTAATTAAATACTTAACTAAATGTCTTTAAACTATTTAAGAATCATTTTATAAAGTTTTGAACTTTTATATGATTTATTGTAAAAGTCTTGTAATATCAAGCCTTTAAAAATAAGGTTTAATAGAACATTATATTATTTTATAAATTTTCAAGAATCTTAAATGAAAGTTAAAAGAATAATTCTATTAGCTAATTATGTATATAATATGGCTAGTTGAATAGATGAATAATATTTAAATATTTATTAAATAATCATTTGTGTAGTTTAGTATCTAAAGTATTTATAACATGTAAGTTTAATACGTTTAAAATAAACCAAGTTTAAGTTATAATATATTTATAACATATAAAAGATTTAATATTGTTTTTATAATCTTTTTATTCTTTAATTTAAGAATTATAAGTTTTAAAATCTTTTAAAATTAACTTAGAAATTTCTAGAACGTTTTTAATTAACAAAATAATTTTTATTTAGATTTAATAATATAATACAATTTTTCTGAATTATAAAAATATTAAGAAAACTACTAAAAACAAAATATAGCGGAGGCAGGGTTCGAACCCCTGACCTCCTGCTTATATTGATTTTATGTTACCAGTTGGGCTAAAGCCCGTTTCTTGTTAAAAACCCAATTATAAAGTTTAAAAACACTAATTACAAAAACCCCCAATTTCATAAGAACCCTAGAATGGATTTGTTCCAAATTGAACATGAATCCGTTGCTGTTAATGAAATTAAAGTTAGGGCTTTGATTGCCCATGTAAAACCGAGTGTAAGGATGTGCGTAATTACCCAGGTGATTGTTTGAATCAACAAAAATAAACGAAGAACAAGCCGCGGTCGTAGGTGCGCAAAGTACGACCAATCTTCAATGATAACCGAATTAAACTTGTGGGAAGCTTCTTTGGGTTATGATAATCGAAAGCCCTCAATCAATCGTGATCTATGATGTCCAGAAGATGTAGTTCGACTAGGTTGCAGGTTCACGATGAAGGTGATGTTCGAACTTGATGATTCTGTGTTTTTCTTGAGAGATTGATGATTCAGGAAGGTTTAGAAGACCGATTAGTTCCTTAGCCTTCCGTTATACCTAATCAATTTTATCAGTTTCAGCTCGAACGACTTTGTAGTTTAATTCAAGTGTTTCTATTCGAATTAATGAAAATTAAGCAGTTATATGTTCAATTGACTGAGGTGTTATGGTCGCAGTAATCATAGAAACGTTATGACTTGATAATTACGATCATTTAACTCGAATTGAGACGAAATCGGTTATGGTTTTTGAATGAGTTTCTTCGGTTTTATTCTCATGAGTCAAAGATCGAATGAATCGCAATTAAACCGAGGGTTAAGGGTCGAAACGGGTTCACGAGGTCTTTGGGATGGTTTAGTTTGGTTGAACCCAATGTTTTGGGGGGTTTCGGGTTCGCCGGAGCACCACCGGACTGGTAGCCGGAGGCGTGACCGGGAAAACGGGGTGGGGGTTTGGTGGTTTGGGTTTTTAAACAAATTTACATAAATGGTCCCTGTGGTTTCCAGTTTGATATTTCATGTGAAAACTTATGTTTTAAGTTTCTAAATGGTCAATAAAGCCCCCTAGACTTTTCTTTTTAAGTTTAACTAAATTTTACAAGTTGTTATTATCGATATTATTAGTATTATTCTTAGTTATTATAAGTATCATTATTATTATTATTGTGATTACTATTATTATTATTAGTGTCATTATTATAATAATAATAATAGTTATTATTTTATTTAAGATTATTAACACCTTAAATTTTATAATAATAAACAACATTATAACACTTATAATGTTATTATTATTATATTAATTTGTTAATCACCAAATTTATTATCAAGTATAACAAACCACAAAATTTCAAAATGGCATAAAAAGCCCTTTTAAGATTTAACAAAGTTAACTTCTAAGTTAACAAAATTAGGAGATGTCACAGGATTCATGTAGATCCAGGCAAGATCGAAGCGGTGAAGAAATGGAATGCACCCCAGACACCATCAGAAATACGACAATTCTTAGGATTTGCCGGATACTATCGTCGCTTCATCGCAAATTTTTCAAAGATCGTTCAGCCGTTAACACTGCTGACACAGAAAGACAAGAAGTTTGATTGGGGACATGCGCAAGAACAAGCATTCCAACCGTTGAAAGGAAAGTTGTGCAACGCACCGATATTGTCCCTCCCAGACGGAACTGATGATTTTATGGTGTACTGCGATGCTTCACATCAAGGATTGGGATGTGTACTAATGCAGAAGGATAAGGTGATTGCCTACGCTTCACGACAACTTAAGGTGCACGAAAAGAACTATACAACACATGATCTTGAGTTGGGCGCTGTAGTATTTGCACTTAAGATATGGAGGCATTACCTGTATGGAACCAAATGCATCATCTACACAGATCATAAGAGCCTCCAACATATCCTGGATAAGAAGGAACTTAATATGCGTCAGCGACGTTGGGTAGAACTACTTAGTGACTACGATTGTGAAATCCGGTATCATCCGGGAAAAGCTAACGTGGTGGCTGATGCTTTAAGCCGCAAAGAACGCGTGAAACCACTACGTGCTCGAGCGTTGGGATTGACAATTCAAACGAACTTGAAAGCTCAGATCCAAATTGCACAAAGTGAGGCATTGAAAGAAGAAAACCTTGCGGGAGAAGAATTTCGAGGGTTGGATAAGCAAATGAGGTGCAAGGATGATGGTATACAGTACTTCATGGATCATATATGGGTACCCAGATGGGGAGGTGTATGTACCTTAGTCATGGATGAAGCACACAAGACGCGCCTGGTGCAGACAAGATGTACCACGATCTCAAAGATCTGTACTGGTGGCCAGGCATGAAGAAAGACATTGCTATGTACGTAAGCAGATGCTTAACATACTTGAAAGTTAGAGCTGAACACCAGAAACCATCGGGATTATTACAGCAACCTGAAATTCCCGAGTGGAAATGGGAGAATATAGCTATGGATTTTATTACCAAACTCCCTAGGACGAGCAGCGGGCATGACTCGATATGGGTCGTAGTGGATCGAATGACGAAGTTAGCTCATTTCTTGCCGATCCGAGAAGACTACAAAATGGATAAGTTGGCGAGATTGTACATAAAAGAGGTCGTGACAAGACACGGAGTGCCGGTGTCGATCATATCCGACCATGACAGCCGATTTACTTCACGATTTTGGCAGACACTACAGAAAGCGATGGGCACTAGATTAGATATGAGTACCGCCTATCACCCTCAGACAGATAGCCAAAGTGAACGAACTATACAAACGCTAGAAGACATGCTTAGGGCGTGCGTAATCGACTTTGGTGGTAGTTGGGACACTCATCTACCACTGATTGAGTTCTCTTACAACAACAGCTACCATGCCAGCATTGGATGTGCTCCATTCGAAGCGTTGTATGGAAGAAAATGTAGATCACCCGTTTGTTGGGCCGAGATTGGTGAAAGTCAGTTAACAGGCCCAGAGATCATTCAAGAAACAACCGACAAGATCTTTCAAATCAAAGATAGACTAAAAGCTTCCAGAGACCGCCAAAAGAGCTATGCCGACAACCGTCGGAAGCCTCTGGAATTCAACGTTGGGGATCGAGTTTTACTCAAAGTCTCTCCTTGGAAAGGAATCGTTCGGTTTGGAAAGAAAGGGAAGTTAGCCCCAAGATATGTAGGACCATTTGAGATTACAGAAAGAATCGGTCCAGTGGCTTACCGATTAAGGTTACCACAAGAACTCAGCGGCGTACATGATACTTTCCACGTGTCAAACCTCAAGAAGTGTTTGGCTGACGAATCCCTTCACGTACCAATTGAGGAAATCAAGATTGACGAAAAGCTTCATTTTGTTGAGGAACCCATTGAGATCATGGATCGAAAGGTCAAGCAATTGAAGCGCAGTAGAATACCGATTGTCCACGTGAGATGGAATTCAAAACGAGGGCCAGAGTTTACATGGAACGGGAAGACCAGATGAAACTTAAATATCCACATCTATTCGAGGATGACACTCTTGGACCTAACTCCAGCTGAATTTCAGGACGAAATTCTCTCAACTGGGGGATACTGTGACATCCGTCACCAAAAGGTCCATCAATTAACGTGGATTCCGTTAACTTTTCTTCGCTCGATCATTCCTCATCTTTATAAACTATTCGTGTGGATATTATACTTGCTTTATCATCTTTATGCTTGCGTTCTTATCATTAACGTATACTATCCTTAAAACTTTTACAATTTTCGTCATCGTTATCACTAAATATACCATTTTTATATATAATATTATTATCATTAATAAAACCATTTTTAAGTTACCAATATCATTAATTACATTTTTATCATTAATATAACTAGCCTATTAAAGTCGTTTTCAACCGAAACAAATTTGGGAAACTCGGGGGCTAAGTGCAGGGACCAAATGTGACATTTTGCCAAACTAGGGCTGGGTATAAATACCCATATTCCAGCCCTAGCCACCATTTCATCTCTTCTTCTTCATTTTCTTCTTCTTCACCTATTCTCCTCCTCCTTGCACCAAAACCGCCCATTTTCTTCGCGTTTTCACCGGCAAGACCTCGGCTACAGCTGAGTCTACTCCTTTCTTGCAGGTAGACGACCTTGGTCGTCCCTTTTCTTGCTTATTTACGGCTCTTCATTTAGGGTTTTGGGTGTTCGGGGCCAACCTGAGCACATGAGGTCGTGTGGGTGCGTGTGATGTTTTTCTGCGTGTTCTTCTTGTTTGGATGTGTTTGAAATGTGTTTCTGGAAGTCCTTGTGACGTGAATCTCGTGCACGGAGCAGCCGAAGGATGCTCTGCACATTCTGCAGTAGCGAACCTCAGTTCTGGTGTCACACCCTCAAAATCCACGTGCGGAGTTTTACCGCGAGGCGTGTGAACAAACCAGGATCACAGTCAATAGTTACTCAGAACGACTCTATATGCCACAATTAAAATAAATCAACCAAAGTTTAAACTTGAAAGCTGTGCAGAAGCGTTTTGTAAAACAACCCAAAGAATATAAATGCATACTTTGGCAAAACATGCGCCAAACCAAATGAGTAAACATTAACCATTAAAAACAATAACAATGTCTTGAAGACCAAATCTTAGAATGCAAGGTGAATCCGTGTGGTGCTCCTAAAGGCAAGCAAGTTAATAACCTGAGAATAGCATACTAAAATGTCAACACAATGGTTGGTGAGTTCAGAGTTGATATTCAAACATAAGCAGTTTAATAATAGAGATATACAAGTAGTGCATTGTAATAGATAGCTAGTCCATTAACAATAAATATTAATTCATAGTGATTTCGCAATTGAAGCTGACTGTGTTACGTTGTTGCCTCCTGTCACGACTCAACAGGTCGTGACAATGTTCAATAGGACAAATTGCACCCGGTTGACCTTGAGTCACACAGGTGGGGCTTGTCAGACCCAGTAGTACTACCCAAATTTCCCCGCTAAATATTAACAATTCGAAAGTGTGAGGACTTTCCCATGATAAACAGCACTATATTAATATTATGCACAACTGAAATATATATATAAAGCGTTTGTAGTTTACCGGTATGCTATCTCCCCCAAAAGAGATTAAGTAAAGAGTGGGGCATGAACTCACCTGATATGTGTAATAGATACTTAGAGTTTTACTTGAAAGACAGAGTGGACAGACAACCTTCAGAGGTTACCTAGATCATATAAATATATGAGTACGTGCAACAGAGAACATGTGAAACCCTAAGCACACTACAACCAAAGACTCAAGGTTTCAGAAAATAAATACGTTTGACTCAGTTGACCCGTTTGACCTGTTGGTGACTTTATGTGTTGTAAACCATTCAAGCAATCATACACATATATCATACATGTTTAACATTCAAATGGTTCATATGTATGCTACATTATCCAGATGTATCACTTAGATCATCATACAACCAAGTATCATTCAAGTCATGCGAATCTAGAACATTAACATGTCCACTAGTTATAACATAATTAACATGCCACACAAAGATCAAATCACGCACCACATGCCATGTGAAGCCACTCACGACTTCACACCCTAAACCCTGCCAATCCTACTAAGTAGGGGCCTCAGATTCGCACGCGTGTATGATGATCACATTCACATTCATTAACCATGTTCATTGCATTCAACATACATCACAACAATCAATTTCCAGTTCTAAACATGTTGTCTTAACTACTAACCAACATCAATATCATACATGATCATCAAAGTCCAAACATCACCCATGATTATCCAAACATCTCCTACAACTAAATTAACATGTTCCAACACATTAGAATTCATCCATGAACATACTAACATGCTCCTAATATCCGAAACATGTTCAAACTATCATCTTTCAAACTTTGTGCAAATAAAGTTTCCCTTTTGGGAAAGTACATTCCAACATCTATCAACCACTCAATGTATTCATGAATTCATCACAATTATACTATTTCAAGCTCATAACAACATCTAGCCATGATCAACAATGCCTAATCATCATAATCTAACAATCATCATGAACAAAAGTTTCCACTTTTGGCAAGATATGAACAACAACATTCATTCTAAGATTTCTAGCATTCATATCAACAATCTAGCATCTAATCATCATTATGAACACATCAACAACATCAATCCATCACTAGATCATCATGTCATGGAAATAAAGTTACTATTATTAGTAACCTATGAACACCAACTTCAATTCATCAATTTCTTGCAAGATCAATGTATCCTAACATTCATACAACCTACTAATCATCATACATTCATCAAACAATCATCAATCATCCATAATCTCATCAATTTCGAATTAGGGTTTGCCTAAAATCAAAGTTCATGATCAATCCATTAAAAACATACAATTCATGCATAATCAACGTTAAACAACATGTATTCAATCCAAATAACATACTAACATCATCAATTAACATCAATTTCGACCACATGAAGATCCATAAACGAATTAGGGTTCGGCCCTAACAAGAAATCCATGAAAACTTGTAAAATCTAACCTCTAAACGTGTAGTTGCTTGCAATTGATGATTCCAACGTGTTGTATGCCTTGTAATCGAACAAAACCAAGGCTTTGAGGCTTGTTCTTGGTCGAATTCGAAGTGGAGAGGGAGAGGGGTTAGAAGTCGCGGCCGAATGGGGGTGGGGATTAGGGTTTGGGTTGTTTTGTTTAATTTAATTTCCATATTTACCCTTTTGTAATATTATATTATAAAATTTAAGCTTTTAACCACTTTGCAAAGTGTTTTTAACTTAATAATATAAAGATATAAACTAATGATAATCATTATATATTTTATCTTTATAAAAACACAAGACATACAAATAAATAGGCATGTTTCCACGTTACGCGATTAATTTCCTAATAAACATTTAAAACATGCAAACACATAAACATAACACCATAATCACATTGTCAATTAGATTATCATTAATTTAACATTATTAATTATTATTAGGTCACCAACGTTAAACGACAACTAGTGTGTGCTTACGACACGTGTATGCAAGACCTAACGGAACTAACAGAGTTTGGTAACGGAAATTTACCGGATGTCACATCTGGCGACTGGGTCGACCATGCGACTGAGCCGTGCGACAGGGTGAGTCTTGCGACTGAGTCATGCGTCTGTGTCAATCGTGCGACTGAGTTGTGCGACTGGGTGTGTCGTGCGACTGAGTGTATGCGTGCGATTGAGTCATGCGAACGAATGAATGTGTGCGATTGAGTCATGCGACCAAATGAGTGTGTATCGCACGACTGAATGCCAGTCGCATGAATGAAGGTTCAATCATACGAATGAAGCTGATTCGTACGAATGAAGGTTGATTCGTGCGTATGGATGTTGAGTCGTGCGATTGGGTGCTGTGTGGTACGACTGAATGCTGAGTCGCACGAATGAAAGTTCAATCGTACGAATGAAGCTGATTCGTACGAATGAGGGTTGATTCGTGCGGATGGAGTGTTGAGTCGTGCGTCTGGTCCTGTCGTGCGACTGAAGTTGCTGTGTGTGATTTCCTTCTTGTGTGTGGTGTGTGTATGTCGTGTGATGTTAAGGTGACATCGACACGGTTGCCATTGCTAATGCCAACGTTAAATTCGACACTATCAAACTTACTAATGTTATTCCAAATCAAATCAACTTAACATTTTACAAATATCAATAACCGATTCGTAACTACTAATATTTACCAAATACTTCTTTAATAACAATGGAACTCTTACGCAAATATCATCAGCAATGGCGGCGATTTCTAGTACTTGGATCTACATAAGATCTAATGCGTATGTCTGCTTGTGTGTGTTACACGCGACCGAACCGATACAACTCAAACCGACCGAACGTTACTATTTACTTTATACATATCATTAATGCTTAACAATAACTGTCTATAGGTGTTTGATCGTTTTCGGCATACGACATTTGGAAACTTTGATCATTCATACTTACCACTTAACAAGTGAGTTTCATGGCCCCTTTTTATGCTTATACAACATTTCAATCATTTACAAACATGGGGAAAAGTATGCTCACCCATTTTCAATGTTGTACAACTTACATACAATTTACATACTTGGAATCAACGTGTTACTGTTTTGTGAGTACTTATCTGATACATGCTTGAGTTTGCTGTGTGGTACTTTCTTTGCAACTATATAATTCCAGTGTGAGAACCGACGGATAGGTATTGGTAGTACTATTGGGTTGACACCCCCACCCTTGTTTGTTGGTATACTAGTTAGTACCATCAGTGGCCAGGAACGGGCCCTTGGGTGAATATATTCCGACAATATCCGTGTGTACGTCATTAGCTTTGGTTGCAAAGCTCATTCTGCAAAGGGCTCAAAACTGAAGAAGTTTGAACAAAAATCAAAAGCAAAACCAAAGGACAAATCATCATCAAGTGTTATTGTACTGAGGAAAAGACCATATTTTCAGCAGTCAAAAACACCACACAAAAGAGTAGATTTGTCAGACAAATAATCAAAGGATGATGATTCATTCTTTGATAAATTTGAAAAAGGCATTCATATACCTCTTTCAAAATCAAAAGATAGTGAAATATTTAAAGGTTCATTATCAAAACAAAAGACTCAAACAAATGAAGTTACTCTGAGTAAATCAGACAATGTGAATCATGAATCTACTTCATCAACATCCAATTCAGCAGAATCATCCTCATCTAAATCAAATCAGAATGAATCAATTAAATCTGAAATTGAAACTTCAAAAAATGTTCATGAAAGAGTAACTGTTTTAGATCCTGTTAACAAACCCAAGATCACTAAGACTTGGGTTGTCACTTCTAATTGATTTTCTTTTCTGATTGCAGGAATAATATTGGAGAGCTGACAACATGTGGTATGTTGACAGTGGTTGTTCCAGGCATATGACAGGAAACTGTTCTCTTCTCCATGATTTCAAACATAAAAATGCTTCTTATGTGGCATTTGGTGGGGATAAAAAAGGAGGTAAAATTGTTGGTGAAGGAATGATAACTAATGGTGTACTTAAATTTGATAAAGTAAATTATTGTAAAAACTTACAGTATAATTTACTTAGTGTATCTCAAATCTGTGATCAAAACTACACTACATTGTTTGATGACACTAACTGTTACATTCTAAAGCCAGGATTTATTGTCCCTGAAGATTGGATTCTCCTCAAAGCAGCAAGAAAAGGAAACACTTATGTTTTGGATATGAACAACACTTCTCTCACAAAACATGAAACTTGCCTTATATCTAAACTTTCAGAAGATTTGTCACAATTATGGCATAGAAGGCTTGTTCATTCTAACATGAAGAACATGAATAAATTAGTGAAACATGACCTGGTCATTGGATTGCCAAATAAAGAGTTTCATTGCTCAACTCATTGTTCTTCTTGTTACAAAGGAAAACAACACAGAGTGTCACATAACCCAAAACAATCAATACTAATACTACACCACTCAAATTGCTTCACATGGATCTTTTTGGTCCAACCAATGTAATGGGCATTGGAAAAAGACAATATTGTTTGGTGATAGTTGATGATTTCACTAGATTTACATGGGTCTTTTTCTTAAAATAAAAGAGTGAAACATCAGAAACATTAATGGTCTTTGTAATCAAGATTGAGAATCAACTTGATACAAAAGTCAAAATTTTCAGGAGTGATAATGGTACTGAATTTGTCAACTTTGAACTAGATTCTTTTTGCAGGAGCAAAGGTATTGCAAGACAATTTAGTGCACCAAGGACTCCACAACAAAATGGAGTTGCTGAAAGAAGAAACAGAACTCTCATTGAAGCAGCAAGAACTGCTAGCTGATTCACAACTACCTATTACCTTTTGGGCTGAGGCTGTGAATACTGCATGCATTGTTCAAAACAGAACATTAATTGTCAAAGAACATAACAAAACTCCTTATGAACTCCTATTTAAAAGAAAACCTTACATAGGATATCTAAGAGTATTTGGATGTCAAGTAACTGTTTTGAACATAAAAGAGTCATTAGGAAAATTTTCAGAAAAAGCATATGATGGTTTCTTTGTTGGATACTCTTCAACATCAAAATCATATAGAGTGTATATTCCACAACATAACATTATGGAAGAGACCCCTAATGTATCTTTTGATGAAAATGTGTTTACTAAGTCAGTTAAAGGTTCATCATGGTTATTTGACATAGATGCTTTGTCTAAATCTTTTAACTATGATCATTTGACCAATGCAGGATCTGATGAAGTATGCTATCCATTTGTTCCACCTATTATGACTGAAGTAACTTTATCTACTGATCCCCCAAGGATACATCCATCTTCAGGTGAAAATACTTCAGCAGAAGCAGATATTACATGTGGAATTGAACAGCATGCATCCGGAGAAGTACCTTCAGAAGACCAGCATGCATCCGGAGAAGTTTCTTCGGAAGACCAGCATGCATCCGGAGAAGTTCCTTCGAAAGATCAGCATACATCCGGAGAAGTTCCTTCAGAAGATCAGCATACATCCGGAGAAGTTCCTTCAGAAGATCAGCATACATCCGGAGAAATTCCTTCGGAAGACCAAAATGTTTCCGCAGAAGTTTCTACGGAAGAACAAAATGCTTCCGCAGAAGTTCCTACGGAAGAGCGAAATCCAACTGCAGATACTTCTGTAGCTCAATCAACAGAGACTCAATTTGATTATTTCTTGAATTCTCAAATTAAGATGAATCAGTCAGAGGCAATGGAAATGACTAATCTGGAATCATCTATTCCAGTTGAGTCAACTCCCTCAATGAGAATTCATAAGTCTCATCCACTTGACAATATCATTGGAAATCCTGAAAAGAGAACTACAAGGAGCCAAAGTGGTACAGCCAACCTTTGTCTCTTCAACTGTTTTCTTTCTCAAGTGGTGCGTCCAAACATTACAGCTGCTTTAAAAGACAATAGCTGGATTGAAGCTATGCAAGAAGAGCTTCAACAGTTCAGAAAGCAAAAAGTATGGTCTCTTGTTGATTTACCTGAAGGTCAACATCCTATTGGAACTAGATGGCTATACAAAAACAAACCGGATGATAGAGGGATTATTGTCCGAAACAAAGCAAGGTTGATAGCACAAGGATACACTCAAGAAGAAGGCATAGATTATGATGAAGTTTTTGCACCAGTTGCAAGAATTGAGGCAATAAGAGTGTTCTTGGCATATGCATCATATAAGAAATTTACTGTGTATCAGATGGATGTCAAGTGTGCATTCTTATATGGGAAAATTGATGAGGAAGTTTATGTGTCTCAACCCCCCGGATTTGAAGATCCTCATTATCCTCACAGGGTATACAAACTAGATAAAGCCTTGTATGGTCTTCATCAAGCACCAAGAAAATGGTATGAAACACTATCATCTTTCTTACTCAAGCATGGTTACAAAAGAGGAACTATTGATCAGACACTCTTTCTCAAACAAGAACATCAAGATCTCTTAGTAGTTCAAGTATATGTTGATGACATTATATTTGGATCAACTAATAAGAGATTGTGTGTGAATTTTGAAGAGTTGATGAAATCTGAATTTCAGATGAGCTCAATGGGTGAATTAACATTCTTCCTTGGACTTCAAGTTCATCAAAAAGCAGATGGAATATTCATCAATCAAGAAAAATACATACATCAAATACTGAAGAAATACAATCTTGATGAAGTATCCTCATGCAAAACACCGGCATCAACAATTGATAAGATTGCTCCTGATCCCACTGGAAAATCTATTGATCAAAAATTATTTAGATCTATGATAGGTTCACTTATGTACTTAACTGCCAGTAGACCTGATATTATGTTTGCTGTGTGTGTATGTTCTAGGTACCAATCTGATCCAAAGGAGTCACATCTCAATGCTGTCAAAAGAATTTTTAGATACCTGAAGGGAAAACCAGGACTTGGTCTAAGGTATCCCAAGGATGGAGACTTTACACTCTACTCATACTCAGACAGTGACTATGGTGGATGTAACAACAACAGAAAATCAACAACCGGTGGATGTCAATTCATTGGACCCAGGCTAGTGTCATGGCAGTGCAAGAAACAAACAAATGTTTTTGTATCCAAAGCTGAGGCTGAGTACATTGCTGCTTCAGCTGGGTGCTCTCAAGTACTTTGGTTACAAAACCAATTGCTTGACTATGGTTACAAATTTCTTCAAACCTCAATCTATATAGACAATTCTGCTGCTATGTTTATTACTGCTAATCCTGTGCAACATAGTAAAACAAAACATATCGAGATTAGGTATCATTTTCTGAGAGATTGCTCAGAAAAGGGATTGATTAAGATAGTCAAAGTGGATACATCAAATCAGCTTGCTGATTTATTCACTAAAGCCTTTGATTCAGTCAGATTTAATTTTCTGATTGAGTCTCTAGGTATGATTAACTTAGATTAATCAAGTCTAAACAAACAACATGCTGTGTGTAATAATGCATCAGTATGACATATGCATGGGAAATGATAGTACACTATAGCTTTGCCTATTCCTGAATAAACAAATAACAATATATCTCAGCAAGTTTCTTGATATATGAGTAGGTTCATCTTGAGTGGAAACAAACCTGAGTGCATGCAAAACATAATACTATAATAATTGTCTGTTGGAAACTTCATTTTGAGAAAACAAAGTGAGTCTTATCCTAATGTGATCAAATCATTCATCTAAACACACTATGTAAAACACTTTATACTATCTATCTTTGCAAATCATACTCCCTCTGTTTTGTGTGAACAAAGACCTGGGTGTATGATCACCATACTGAATATCAGTTACAAAACGTGAAAAGATCATGATCCTCATCATCCCTCTGTTTTGTGTGAACAAAGACCTGGGTTAAAGGCACCTCTGTTTTACGTGAGTAAAGACCTGGTGACCTGATGATGATCATATCTAAAGCTCTCAAAAGAATCCTAAGTGATCAACTGTATATTATCTTGAGCTTTATCAACATTGCATCAATGAGATGCCAAATACATCTCAAGATAGCTATTATAACTTAAAGTACATAGTCTTAAGTGTGAAAAAGTGATGATTTGACTTGCAAAGGGAGGACAAAACCTTTGTGAATTGAATGTGAAGCCCATAACAGTTATTTCAAAAACAATATGAAAACATGATAAACAGCATGCCTAGTTGATACATGAGCTCTTGTATGGATTTATATGGACAATATACTTGCAATCAGAACTTGTTCTTGTATCACATAAACAACATAACTCATCAGGAAGAGGTTTAGCATTATAGTATGATCCCATCCTATGTGTATCTGATCATTATTATATAGTTCAAATTCATGTTATTCCTCTTAAAGAAATTTATGATAAATGCTTAAGTTCTTCATTAATCACAAATTTAGGGGGAGTAGAATTCATGAAAAAAAAACATCTCAATCAACAGCAGCAATGTCTATATCATTATCAATTTGAAGAAATTGAAATTTGAGCATCATCTTAGCTGTTGGATACATGAAAATTTTTTAGTAAAAATCTGTATTTTAATTTTCTTGCACTAAATTGTCATGTATACAAAGCCAACGAGATCCTAAAGCAATAAATAGTCTAACCAATGGATTTGGGCCATACATACAACAATATTTTCGGTGCATCAGCAGAAGATACTGTGTGGAAATCAATCTTAATGTTTATCCGTAGATTGGTAAACTACGGATGAATAATGATTACAATTTCACATCAGCAGAAGTTGTTGATCCGTAGATGTTCTACGGAAGAGTAAATTGTGGATCCCACTTAATTAATGAGAAATTACTTCTACGGAAGAATACAATGTGGGACCCACTTAATAAATCAGAGAAAATTAATATGTCTGAGGGTATAAATAATGAGGTTTGACTTGTCAAATTCATTATTCACTTGTTCCGTTCACTTTTTCAGACCTAGAAAATCTCACTCAACAAAACTTTTCCCACTTCCTCAACATTCAAAATTTATCAAATCAAAACCTTAAGCAAACATATAGTTGTGTTCTTAATCAGCGTTTATTAAGGTTAAACATGTCGTAATCATCAAGAATGAACCAGTTGATTCTTGTTTTATCTCACAACTGTTCGTATTCTCATATCAATAATGTGATTCTAACGAAGTCTTTTCTTATGAACAGATGGATCAACGATTCGCAAAAGAACATAATGTGTGTGCTTTCTTAAAGCCTGACGATCCTGTGTCAGAAGGATGCCAAGAAATTATAAGATATCTGAGAAGATCGAGGATATTCTATGCCCTATCAGCAGAGCCGACGATTTATCGCACTCATATCAGTGATTTCTGGAATTCCGCACACATAGAAGAAGATGGTGAAGGCATTATTGCATAAGTTAAGAATCGAAGGCTGAGAATTGATGAACAAACAGTAAGAAGGGTTCTAGAACTAGGAGATGTTGAAGCTGGACACCCAGATGTATTTGAAAATGAATACATAGAAAAAGTTTTTCTCTTAATGGGGTATGATGGAGACTTTGAAAAGGGAGAAATTAAGAAGGGAAGACTCTGTAAGCCATACAGATTTTTGTGTCACACTTATCTGAAGTGTATGTCAAACAGAAAATCTGGGCTTGACAGATTTTCAAGACATATATCATCTGGTATCATTGGCATCTTTGAGGGAAGGACATACAATTATTCAAAGTACATCTTCATTGTTTGTGTGATCACATTCGAGTACAGAAGGATGATAAGATGTACATGTTTCCAAGATTCATTCAGCTCATCATTAATGCAGACCTGCCTGGAACATCTGTGGAGGGTGGTGTGTTTATCCAAGCACACCTTGGCAGATCTGTGCTAAACAAAATCTTAGGGAAATATGAAGGAGGTGACATAGACATGTTTGCTCATGTGATTGATGCTAATGCAGACATACCTCAAGAGCTTGTTTGGGAAATTGATGAAGAGAACTCTGCAACCAGCTCTGCTCAAGACACTCCCTCACCAGAAACATCACCTCAACAATAACAAACACCTCAACCACAATCTCCTCACAGCCAAAATACAGAACCTATTTCTCCAATCCTCCATCTATCACCACAACAACAACAAACACCCCAACCACAATCACCAGCCAGCCAAAATACTGAACCAATATCTCCCATTCAACCCCAATCACCAAATCAGCTTCAGATGCAACTTTACCAACAACCTACAAATTCAGCTACTGAGAGCATCTACACTGGGGAGACAGAATTAGTCTCAGAAGTAAGTACGGTTAAACTGTCATTATCCAAGACTGAATCCCCTGTGCATTCAAATGAAACTGAACAATTATCTCCAGTGACTGATCATCAACAACAACAAACTCCTCAAGAGCATGTAGATCAAGCCACTGAACCAAGGTCAAGCTCAGCAAGTGTTGACCATGAGGAAGTTAAAGAAGATGAGATTGAGTCTCAGCATCAGGAAGTAGATGCAGCAGCAGATCATGTTGATGTTATTGCTTATAATGAAGATGATCTAAGTGAAGATGACATTCCTGTGAGCAAGAGCTATCTGGTTGCTGAGTACAACAAGCTGGTACTCAAATCAAACAAAAGAAAGGAAAGAATACAAGAGCTGAAGGGAATGATAAAAGAAAAGGATGAAGAATTGATAAGACAGCAAGCAAGAATAAAAAGACTGAGAGAAGATGCTCAAAGTGATAAAGAAGTCATTGATGCTTTGCTAGACAAGGAAGCTGAGCTTAAAGAGTCAGCAGAGTCTGAGAAGAAAGAAAAAGAAAAGATCATGAAGAAATTTGAACAAGCATCTAGCACTATGACTGCTCAGTCAAATATTATAAAGAGAAAAGAAGAAGAGATTGAGCAACTTAAATGGAAGATCAGTTCATTGGAATCTCATGCTAAGGCTTCAACTGCTCAAACAAAACAAGGTCCTGAGGCATCAAAAGAAATGATCCTGTACTCAAGGAAAAGAAAGTACCTTGGTACTGCTGAGAAGAAGCCAACTATTGATGAAAGTGTCTCAAAGAAACAAAAGCTGACTTCTCCTGAACACACCCCTTCAGTAGATTTATCTACTGAGAAGCCCATCTCTCAAAAGGAAGATGAAAGTGATAAAGAGTGGGAAGAACTAATCAAAGAAGACTCTGCACCAAAACAAGAAGTCTCAAAGGCTGATGATCTTCTGACTACAAGTGACATATTTGATGAGAGGCCTGAATCAACCATGTTCATGACACTTATAAACCATGGTTTCCCTTATGACATGGTTGAGAGACTAAACATGACAGAGATGAAGAACCTGTTAAAAGAATTTGAGCTTGCATGCTTTATGATTCCAAATTGTGATTATGAAGCCTTCAGCACCTTTCAATCAATTCAGAAAACAAAGAAGGAGTTGGGACATTGTGACACAGCCAAGCTGAGCAAATACAACATGACTTGCTGGTTACATGGACATAATTACAAACCTCATGAGCTTAAAGGAAGATCAGTAGGGGAACTCAGAAGGATGATGGAGCATGTGATGAAAGTTGAGCTAGATACTGGAGTAAAATTCAGAACTGAAGCTCCACATCCATCTTATGAGCAACAAAGCAAACTTCCTGCTGAACCTATAACAGTTAAACCTAAAGATCAGCATAAAGGAAAGGAGAAATTGATTAGAGAGCCAAGAGAAGTTATACCTGGCAAAGTATGGCCACTTGGGACTGCAGTTAGAGAGATAACTAAGCAAAAGTCCACTCTAATTCAACTGATAGATCACCTCACAACTCCCAGCTCTGTGGAAGAAAACAGGATCATGGCCTGGAAATATGATCCAGACTGGGATTGTGCCATTATTAAAAGAACATCTGGAAGAGTTGAATACTTCCATGATGTACTCTTAGTGGTGAGTCTGCCAGAGAATGACATCAAAGATCTTCAAAGCTTAATCATCAACAATTATCCAATTCACCCTAGAGGAAGAGATTTCTCAACCCTAGTGGGAAAGTTGAAGACAAAGTTTAAAGATGATGTGCTTATAGAAGCTAAAAGAGAAGATATAGAACATCAAAAGAGAATCAAAGGGCTCAAAAGATTCAAGTCCAATGCCTCAATACATGTAGATGATGAATTCTTGAAGAGGGTTGGCTACAACAACAGAAACAAAGCAGCACTTAAATGCATTGAAGGGACTCAATTCACATACCCAATCACTGAATGGGGATATGTTGAGAAGACAAAAGAGTTGGTCCTGCTGAGAAATGCTGAGAACAAGAAAGCTGACAAGATCAGGATCTTTGATCCTGTGGAAATCAAACTACTCCATCCCAGCTACACCTCATACCTTAATGACAAATTCTTCCCCAAGCTGACTGATGAAAAAGCACAAAATGATCTGTTCCTGCATGTCCATGTGATTCAAGTAATTGACAAACTACATGCCAAAGCATATAAAAGAAGAAGATTTAATGCTGGACTGCTGAAGGGAACAACTTTTGATGAAGTAACAGAACTCAGAATCTCAGAACAAGATGAGCTAGAAGTGGTGAATAACAACAAGGTGTTAGACACACTCACTACAGAGGAAGATGTTTTGGGAATCTATGAGACTCTGAAGAAGATCAGCAAGATGAAGATCAACTACAAGTATGATGATCAGAAGACTGCTGTTTCTTACTTCTACAACAAAATGATTGCCAGAATCAAGGATCTTGCAGTTTTGAAGAACTGATTGCAAGTATCTAAGCCTAAGGGGGAGTATTGTTAGGTCTAGAATCAGTAGATCTAGTCATTATGTATAGGCTTAGTACTTGAATTAATATATGTAATGAACTTTTGTATTTCATTATTGTGTATGCATTAAATATATAGGTTAACCCATTTATATATGTGTTGGTTTATGTATGGTTGCAGGAACAAAAATTATAATTGGTCAATTTGTGAAATTGACCAAGTGTAAGAAACATCTACGGATGAACATTTTGTTCTTCCGTAGATATATTTCTTACAAGTAATTATAAATCCAAAGATCTTCTGCGGATGAACAACAAGATAACTTCGGAAGAACAAGTCACCTTCGGAAGAACAATACCTTCGGAAGATCATCTTCGGAAGAACATTACCTACGGAAGAACAAATTATTACTGAACACAATATTCCTGCGGAGTCCAAACACTTGTATTATACAAGTGGTACAAGTCAACAAGTCAACAAGGCGGTTATGCGAATCCCAAGAAATCCGATGATTCCTTAACAGAAACAAATCAAATCCCAAGAGATCCGCTGTTTCCTATAACTGAAACACCTCTGTCTATAAATATGGATCTTAGGTTTCGATTCAAACACGATTGAGTTAGACGATTGATTGATTGAGAACAGTAATAGCAATACAACAATCATCAAAAGTCTTCCGATCAACTTTAGCATACACAACATCATAGCATTCTTTGATATCGTACATTCAATTCTTTTGTAATCATCAACACATTATAATAAAATACTGATTAATCATTAATTGTGTTTTGTTATGTGTGTTCTTGATATTTCATTGATATTTAAAGTTGTTTAAACACAATTGAAATCAACGTTAATTCCGCAAACGTTGACTTGTCATCGATTCACACTGATAATTCCTGTTGACGATCCTTGGATTCACAATGTTTATGCTTATGGCTATATTGTCGTGAATATTGACTAAACACGACACAAGTCTCCTTTGTGTCGGGTGTCGTCATAACACGCTTTATCATCATTATTATATTGCATCTCTATTGTCTACCATGTGTTATGACGATCCCGTCTCGTTACATCCCCGTGTTTCCGCTCTTAGCGGGGGTGTGACAAGTACAGTTCAACTGTCTATAACCAAAACTGAATTCCATGTTCTCTCAAATGAAACTAAACTAGTCTCTCTGGTCACTGACCATCAGCAACAACAAGAACCACATCAAGAACTGGCAGATCAAGCCATTGAGCCTAGTTCAAGCTCAGCAAGTGTAGCCCCTAAAGAAGTTAATGATGATGAGATTGCTGCTCAACATCAGGAAGAAGAAGAAGAGGCAAACTATGTTGATGTGATTGCCTACAATGAAGATGATCTAAGTGATAATGATATCCCAGTCAGCAAGAGTTATCTGGTTGCTGAATACAACAAGCTTGTTATAAAGTCTAACAATAGAAAGCAAAGAATTCAAGAGTTGAAGGGAATGATAAAAGTAAAAGATGATCAACTGATGAAGCAAGAATCAAGTCTGAAAAGATTAAGGGAGAACACACTAGAAATAATGAAGTGATTGATGCATTGCATGAGCTGGTTAAAGAACTTCAAGATTCAGTAAAGAATGAGAAGAATGAAAATAAGAAGCTAAGGCTGAAGGTTGATCAAATGAATGACTCTCTCTATGATCAATCAGCTCTGTTGAGAAGAAAAGAAGAAGAGATTGATCAGCTGAAGATGAAGATATGTGCTCTTGAATCAGATCAACTAAAGAAACCTGCTGAATCTTCAAAGCAACTTGTTCAATACTCAAGGAAAAGGAAGTATTTGGGTTCAAAAAATATACAAACAATCAATATTAAAGAGACACCGAAAAGGTCAAGCCATACATCTTCAGAACACACTGCTTCAGTGGATGTGTCAACATTAAAGCAAGTAACTCATGATGAAGATGAAGTTGAGAGTGATGCTAAATGGAAAGAGCTGATTAAATATGAAACTAACAAAGATCAAGAAGAATCAAAGGCTGTTGTTCTACTCATAACAAAAGACATATTGGAAGAGAGGCTTGAGTCAACAATGTTCATGACCCTTATCAACCATGGTTTTCCATATGACATGGTTGAAAGGATGAATCTGTCTGAGATGAAGGATCTACTAAAAGAGTTTGAGCTGGCTAGATTCATGATCCCTAATTGTGACTATGAAGCATTCACAACATTTCAAGCGATACAAAAAATCAAGAAATATCTAGGCCACTGTGACACAGCAAAGCTAGTAAGTACAATATGATCTGTTGGCTACAGGGTCACAACTACAAGGCATATAAGCTTAAGGGAAGAAAAGTTGGTGAGCTTAGAAGGATGATGGAGCATGTAATGGCTGTTGAACTTGACACAGGAGTGAGATTCAGAACTGAAGCTCCACACCCATCCTATGAGCAACAAAGCAAACTTCCTGCTGATCCTATAACTGTTGAATCTAAAGATCAGCACAAATGAAAAGAAAATCTGATCAGAAAGCCTAGGGCAGTTATCCCTGGAAAAGTATGGCCTCTAGGAACAACAGTCAGGGAAATCAATGAACAAAAATCTACCCTGATAGAGCTGTATGACCACATCACAACTCTCAGATCTGTAGAAGAAAACAAGATTATGGCCTGGAAGTATGATTCAGACTGGGATTATGCAATCATCAAGAGGACATCTGGAAGAATTGAATACTTCCATGATGTAGAAGCATTACTGAGACTTCTTGAGAGAGACATCAAAGACATGCAAAGCCTAATCATCTCAAATTATCCAATCCATCCAAAGGGAAAAGACTTTTCTGTTTCAGTGGGTAGAATGAAAACAAGATTTATAGATGATGTACTAAAGGAGGCTAAGAGGGAAGATGCTGAACATAAGAAAAGACTTCAAAAAGGAAGAAGATCAAACACCAACTCCTTTACTATGATTGATGATGAACTCTTAAGGAGGGTTGGATACTCTAACAGAAAAACAGCAACCATCAAAGTCATAGCAGGAAATCAATACACTATTCCCATAACTGAGTGGGGATATGTGGAGAAGACAAAAGAAATGGTGCTACTAAGGAATCCTGAGGGGAAGAAAGGTGAAAAGATAAGAATTTTTGACCCAGTAGGGATCAAACTGCTCCACCTCAGCTACACATTATACCTGCATGATAAATTCTTTCCAAAGTTGTCAGATGAAAGAGCACAGAATGATCTATGCTTATATGTGCACATGATTCAAGTGGTCGATAAACTACATGCTAAAGCATACAAAAGAAGAAGACATGATGTTGGGCTGCTGAAAGGAGCTGACATTGAAGAAATATCAGAACTGAGAATCTCAAAGGAAGATGAGCTCGAGATAGTGCACAATGAAAGTGTAGTGGAAACACTTACCACTGAAGAACACATTTTGGGCCTAAGTTTTGAGACTCTACCAAGGATATGCAGAATGGAGATCAAGTACAAGTACGATGATCAAAAGGATGCAGTATCATACTTCAACAAAAGGATGGTGGCAAGATTGAAAGAACTTTTAGTTTTGAAGAGCTGATTACAAGTATCTAAGCCTAAGGGAAGTATTGTTAGGTCTAGGATCAGTAGATCTAGTCCATTTTGTATAGGCTTAGTACTTGAATTAATATCTGTAATGGATGGTCGTAATTCATTATTGTGTACGCATTATATATATATAGGTTAACCCATACATATATGTGTTGATCTATGTATGTTTGCAGGTACAAACATTATACTTGGTTAATTTCTAAAATTGACTAAGTGTAAGAAACATCTACGGATGAACATTTTTTTTCCGTAGATATGTTTCTTACAAGTAAAATGCATCCAAAGATCTTCTGCGGATGAACAACCAGCTCTGAGGATGGAAGAACAAGATTGCTTCGGAAGAACAATGTACCATGGAAGAACAAGACTCTTGCGGAAGAACAAACATATACTGAAGACAATATTCCTGCGGAGTCCGAACCCTTGTATAATACAAGTGTTACAAGTCAACAAGTCAACAAGGTAGTTTGAGAATCCCAAGAAATCCGATGATTCCTTATCAGAAATAATTCAAATCCCAAGAGATCCGGTGTTTCCTTAACAGAAACATCATTGTCTATATAAATAGATCCTAGGTTTCGAATCAAGTACGGCAATAGCGATATCAATATGACAATTCCACAGCAGAAAACATCACATCACACAACCAAACCCTAGCAGCCGTCACATCATTCATCACAAAATTTAGTATCATTCGTTCATTATTTGTAATCATTAACATATTTTAATGAAATACATATCATTCATTAATTGTGTTTCTTTTAGTCTGTTCTTGAATTTTTATTGATATTGAAATTTATTACAAACAATTAAATCAAGCCAACGTTGTTTCCGCAAACGTTGACTTGATTTCAACCAACGCTGATAATTCCTGATTGCGATCCTTGGATTCACAACATATATATATATATATATATATATATATATATATAATATATATATATATATATATATATATATATATATATATATATATATGTATATATATATATATATATATGTATATATATATATATATATATATATATATGTATATATATATATATGTATATATATATATGTATATATATATGTATATACATATATATATATATATATGTATATATAGGATGAAGTTATAATGAGAACCCTTGGTTATTGTAAGAACCTTTTAACCTAATGTGGACCATTGATTAAAACATTATGGCATGAGATGATGCCATGTGTCTTACCTTTTTTTTAATACAAAAGGGTAATTTAGACATTTAACATTTCAATCAAAAAAGTCAAATAAATCAGATTTAATATGGTGGTGACAAGTGTCACCACCAACCATCTTTAACTTTATCCCATTTTTCAATTTTTAATAAAAAAGTTTACCCCCTTTATTTTTATAACTTCTATAACTTTTTTATAGATTGTTATATTATTATAATAATTACATCATTAAATTCGTCTAATTTTTATCTATAATTCTAATATAGTCTCGAAAATTTTTAAAATATATGTTTCGGACGTTACGTGTTACATTACTGTAAGTTGTAGATAAATGTATGGTATGTATGTATTTTTAATGTTACAGTAATGTAACACAGTGCAACATACTTAGTTACAATTATTTACATTATGTTAATTATAGGTTTATATTAATAATAACTAAAAAACTAAACCAAAAGTTTATTTTTATTACATAAAACCTTCAAAGTCAAAATGATATACTAGAACTTGCATGTGAATTACATCAAAGAAAATAAGGTGTTAATGATATCATATTGCAATTCATTAGAGTGACTTGAATTGAAACAACATATATAAAAACTAAAAAAATAAACTTTAAATGAAACTTAATATGATGCATCACATGTGCCTTGTAAATTTTATTATACAAATTACACCACTAGATTCATCATATATTTTTCTTTAATTCTATTATAATATTTCAAAAAAAATATCACTCGTACATAGTTACATCATGTTACAATGTAACTCATACGTGGTAAATCAATGTAATCTAATGTAAACCAATAAAAACTAATGTAAACCAATCTGTAAACTGATGTGAAATTTTTCACTCGTACATAGTTACATCATGTTACAATGTTACTCATACGTGGTAAATCAATGTAATATAATATAAACCAATGAAAACTAATGTAAACCAGTGCATGCTTAAAACCATACGTTATTTACACAAGTTATACACATTACAAGTTTATAATCGTCACTGATGTTCAACCAATTACTTTATCCCCAAAAATCAACACTAATAATCATTATAACTCAGTTAACCATGCTACAATCATCCACCAACCAAATCAAAACTTCCAGATCTGACAACCAACACGCCATTACCAATGATTTCAAGCATAAATCAAAAATTGATCATTTGAAGTTGAACATCAAACATACAACACTCGATTGAATACTAAAAACCCTAAATTGAGTTAAATTACAGATATATCGAACTATACCAGGCAAATCCATATCGATCTTGAAGCTCCTTTTGCACTCTACCAAAATCCAACATCTTCTTCTTCTGAATAGTGATTTTCACCTTCGAAAACAAACAGTAGTCGCACAATTGTGCGATTAGGGTTTATGTATTGATCTACAGAAGCCTAAATCAACCAATATGATATGATTTTGTGAGAGTAAACGGGAAAAGTTATTTTGGGTTTTCGAATCATAGGGTTTGATGGGTTGATTAGCGTGGAAGACGAAGAATGGAAGGGGAACGATGGGTGGTTGGTGGTGACCGACGGCTTCTTATGTACCTTCAGATCCGGTGGCGATAGTGAGGCGGTGGAGCGATGGTGGAGCAAAGGGTCGGTGGTGGTGGTGGTGGATTAAGGATAAGATGAGGTAGTAGCTTAAATAAGAGAGATAGAGTGAGATGGATGAGATTAAGTTCAATTGGTGTTTATATTTTTGAAGAGAAAACAAAAAATGAAAAGTATTAATAAAGATTGAGTGTTTGACTTTTATGATATGGTGTCAGAAAATTACAGAGTACAGAAAGACAATAAAAGACTTAAATGCCCTTCAACTCATCTCCACCTTTGATATGGCATCTAGAATTTTATATATTAAATCAATGGTTAGATGTTGGGTTAAAGGGTTCTTGTAAAAAGAGAGGGTTTTCACATGAACTCTTCTCTATATATATATATATATATATATATATATGTATATATATATATATATATATATATATATATAGTATAGTATATATATATAGATATATATATCTATATCTATATATATATCTATCTTCTCTATATCTATGTATCTCTATATCTGTATATCTCTATATATATCTCTATCTCTATCTATCTATCTATCTATCTCTCTCTATCTATCTCTCTCTCTCTATCTCTCTCTCTCTGTGTGTGTGTGTCTCTCTCTCTCTCTCTGTGTCTCTTCTCTCTTCTCTCTCTCTCTCTCTCTGTTCTTCTCTCTCCCTGTCTCTCTTTCTCTCTCTCTCCCTCTTCTCTCTCTCTCTCTTCTCTCTCTCTCTCTCTCTCTGTCTCTCTCTCGTCTCCTCCCTCTCTCTCTCTCTCTCTCTCTCTCTCTCTTCTCTCTCTCTCTCTCTCTGTCTGTCTCTACTCTCTCTCTCTCTCCCTCTCTCTCTCTGTCTCCTCTCTCTCCTGTCCTCTCTCTGTGTCTCTCTCTCTCTCTGCTCTCTCTCTCTCTCTGTCTCTCTCTCTGTCTCTCTCTCTCTCTGTCTCTCTCCCTCTCTCCGTCCCTCTCTTCTCCCCCTCTCTCTCTCTCTCTCCCTCTCTCCCTCTCTCTCCCTCTCTCTCTCTCCCTCCTCTCTCTCCCCTCTCTCTCTCTCTCATCTCTCTCTCTCTCTCTCTCTCTCTCTCTCTCTCTCTCTCTCTCTCTCTATCTCTCTCTCTCCTCTCTATCTCTCATCTCTCTATCTCTCTACTATATAACCTCCCCTATACGCAACGTCTAGCCCTATACGACGCGAATAGGTCACCCACATATGAGTGTCATATGACACAAACGCTAGTCACTCACCTCGTAGTATAGCACTATACACCAAGTATAGGGTGGTCATGCATAGCTCCCATGTATGAGTGTTGTATAATACTAAAGAAAGTCACCCACCCCCCTTATACGCCACATATAGCACTATACACTGCATATAGGTGTCCCGTGTATGGCCTGTGTATAACATAACCCACGTATGGCATGCCAACCCTAAGGTGTCTTTTCATCTTCTTACACTAACTCTATACGACAAATATAGGTCTATACAAGACGTATAGCTCCATACGTGACGTATAGCTCTATACGCGACTTATAGCTCATCGACTAATGAACTAACACTGTGAATAGGCCTACACGCGGGTCTGTAGTGGCGTATAGTTCTTCAAAGCAGTTTAAAAATCAACCGTTAAAAACGCTAAAACGCTAATCTAACGCTTAAACTAGTAAACTATTAGCATAATCACGGTACAAGAACAATAACACATACTTGGATGAAGAAAAATTGACAAACAATACGAGTAGTATGGCACGATTGGAGAGAGTTTTGGTGTTGTAAAGTGTGTGGTTGTGTGAAAATGAGAAAAAAGACAAACATATACGCTAGTTGAAGAGCTATATGTCATGTGTGGGGCTATACGTGGCGATAGCTTCAGTTTTCGAAGATTTCAATTAAAAAAAGGTTCCAATTAAAACAAATTTATAATTCGATATTACAAGATTTCAACCATTTTATATATTTCGAAGCCCACATTAGATATAAAATAAATGTTGGAAATATATAAAGTAATTAGAATAGTACAAGATTTCAATTAAAAAAGATTTATATAAGTTGGTGTTTCTCGATTATTATCAATTACTACGTTATATTGCGAGATATGAAGCCTATACATAATCTCTCATTCTACTACTGCACTTACGTTTTGGTTAAGAAGCCAAAGATTAGTTAATGTAGGAATTGGATAATCTTCTTCTAACTTAACGTGGACTAAATGGTTATTATTTACATGAACAATCGACATGACGTGAGGAGACATCCTACTTCTCGCATTAGCGATCAAGGGGAAAATGTTTAACAATCGTTATTGTTTAATAAGTGAAGCATGACACCAAACTTTTGAGTAACCACTATTCTCGTATACGACATTATCATATAATAGTCTTCTGGTGCAGGTTCCACACAATGCCAATTTATGGTGTGACGTAAGTCATTATACTGTCCGCTGTACAAAGTATCGAAAACTTCTCTTTATTGTAATTTGTGTTTGTCCAATTCTTCTAAAGTTGTTGCCCCGCACATAAACCCACTTAATTTCATTAAACCTAAAACAAAAGCTATAGATCGAAAACTGTTGATACATGTATGTCCCTAGATCATGATTTGTAATGTAATGAACTTGTCTGTCTGATTTTGATGTAATTGTAATTGATTAATGAAATGATATGAATTGGTTGTTACTTGTAATGTTTAATATTTCATAATGAGTTGTGATTGAATTGATTGGGTTTATGAATGTTTGAATGAGTGCACATTAAGTTATATTAAATAGAACATTCAAATTTAACTTAATGAAGTTCTCATGCAAATGGCCCATGCGAATGGACCACACGCATGAATAACTTCATACGATTGACTCAATCGCACGACTGAACCAGGAGACTGGATCAGTCGTATGATTGACACATAAGATTGACTCAATCGCACGACTGAACACTCAGTCGTGCGGATGAATCAACCGCATGGTTCAATCGCACGACTGAACCATACTTATGGCCCAGTCGCACGATTGAACAATACTAACCTATAAATAGACCCAATTCGTGGGAAAACGTAAGCATTCATCCCATTACGACTCCAGACGTACCCTAGCCGTCCAGAAGCCTCCCAAATCGTTCTCCAAGTTCATAGAACACATCAGATCGGTTCCTAATCGATTTCTGACGTTGATATCAATTCTTGATTGATTCATCGTGTGTTCTCACTGATTGGATCGCCAATCAAATAGGATTCCGCACTATTTGAGTTGGTTTAACACGCAATCACTCGGTATTTCGTTCAAATACCAGGTCCTAACAAGTGGTATCAGAGCTTGGCTCTCGATTTCGTGTTGATTCAATCAAGATTGCATAAAAGTTTGTGTTTTTGCACGAAAAACGCAATCTTTTGCATCAAAAGTGATCTTGGACGTTCCCTGCTCATTGAAGTTCAGTTTCTACGGACTTAGACGATTTGGACTTGCAAAATTTCGAATTTTTACGGCTGAAACCCGTCAAACCTAGAAATTTTCGCAAAACAGCAGCTTCAGTCGCACGAGTGACTCATTCGCACGACTAGACTCATTCGCAGTGTTCATTCGCACGACTGGACCTAGTCGCACCTTCATTCGGCCGACTGAACCGTTTCGTTCGCATAGCTCACACGCACCAGATTCATTCGCACGACTGAACCATTCGCCCTGTTCAGTCGCACGGTTGAACCAATCGCAGAGTTCATACGCACGATAAGACCATTCGCATCCTTCAGTCGCATCAGTTAAAGTTGATTTGATTAGACTCTAAGTTTATTAACCATGGAAGATCAGATGTCAGCCTTTACTGCGGGGAAGGACTCAAGAATTCAGAACCTGCTGCTGCTTGAGAGTGAGGTGGGTATTCACAATAAACCACCAAAGCTCTTGACTTTAGATGAGTTTCCTCACTGGAAAGCAACGTTTTGAGATCTACCTCAATGGAGTAGATCCTAATCTGTGGGAAGCTATCGAGGTTGGGTATAGTACACCGGTGGGAGCAGATGGAGTGAAATTAACGTTAAGTGGGATGACTGACGCACAGAAAGTAAAGTATAATGCTGAGAAAAGAGTTTATGCTATGATAACTCAGTCTATCCCCAAAGACATATTCCACCAGTACTCAGAGAACAAGCAGTCCAAGAAACTGTGGGATGAGCTAGAGAAAAGGTATGATGGGAATGCATCGTTAAAGGCAATCAAAGCAAAGGAGTTAAAGAAGGAATTCGATAACTTCTCATCGATTGGTAACGAGAGTTTAGATGAAGTCATTGACAGATTCTACCATTTGATGAGCGAGTTGCATACACATGGAGTGGAGACAACTATGGAAGAAAAAGTAAGCAACTTCGCAGATGGATTGCCTGATAAGTGGGCCTCATTCGTGTCTAATCTTAGACAGAATGGTATACTTATAAAGCTGGATATAAATGACTTTATTCTTAGACTGCGTGAAGAAGCACTAAGGATGAAGTATAGAGCACAGAAGTCTTCATATACACAAAACCCAGCTTTATACAATGCCACGCCTCAAGCTAAGACATCTGGAGCACCTCTCCAGACAGCATTTGTGTCCAGCTCGTCAGGTCCTTCACATGCTTCTACTTCTGGATCAGACACGTCAGGGTCATCATGTACCCATTATATTGGATCAGAAGCAAGTGCTACTAAATTGAAGACCGAGAACCTCGGTAATGTGACCGTAGAAGTAGCACGAGAGCATATGGATCTTCTCGCCGCAGTAGTTCATTCATATGATGGACTTGTGGCTGGGAAGATTGGAAACTGTCATTTGGCAGATGAAGACTACGAGCAGGTAGATGAAATGGAGCTGGAAAGAATGGATATAATGTGGGCCTTAGCTAGCGCTGTCCGAAGGGCGAAGAAGTTTGTTAAGAAGACTGGACAGAACTTGATAGCTACTAAGGATACCACATTTGGTTTTGACAAGAGCAAGGTGACTTGCTTCAACTGTGGAGAGAAAGGGCACTTCAAGAGGGAATGTGTCAAACCAAAGAAGACGGGTAATGGGAACCCGTTCTCATCCTTTACTCACCAAGACAAGCAAGCCTCTAGTTCTACTTCATCAAACAAGGACCCAAAAGCCTTGACTGCTCATGATGATGAAGGACAGGACTGGAGTTTAGATTTGTCTCCCCAGAATCTAACATTGCCAGTGTTGAAGATATTGATGATGATTCTGCGAGTGAAGGTGATTTAGCAGTTGATATAGCAATGTCACACAGTGAAGAAACAACTGCAGCTGAAGTCAGTTACACACCAAAGGAGGAAACTTCCAAGTCAGATTCAGAAAAGTCAGAATCACCAGAACCAGAGACGTCTGATGCTGCGTTGATGGCTAACTCTTCTGAAACAACACAGGTAAGTACAACTGACCAATTGTTTAATAATCATGCTTGTTCTAACTGTGATATGTTTAGGAATAGCATTGATGAAAAATTTGCTAGGTTATTAGATCACAATGATAACTTAGTAAAGGACTTACAACTATGCACTGAGGCCAATAGAGTTCTAAAACAAAATGAGCATAGTTATAAAGAAAAGATAGACCTATTGACTAAACAACTTAGGGAAACCGAAGTAGTTGCTTTAATCAATCAAATGACATTAGGTACTATCTAAACTCCCTAGAGGACACTAAGAAACAAAAGGCAGTTCTAGAAGTAGAAGTTAATTCCTTAAAACAGAAACTGCATAGTTGGACTAGTTCTTCACACATAGTTCAACACTTAGTGAGAGAAAGAAATAATGGGGAGGGATTAGGCTACAAAGTGGTTCCACCACCACCTGAGACCTTGATGAACACCAAGTCTAAACCAGTAAACAACAACCCAATCAAGGATCATGTGGTGACCACTCCTCTTGTTACTGATCCAGACACATCATGTTCATCTACTGAATCTGGACAGAAACAAAAGGAGGCCACTTCAAAGGCAAAGGGTAAATTGCCTTGTGTTAATCTGGAAAATGAATTTGAAAAGGTTAACTTAAAGTCAGGGTCAAACAGAGTCAAATCAGAACCCAAAAAGACTTCAAATGTTAATTTTTCACATGCTACAAGTCCAAAACCAGTTAACCAAAAAGTTGAACAAGTTAAACAGGTTAAATCAGTTAAATTTGTTAAACCAGAGAAAACATCAAACATGCAAGAGTCAAAACCTAAAGTGATTGATGTTACTAAAGTGTCACGCATTTCTCCACAAAGAAAGTCAACTTATAAGGTTGATAGCAGATTGTGCTACAACTGTGGAGAATGTGGACATATTGCTTCCTATTGTCCTTTCTATCAGACACCTAGGAAGAAGATTGATCTTCAGGACTCTAGACCTAGGTCTTCTAAGAGGAGTTCTCTAACTCCACCTAGAAGATCTAGTGAACCTAAAGTCCAACCTGTAAGCCAGACGACTGTTTATCATAAACAGGCATTGCACAAATCTGGCTTATGGAAAGAGAAGACTACCTGTGTGACTGATACTGATGACAAGAAGGAATCTGAGTTACCCTCACCTTCTAAAGGTCAATGGGTAGAGTTTATGATGTGTGATGCCTCTGGGAAACCCAAGACAGTAAAGGCTTGGGTTCCTAACCTAAACTAATACATTTACTTGATATGTGCAGGGTGTTCGGTATAGCGCTGAGACTAACACGTGGATTATAGACAGCGGAGCATCCAGGCACATGACAGGAAATAGAGCCCTTTTATCAAATGTCAAACAAATAAAAGGAGGGCATGTTTCCTTTGCAGGAAACAAGGGAGGATACATCACAGCACAGGGAGAAGTGGGAAATCAGAAAGTTAAGTTTGATAAGGTGAACTACGTTCAACAACTTCAAAATAACTTGCTTTCTGTTTCCCAAATCTGCGATAAAGGATTTAAAGTCATCTTCGACAACAACAAGTGTTACGTGCTGAAGAAAGACTATATGATTCCAGAGGACCAAGTTCTAATGACTGCTTCAAGATATAAGGACCTATATGTCTTGGATCTGTCAACAGCTGCTCCAACGGATCATGAAGTGCAGTGCTTTCTATCTAAAGCTACTGAGAAGGACTCAATCTCCTGGCATAGGAGAATGGGACACATTAGTCAAAGGAAGATGAATCACTTGATTCAGAAGGACTTAGTGAGAGGAGTAAATGTCAAGAACTTCCAACTTCCTGACTTTTGTGTAGCTTGCAAGAAAGGCAAACAGACAAAGAAGTCTCATAAGGAAAAGAAAGTTCATTCAATAGAACTTCCTCTTGAACTTCTTCACATGGATCTGTTTGGTCCAGTCAGTACAAGGAGCATTGCAGGCGATCTGTACTGTTTTGTGGTCACTGATGACTACTCAAGGTTCACTTGGGTAATGTTTCTGAAATCCAAATCAGAAACATTTGAGTCATTCAAGGAATTAGTCACCACTCTGGAATCTCTCTACAAGCTAAAGGTTAGACAAGTACGCTCAGACAACGGGACCGAATTCAAGAATCAATGGATGGAGGCATACTGCAAGGAAAAGGGGATTGTTCATCAATTCACTTCAGCATACACGCCTCAGATGAATGGTGTTGCTGAGAGGAAAAATAGAAGCTTGATAGAGACTGCACGGACTATGCTGGCGGACTCGAAACTGCCTATCCAATTCTGGAATGAGGCAGTAGCAAATGCATGTTATACACTGAATCGAGTCCTAATAGTCAAGCGCCACGGAAAGACATGTTATGAGCTACTACAAAGACGCAAACCGAATTTGGAGTATCTTGAACCCTTGGGCGCGCCATGTACACTTCTGAAGAAGACGCAAGAAGGAAAATTCAGCGAGAAGGCAGATGAAGGAATCTTTCTAGGATACAACATACCGAATAAGCGAGTTTACAATAACTCAACGGGTCTTGTAGAAGTGTGGTGTAATGTCGACGTTCAGAGATATACCACACCACCTACAGGCAAAGGACCTGCCTACTTCTTCGATTATGATGGATTCTTCAAATCCTTCAACATACCTCTCTCTCCCTCAGATGATGAGCTAGCTACTAGGATGATGTATGATATTCTGAATACACCATCTAGCACACAGGGAGAATCATCTACTCAGTCAGGGGGAGTAGTCGACGACAGTGACTCCTCCTCTGAAGATGAAGCTGAAGAAGATGATCAGAACAGTCAGGAGGAACAGGTTCCAGTTCCAGCAAGTCCACAAGCATCTACGAGTGATGCACCTTCGACTTCAGAACCTCAAACTCCAACTACCTCAGATGCAGAACCAAATGTTCATAATCTTGGCTCTGAGGTAGCTGTTCCTACTACTCCAGGATCACGACTAAATGTTTATCATCCCCTTGACAATGTCATTGGAGATGTCAGATCAGGAGTACAAACCCGAAATCAGTTGTACTCAGCTGATTACGCCTCGGTTATGGAGAAAGGTTACATTCATGATGGTGCCTATCGATGTTTTGTCTCGCAGGTTGAGCCAAAATATGTCAGTGAAGCACTCAATGATGAGGCGTGGGTGAGTGCCATGCAAGAAGAACTTCTGCAGTTTAAGAAGTTAGGTGTATGGACACTAGTTGATAAACCTAAAGGTGCTAAAGTCATTGGCACTAAATGGGTACTAAAATGCAAGAAGGATGACCAAGGGGTCATTATCAGGAACAAAGCTCGACTGGTGGTTCAAGGTTTTCGCCAAGTCGAGGGAATTGACTACAATGAGGTGTTTGCACCCGTGGCAAGGATGGAAGCTATTCGTATCTTCCTTGCCTATGCATCGTACATGAAGATCAAAGTCTACCAATTAGATGTAAAGAGTGCATTCCTTCATGGAGAAATCAGAGAAACAGTCTACGTAAGTCAACCAGAGGGTTTTGAAGATCCTTATCATCGGGATAGAGTCTACAAGCTTGACAAAGCTTTATATGGGCTTCATCAAGCTCCTCGAGCTTGGTATGAGAAACTCTCAACTCATCTTGTGAAACACGGCTTTCGCAGGGGAGTAATTGACTGTACACTGTTTATTAAGGAAAAGGATGGCGACCTACTGCTTGTACAGATATACGTTGATGACATAATCTTCGGGTCAAAGAACGAAGAGTTATGTAAAGAGTTTGAAGCAGTAATGAAGAAAGAATTTGAGATGAGTGCCATGGGGGAGATGAAGTTCTTTCTCGGGTTACAGGTGGATCAAACACCTAATGGGATCTTTCTACATCAGACCAAGTATGTAGGAGACATTCTCAGTCGTTTGACATGGAGAATGCTTCTGCTGGGACTCCACTTGCTACTAATCATGATATAGCACCGGATGATAATGGAGATCTAGTAGATGCCACTATGTACCGAGGAATGATCGGATCCCTCATGTATCTCACTGCCTCAAGACCTGATATTATGTATGCTACATGTCTATGTTCGAGATATCAGGCTAAACCAAAGGTCAACCATCTGATCGGGGTCAAGAGGATTTTTCGTTATCTGAAGGGTACACCCACACTTGGATTGTGGTACCCTCATGATGATGACTTTGAGCTTACCGCGTATAGTGACTCGGATTACGGGGGCTGCAAGATGAACTACAAGTCTACATCAGCAGGGTGTCAATTCTTTGGGAGAAGATTAGTTACCTGGCAGTGTAAGAAGCAGACATCGGTTGCCTTGTCAACCTGTGAAGCCGAATATGTTGCTGCTGCAAGTTGCTGTTCTCAAATCATCTGGATTCAACAGCAAATGCGGGATTACGGTTTAAAATTCTCATCTACTCCTATTTTTGTTGATAACTCTGCTGCAATTGCAGTAACTAAAAATCCGGTCCAACATCCTAAGACCAAACACATCGGTATTAAATACCATTTCATAAGAGATTGTTTTGAAAAGAACTTAATTGATGTGGTTAAAATTAATACTGATTTTCAACGCGCTGACCTCTATACTAAAGCTTTTGATAAACCACGTTTTCAATATTTATTAGAGGTCAACGGTGTTAAAAAGAAAAGTGAGGTAATTCCTGATGATGAAAATGTGTAGTCCGATGTCGTGTACTTAAATTTTATTTTATTTATTTTGATTTGTCTATTTGATTTTAATTTTATTTAAACTCATGTTCTCTTGCTGTTTATTAAAATCCTAAAATAATTAAACCAGAAATGATTTTAGTATTTTAGGGGGAGAATATGTCAGCAAGTTAACATTAAAAAAAAAAAAAAAAAAAAAAAAAAATGAGGGAGAAGGAGTAGCGAGCTGAAATAAGGTAGATTGTATCTGTGATACCGATTCAATACCTTTGGAAAATGATAGTACACAGGAACAAATCAAGAGGGACTTTAAAATTTAAGTGTTAGTAATATGCAAAAGTTCAAAGTAATAAATCTGTGTAGTCTAAGCAATACTAAAAGGAAAGATGATAGAAAACTGGCAACTCCTAAGGTGACACAAAGAAAGTAGACTTAGAGGTGCTAGACCATATATGATATGTTGGTAGATTCAACACAATAGACAACTAGACCGGATTGGTGATTTCAAGATAAAACTAAAGTGTTCAACTGACTGTGGGCGTCCATCTTATCACTGGTTAACACAATCAACAATATTCCAATAAGGGGTAATGAGCAAGTAAACGCCACAAATGTGTGCGGATGACCATAACTAGAGCAAAGCAAAGAAAAAAATGAAAGACAAATGCAATAAAGCTAATGACTTATGTTGTTGGTGCATTTTGTGCAAAATAAAATAAGCTGCTCTAACAAGGAGATAGGTTATGTGCCTCTCTGCTGTGCGATGGCACTGACCTGAGGATAAGCATAACCTAGATATTCTAGAATTCATTGTTGTTTGCCGCCTCTCTGCTGTGCGATGGCACTGACCTGAGGACAGGCTTCTCTTTGAAAGCTCTAAGAATAGTCTCTTCTTGTAATAATACCCGTAGACCGCTCAAAAGCTCCTGAGGGATGTTGATTACCATATAAGTGTGGGATCCACAAGTGTTAGTTGAAATAATTAAACCTAAATAAGTCACCAGTCTGTGTCAAAAGTCTGTGTATGGATTTAAGTGGACAAACATACTGACAATCATTGTGGCTACATTCTCAAAGGTTCAAATCAATGTGAAAATCTAAGAGTTTCAGTATGATTTCCTTATGTTGCAAAGACTCTGGATGAACATCGAGAACTTGAGCATCAAAAGGTTTAATAACGAGTCCCAAATGATTTGAATTGCCTGTATGATTCCAAAATTGAATTGGTCCAGATGTGATCAACCTAAGTTGAAGCTATCTACTCCCGATCCAAATCCCGTAGATATCAATCTCTGGATTTATCTCTCACAAAAAGCCAAAAATATGTCTGATTATGTAATTAGTTTAAATTCTTAAATTAGTTAGTTTGTTTTAAGTTTTAATTGAGTCAAGTGTCGGGCTACATCAGGAAAATCAGAAGGAATAAACTCACTAAAAGGTCATGTCTGAGATGACCATATGTGCTTTGAAAGGTTAAATTAGTCACGTCTGAGGTGATCAAAGTGTTTTTCAAGATAAAAGGATCATGTCTGAGATGATCAAAGGTCATAACGTTTAATTTAATTAATATAAAAGAGTCTAAAGGTAAATTGGTAAAATAGCAGAAAATTAACTAAGTATGACCCATTCGCACGAATGGACCATACGTATGGACTAACCATACGAATGAAGTCCATTCGCACGAATGGATCATACGATTAGTCCAATCGGATGCTTAAGTGCGAACGAGTGAGTCAGTCGCACGACTGAACTTCAGTCGGACGACTGGAGAAGGGCGACTGACCCAATCGCACGACTGAGTCCCACTCGCACGACTGAAAGGTGCGAATGAACTCAGTCGCACGATGGTCTAGGGTGGATATAAATAGAGGTGGAGTCGGTCGCAGAGACTCCTCATTCGCAAATCGCCCCTAATTCGCATATTGTACCGTTACTCTGCCAAATTTCATTTGCCTAGATTTCTTGTTGATTCTGTGTACTAACGTTCGTTCATCATCGTACAGGTACTTTGAAGTTCATATCCATCGAAATCAAAGAATGAAACCCTAATTGGTTTAAAACGACTGTGAATGCGAACCGCGAATGTCAAACCCTAATAACCTATTAAAACTAAGTATATGTTAAAATTGAGTAAAATAGGTTGTTAGGGAAGAGTAGGCGACACTAAAGAACCGGTTAATTGAATGATAAAACTTATTCTGCGTAGATTTGATCTTGGGACGACTGAACAAATGAGACAGACGACTGGTCGTCCGGATGAACTTCAGTCGCACGACTGAAGGGAACGATTCAATTAATCGCACGACTGAACCATGCGAATGAGACTCAGTCGCACGACTGGTGTAACCGCACAAGAGTACATGCGCATGAGTCCAGTCGCACACTCAGTCGTGCGTATGAGGTCAATCGCACGTCTGAACCTCAATCGCACGATTCAGTCGCACGACTGTCTTCAGTCGTACAACCTCAATCGCATGACAGATACTTTTATTCAAAGTTTAAGTGTTGCTTTATACTCTTAGCCAACGAAACTAACGTTTATGTTATTATGTGTTACAGATGGCGAGTAGATGGAATATGAGCACCAAGCACAACCATGTTGCTCACCTGGACTTGACTTCCAGGAATGCCGCCGACTTCACAGGCATTATCACTTTTCTTCAGAGATCCAGGATCGCTCACGCATATCTACTCCCTGCACACCGTACAGATCAGTGCAGCAGGCCTTTGGGAAGGCGCATTGTAGACAGATCCACCGAGCCTCATTGCATCAGGAGCTCGATTTTTGGTGAGGCCATCACTATTCTGAGGAGGATCTGAGGATAGTCTTCAGTTTGGAACGATGCTGAGTGTCCCACACGTCTACACCCCCTCACGTCCGTGGATGCTTCATGAGAGCCAAGTACTCTGGGGACATTCAATGCCGGGGGGGTACTCAACAAGAGTAACCTCTGTCCCCAGTTTAAGTACTTTGCGCACGTGCTGCTTAAGTGTATAGCATCACGGAAGGGAGTTTTGATGAGCTCTCGGACCAGATCCAGAACGCTTATGCAGCGTTGGTGCTGAACCATCCGTTCAGCTTCTCCAGGATGATATTCAGTACTTGGTGGAGAACCTCGAGGGGAAGGGGAAGGAAGGCTTCTGTATGTACCCTAGATTCCTACAGATGATCATTGATCAGAAGCTTCCTTCCCTGCCGAAGGAGAAGGAGGAGACGCTGTTATCCTCGAGGTCATGGACGACACGACTCTTGGCCGGATGAAGGTCTACAGGGGAAAGCAGGTGAAGCCCCCTGTCAGGAGGTGTTGGGGCATCTGGCCCGGGCTGATTATGTGGCGCCAGCGAAGAGGAAGTGGCGCCACGAGGACAGTGACTCAGACGTGGAGCATCATTGCTATACCAGAGACAGACTCTGATGATGATGATAGCGGCGACGCCGGGGATGACATGCCTGTCCCATCTAGAGGCACAGATACAGACGTTATTCCCCCGGGGTCAGCCACTGCCGGAGAGTCGCAGAGATGGCCGGCTTCCATCAAGAGTTTGTCGATGGTGACATGGAGGAGGAGGAGTAGACGAGGAGCCCTCACCAGGACTGTGGGAAGCAAAGTAGTTCCCACAGACCACGGCTAAAGGTGGTTGGTGAGCCCCCAAGGGAATCCTCGGAGAGAGATACTGACCCGAACTACGTTCCGGGTCAGGTAGCAGAGTTGCAGGGGGAGCATCTACTTCCTCGGGACTAGGAGGAAGCGGATGGCTCAACCACATTGGTTGAAGAAGAAGAAGCGTCGGTTGACCTTCGTGACTACCACTTCTACCACCACAGCCACCACTACCACCACTACTGACATACCACCCATCACCACAGCCACCACAGCCACTACTCCTACTACCACATCCACCACTTTACCTACCACCACTGTAGCTATCCCATCCATCACCAGACCATTCACCCCTACTTCACCACCATCAGCTCACCGACCCATATTCACCACAGCCACTGCCACCACCACCACACATCAGGCTGGACCGTCAGCCCAGCCCTCACAGGTTCATGGATTCACTCTACCTCACATTGGGGTAGAGGAGCAGCTCTCAGCGCTAAACCGTATGGTTATGCGTCTGCTTGCTGCTGACGAGGAGAAGGCGGCACAGATCCGCCAGCTGACCGACTTGGCTGCTGCCCAATCTCAGCAATTGGCAGAGCAAGCTCGGGTCATAGACCAGCAGAGAGTTGAGGTGTCCCAACTCCAAGATATTCAGGCTCAGTCCGTCAAACGTATTGAGGAGTTGGAGACGACCAACAAGACTATCATGCTGAGGCTGAAGGGGTCGAAGGATGAGCCCCTGAAGCTAAAGGAAGGTGACGGGGATGATGGAGATGATGATGATGAAGATGAGGATGATGATGAGGAAGATGATGATGATGAGGAGACAGAAGAAGAGAGGACAGAAGGACATGATGATGATGACGAGGCAGAAGGAGGGGATGCGGCTGCATCGGCCTCTGCCTCAGGTCAAGAGCGGAGATCCAAACGTCGACAAGACCAGTCATCCACTACTTCTGCTCCTCCGAGCGACACTCCACAGATTCAAGATAAAAGTACTGATTAGACGTTTTATGTATTTATTTACTTTGTACTTGAATCATGTAATGAAAAACAAATGTATTAAATGTTTATATATATTAAGTTAATATATGACTGTTTGATTAATTACTAATGATTTATGTGTTGAATGTTTATATCAAACAGATCCAAACTTTCAAAGGGATGAGTTTGACTTTACTCCCCTTCAAATGGCCAAGACTCAGTTAACCATGATTCTTGACCTACAAGGGATAGTAAGACGGTCTGTGAGTTATACCCCTGAAGAAGGGGAGATAATTCATGACCTGTCTGATGAGCAAATAGCAGAAATGTTCAAACTCAATCCCGATGAACTAGTGAAGGACGCTCCAACAGTGGATTCAACCAGTGATGAAGAACTGAATGATATTGATGAAGTTGAGGTTGAAGACATTACTGCAGAAGAGTATCCTCAGTATGCTGACGCCGAGGGAAATGTGGTCCCCAATTTGGGTGAATCCCTAGTCAGTGATACTTTTGAGGTACTTGACAAGATGGAGCAAGAAGCAGAAAAGACTGAAGGAACAGCCCAAGCCTCCAATGCAGACGTAGATATTCGCAAGGCTGAATGGGCTGCCTGTTTTGAAGAAGTACGAGCCCAGCGGGCTGCACCAAAGAGAGATGCCTACACCAAGCTCTACAAAGTCAAGAAACACCATAAGGTGTCGGGCAGGATTATCTCTTGGGCTTATTTTGAAGACCTTAACGCTTATGCAGTTAAGAGGGAGCAGGGCATAGAGTACTTCAGGTTTCCACATGATCTGAAGACTCTACCTGGTTTTGAGCTCAACCAGCTGGCTAAACTAAAGCTGCTTTATGCTGACCCGAGAAAGATGTCAGGCTGGTTTGAGGCTGCCCTGAGGAAAGAGTACCACACCAGGTGGGTCAACTTCAAACCTCAACAACCTACGAGGTATATCAGACGTTCTGAAGTTGATCCCATAACTGGTAAGCCAAAGATAGTGCTGAAGTGGAGTCCCCCGAGAACAATGTCGAGAATCCCTCTCAGGGAAATGCCACAGGACTTCACTCCCCACTTCAAATGGTGGTACTATGATTGGAGAACCGCTGAAGCTGTCATAGTATTGAATAAAGAGGGACAAATGGATACTATCAGGGTATTCGACCCAATGTGGCTAACCAACTTATCTGCTAATGATGTCTACACATTATATAAGTGGCCACTATTCTATGACACTCAAGATATTGTACAAGCCCTCCAATTCCAAAATGTCATAAGACTCTGCTTTGCTTTTGAGATACACGCAGGAGTCACTAAAGAGGAGAAGTACAAGAAATATAAGGAGGTGATGCAGAAGACAAGAGATTAGATAGATCTAGGTCCAAGGGGGAGTTTGTTGATACATGTATGTCCCTAGATCATGATTTGTAATGTAATGAACTTGTCTGTCTGATTTTGATGTAATTGTAATTGATTAATGAAATGATATGAATTGGTTGTTACTTGTAATGTTTAATATTTCATTAATGAGTTGTGATTGAATTGATTGGGTTTATGAATGTTTGAATGAGTGCACATTAAGTTATATTAAATAGAACATTCAAACTTAACTTAATGAAAATCTCATGCAAATGGCCCATGCGAATGGACCACACGCATGAATAACTTCATACGATTGACTCAATCGCACGACTGAACCAGGAGACTGGATCAGTCGTATGATTGACACATAAGATTGACTCAATCGCACGACTGAACACTCAGTCGTGCGGATGAATCAACCGCATGGTTCAATCGCACGACTGAACCATACTTATGGCCCAGTCGCACGATTGAACAATACTAACCTATAAATAGACCCAATTCGTGGGAAAACGTAAGCATTCATCCCATTACGACTCCAGACGTACCCTAGCCGTCCAGAAGCCTCCCAAATCGTTCTCCAAGTTCATAGAACACATCAGATCGGTTCCTAATCGATTTCTGACGTTGATATCAATTCTTGATTGATTCATCGTGTGTTCTCACTGATTGGATCGCCAATCAAATAGGATTCCGCACTATTTGAGTTGGTTTAACACGCAATCACACGGTATTTCGTTCAAATACCAGGTCCTAACAAAAACCACAATTTCCATCAGGTTGGACATCTTTTACGTGAGATATATACACCGATGAAAGATGGATAAAATCCAATTCATGTACTTGTTTATATTGTTTAATTGTTGATCTCCGACAATCGATGAAAACTCATTAGTATTTTGCGATAGTCCGAGACTATTATATGTTCATGTTTACGTGAGATATATACACCGATGAAAGATGGATAAAATCCAATTCATGTACTTGTTTATATTGTTTAATTGTTGATCTCCGACAATCGATGAAAACTCATTAGTATTTTGCGATAGTCCAAGACTATTATATGTTCTTTTCACTTTAGAAGACATTGAACAACTGCGTTGCATGGCGGGCTTCTGACGTTTAATCACTGAGCTAGTTCTTCCAGTAACGTGAGACACAATAAAAGAGCTATATCTCGGCATGTCACACGTACTTTTTTGAGTGTCATACTTTTAATAAATCAAGAGCCTTGTGTAAATCTTTGCCTCGTAGGTAATCAAATAGCAAAATTTTGTGATGATTCATAGTTTTAATTTTGCTTGTTTCAAAACTTTCTTTTAAATTTACCTCTTGCGTGTTCATCATTTGATCTACAAACTCCACAAGTCTATCCAGTGAGTAGTTTGCTGATTTAACATAGCATATTAAATTTGCATGCCAACTCTCAACTTTATTTGTTGTACGTTGACTAACATTATGGTTTGAGTTAGTCCCAGCTGATACAAACATTTCTTTATCGCTTTTTAGCTAGTTTTTGCATATATAAGATCGTACTTCTGAAAATATAATAAAACAAAAATGTTTATATACATATAACGGTTTCTATCTATGTATGTTAGGAAAACTAACTTCCTTGCTTCTCTTCAACTGATCGTTCCTAAATAATGTTATAGTTATGCTCGTGAATCTCCAGCGTGGGAGACTCAAACGAACGTGCCCATGCGTAAATAAACCTTCCCACGTCATCTTTCGTAAAACTTTCTTTGCAGTGTTTCATGATATTTTCGTCAATATGTGACCTACATAAATACTTCGAAGCATCCGCAAAAACTTTACTACATGCATTCATTAAAGCAAGATCTTTGCCTGTTATTATGACGCTGGCTCCGTGCACCTGTGTAACATATCTTTCAATTTGTTAAGCATCCATTCAAAATTATCTTCCCTTTCGTTGCTAATAAACGCATGAATAACACAAAATGTCTTGTGTGTCGAGATCACACCAACAATCTGAACAAATGGAAGTTTGTACATGTTTTTTTTTGTATGTGGCGCATATCATCAGCACGTGTGGGAATGCACGCCAGGTGTCGTATGATTTTGTATGAAAAAAAATATACCCTCTACGACATTTGTAGCGAGATCTTCTCGGGTGTAATAAACGTACCCTTTAGAAGACAAAAGGTTTTTTAAAATTTCCATTCGTGTTCACTGACTTTATTTTCATTTGTTATCTTCAGTAAAGAAATGTATACATCTCTAGTTACGGATGTGTTATTAAGGTTCTGCTTTTTTGAAATTGATAATATGTTACAAGGTTCCATGTTCTGATCAATCAACTACTCCACCAGATTGTACTCGTTTTGTGAAAACCTTCTTACAAACAAGTGCTCCTTTATATGTTGATCAGGATATGGTTATGTTCGTCACTTCTCACCTCTAATTTTCATGAATGACGATTACTGTTGTCCTTAATAGTTTAAAAGGATGAAGATCAAGTATAGGTTGGACTCACCATAGATTATATTTTGTTTATGTTTGATTGTAATAGGTTAAATATTAGTTTACTTTTGTAAGTCTGTTAACTAGTTATGTTTTGATGCCCAGCGAAACTATGAGCAAAACTATAGTTTCGCTCACAGTCAGCTGCCAGTTTCACCCGGCGAAACTGTGTGTTTCGGCCGGGCGAATCTATGAATTGGCAGGATAGTTTCGCTGACAGCGAAACTATCAATACTATATATAGATTTGATTTCTTTCATTGTAGGCATCCTTGCGAAACCCTAATTCGTTTATCATTGTTGCTTGTCTTTAGTAAGCTGAAATTTCACAGAAATATTATTGAGCTTTGTTATATTATGAGTATTGGAGTTTGATTATCTTATTTTGAATACTTTTGGGTTCTTCTTCATCATCAGTTACTTATTGTTTGTGTTTATTGTTGATATTAAACGATTCAATCATTTAAGTGTACTGTAATTCGATCGCTTTGGACCAACAAAGGACATTCGCATTTTTTGCTATCAGATCGTCTAAGTGTTGTTGTACTCTTGTGTTTGCCACCACGATCACAAATAAGCCATACCTTTATGACCTAACCTCCTTTTTTCTTTGATTTTTGTGTAATAATAACGTAACCATTATCACTTCCCCTACTCACAACTCAATAGACCAACTCATCGAATGATAAAAATTTTTGTGACGACAAACCGAACTCTTGACAACTTTGTTGTAGATTAGAAAATGGTTCATCTTCAAAAACATACGATTGGTTTAAATCTGACATTCGTGTCTTGTCACATGATTGAACGTACGGATGCTCTTGATTGATATCTGCCACGTACGAAACATTTGAATATTCAGATGAATATTCACTAAATAAATAATTACTATCCCAAAATGACATAGCGAACAAGTGAAAACGTTTGAAATTTTGAGAGAAACAAACGTCTAAGATTTTCACAAGTTTGAAAGACTGAATACGTTTATATATATGAAACTGACTTTTATGTCTCATCAAATTTGATAGAAAACAAACTTTCGCGGTCGACCTATACGTGGTGTATGGACCCATACGCTGCGTATAACGTATATCAGTATATCTGACAACTATACTACGTGTATATGCCTATACGCCTGTACAGGTGTCATATGTCACCATACGCAACGTATAGTAGTACTACGTACAAATTGTTTTTATAGTACGTATGACACCTATCCGCAGCGTGTGGACCTATATGCAGTGTTCAGACGTACTATAAAAAGCAGTTTGCACGCGACAGTCTTATACGAGCGTATGGTACTATACGACACATATGGTTTTTTTACAGAAATTAGTATTATGTGGTTGTACTATTTCTTCAAAATAATTTACTCGCTAAACTATAATTCTTATTGAGTTCTTAATAGTCCTTTCAACTCACTTGGGTTTCATGATACTAGTCAGTTATGATATAAAATTTTAAAAATTATTTAAGATAACCGTAACTGACTAGCATCGATGGAACCCAAGTCAGTTGAAACGATTCTTAAGTATCAAATTCAAATATATGTGTATATGTATGTAAATACTTAGTGAAATAAGTATAAAGTGTTTACCTACTAAATTATGTGCTAAGAAGAAAATGTTGAATCACATAACACTAATTTCTTGAGATAATGTGTTTTAAGAAGATTGAACGTATGATTACTATCCATTACGAACGATTACATTTGATATTTCGTGCAATCTGGAAGTTGGGAATTTCCCGAAACTGAAAGTATCAAATGTTAGTTATGGAGAAAAAGAATGAATTTTGAGGACGAGCGTATGCGTTTATATATTACCGAAATGAATCTTACGTTCCGTCAAATAATTCGAAATCAAACGCTTTTGAGTTAAAAAAGTAAGCTATACGTGGCGTATAATTTAAACTAGAGATACAATAGAAAATAATTAAAGATTAATGATAAATAATAAATATAACTATAATTATGATATACTCTAACAATTTTAGATTAATAAACCAGCTATAAACAAAAATGAACAATTAATTAATCCTGTTTCTTTCTAACTATGAGTACATATATATATTAGATGCAAAGCAATGAACAAAGTTTTTGCGTCGTGTCAACATCGCCACCATCAGGTAACACATATAGCTTCGACTTTCCATTGTTCAAGCATGTCAAGTTTAGCTGATTACCTGACCTTATCGACTGAAAAGAAAAATAACCACAAACAAAAAAAAATCAATAAACTCATCAAATATATATCGAATCACATACAAGTAAATACTTTATTTTTTTCACCTAAACTACCAACTTAATTATTTTCAAATAAAATATGTCTTTTATAAACAAAACTAAATGCAAAAATAGTTTGTTTCTTGGTGTATTTTCCCTAACTTAATTGACGACAAATCTTACATTACATTGAGGGTCGCAGCTCCAAAGAGGTGTTGGCACGCAGCTTAGATAATGACACCATGAACAATAATCGTTTCCATCAATCTTCCGAAACAGAAGCACAAAACCAGTCGTGAATCTGCAAATACACAAACCAAACTCGGTATCTCGTGTGCATAATGCAAAATATGATAGATTGATCAACACTTACATCACAAGTAGAGCTATAACAGAAAGACCGAGTAGAATGTATTGATATAACTTGTATTGTGGTTTCATAGGGTGCCCATAGTAACCAGGAGGAACTATCCAATCGAGCTGCGGTCGAGCCAAAAGGATAAACCCTAGGAAGAACCCCGTCATAAATCCTCCTATATGCGCAAAATTGTCCACATGCGGGAGGATGCCCACCAATAGGTTCATTACGATCATGAGAATGAGCATTACTAATGCTGCCAACTGCACATACGCGATAAATGCCAACATGAACTATGCATATTCATCAGCCAACCAACGTCTAACGTAGAGGTGGCAATTTCAATCATTTCTTTTAACTAGTAGGTTGATTTTAATTATGTTTTATGACTTATATATATATAATTAGGAAGTTAGTTAAGATTTATATTTGATTAAATATAAGATTTCTAACTAGGATTAGCAAACTAGCAAATTTTGTTCAGTTTAACAAACTGTTTGACATCATATAAATATCGTAAAATAGTTTTAACTCTTAGCTAGAAACCAACCATCCATTGTACCTACTTTAAAAAATATATATATATAAATTTTGTGACAATATGTTGATATCAACCAACCCGTGTTTAGAAACACAACAGATCTATTTTGCCACCTCTACGAGAAGGAACCGTATACATACCTTATTGGCGTAAATAGCCCAATTGGTAAGTAATTCGGAAAGCATGGCTCCTAGTAAACCGAATAGGGCTCCGGATGCACCAACGGATATCGATTTCCGAATGAACAACGACGACATCAAGCTACCACCAATCCCGGATACGATATAAAGCAATCCGATTCTTGCTACATGAAAATAATTCAAATGAAAACTCGAACAAATGACAGATTATCCAAAGGTTAGCACGTAAAATTCACTCACCAAATCCGAACTCTTGCTCGAGGCGAATCCCGACACTTAGAAGACTCAACATATTCGTGAAGATATGGAAGACTCCAGCATGCAACCACATGCACGAAAAGATGCGCCATCTTTGTCCTTCTTGAATCACTTTATTTGCATCCAAAGCTCCCATCTTTAGCAGCCTAAATCAAAACCCAACGTTAAAATCCCACAATTTCACAGATTAAGCATGCATATTATTGAAATGCATGGATGATACCCAAGAACGTACGTGGAGGTGGAGGGGCCGAGAAGGGGGTTTTCGTGGATGTTTTCGAATGCGAATCGATGAAGGGTCTGGAGACCGATGCAGCTGCGAGAATGCGCAGGGCAGTTGTTGATGTACATGGAGAGTATGAAGAGGGCTATGTTGATGATGAAGATGGCCGGAACTAACCACGGAAACCATTCCTCCGGTGGGTGGTTTTGATCCGGTGGGTGCGATTGGGCGGGGGTGCTATGGACATTGATCTCAATCTCCGGTGATTCTTTGGCAGATGACCGCACCATGACAATAGTTTCTGAGATTTGGGGGGTGGTTTAATGTTCGTTTGTTGGTTTTTGGTGTTTTGTGAAAAACGTACATGTGAATGAATGGCGGGGAAGTTCTTGAGGGTAATGAAATTGCTCATAAATTGAATCCTATTAAATAAATTGATTTGAGAATTTTAAAATAGTAATAGTGTTGTATTAGATTGAAATTGTTAGATTCTTTAATGTTGTGTGGATGAACGTAAAAACGTTTATTAAGAGGGCCAAACCTTGAATGCGCTCAAAGCCTTAAATTGTAGGATGTGATAAGACCAAAAGTTTGATTCATGATTCAACGGTTTATGTTTTTTGCGGCTGATAAAAATTTGTTAGATTCATATAAGTTTACTTATAAGAATTTGTAAAACCATAATACCCTTGATTTCTTTATCTTTTCGATCACCCTCTCCCCTATATCTCCCAAATACCATTATCCCCTGTGAGCAACCCTGCCACAAGTTTCACGCATGGAACCCCATGTTGGATCATGCGATAAGCCTTCCCTATGATCGAGCTGTCTTACACTCTCTCCACGTTATTTTGATTTTTTTACCATTGTGCCATAACGCCATGGTGAGTGGGGGACGGGTCTATGAGGTGTGGTGAGCATCCTAGCTACCATGAGTGTGTGAGAGAAAAAATGGGTAGACAAATGAAATGAGGGCCAATGAGATGTTTACACATGACAATTTTTTTATAAAATAATATCACTCACCAATCCATTGCACCTTGTAGTCAGTGTGACCACAAGCCGCCTAAGTGGCGCATAGATGATGATAGGGGTAAATATCACACAACAAACCACAAACAGTAGACTACACGCAACAGAATAAATCGTTATTTGGTAAAAACTTTTCCTAACCCGAATGAACCTATGAGGATTCAAAAAATAAGGTATACAAACACAATAACAAGAAGACACCGAATCTTAGCGTGAAAAACCTCTGAAAAAGGAGAGTAAAAACCATGGGAATACTAGAGCCGCTTTAAATCCACTAATATCAAAATCAACAGTACAAAGTCTTCTCTAGGTATACTAGAGACATACAACAAACATCTAATAGGCTTTGATACCACTCTAATAGGGGTAAAAGTCACAACAGACCACAAACGGTAGACAACATACAACAAAATAAATAATATTTTGTAAAAACTTCACCGACCCGAATAAACATGTGAGGATGCAAAACAAACATAACAATAAGAAGACATCGAATTTTAGCATAGAAAACATCTAAAAACAAGAGTAAAAACCACTGGACTACTAGAGCCGCTTTAACTCCATTATCAAAATCAACAAGACATAGTCTCTGTCTATATATACCAGAGGCATACAACAAACATCGTATACTTGAAATCAACTACCATCAAGCATGTGAAATCAAACAAAGGCAAAAGAGAAAAGATATCCTCAAATTCTGCAACCACGGGGCCTGTAAAACCTAATTCCAAAAGTTATTAGCACAAATCCACTGTTGCACAAGATCGCCAAGATGTTATTAAGATGTTGTCCAAAAATCACAATGACCCAACAGTTCAATCTAAGAAACAGAAGGACAGTATTACGAGGTCAAAAAGAGACGGGAATTCCTCTTTTGTTGTATTCTCACTACTCTCCCATTTGTTGACTACTAAAACAAGTGCACTCATCCTCTAGATTCCTTTATTTGAGTGGGGCGTGTATTTCTTTTACCTTGTTTATCATCTTATTTATCATCATATTTTTACGTGGGGTGTGTATTTCTTTTACCTTGTTTTACACATGGTCAACTCCTCTGTTAAAGACATCAAAAAAATAAAGCAGCGACATCCACATATACCCAAATCAAACCAATGGCGATGACTAAAGCTCAAGCAAGAAAACTCAAACTCTAACTAAAGTTCAAGCAAAGAATCCTCGAAATCTACCATTTATCTTTAATAACTCTTTCCTTACCATATCCTCCTTACATTTCACCTATCTTCAAACTCTAATCCCAACTCTATACAGAAAATTGCTCAGGCATAATTCATCAACTTGAACATCTCATTTCCATGTCAACATCCAACCTTTAGTTGTCTTCTAGATCAAGATATTGACCACAACTTAAATCATTTGTTCAAACGACAAGAACGACTTGACACGGGGACACATGCACCCCACATCATTCTAAATAAACCAAGGACCAAAAAAGGTAAATTGTCATTTTATGAGAGTTGGGTCTGACAAGAACGAAGGAGGGTGTGGGTGATTGCTTTTACCGGTGATCTAACAAGGGTGGGGCTCATAGAGAAAGGGATATAACTTTTTTTTTATTTGAAATAAAAGCTATAGTAATTTTTTATTAGAAGAGGTAAATCATATTTACTTTGATTTTTTATGAAAATATAAGTTGAATCATGCTAATAATTTTAGCCTTTTCCAATACTCAAAGATATACTTGCAACCTTTAAAACATTAACATCTGCTCATGGATTACACAACCAACTATTCAATAAAATGCTTGAATTATACTCATGTTTCTATAACACACTGATAAGAGGTTTCTAACAAAACCATAAACCAAATAAAACATTGGTATTTTGATCACATGTTATTTGAACCCTATTTGTGATATACGCTTGTTTCGAGTTAATGAAGCATCTTAGAGATAAATCTATTCATCAATGATTGTTTAAGGCCACAAGGGACTCTCGCGGGTACATGAGAAAGGTTGGGGCGGCTTGCGCGGGTACATCGCCACAAATTACAAGAACAGTGGTTGCGGCTTAAAAACGAGTTTGCCAACATGTAATCAAAGTCGCGATTGATTTTCCTTAACACTTAGAATCTTAAAGGTCTAAAAAGTGAATCAAATGAAATCTTGACATATGTTATTCTTAACTTTAACTTTTTATACAACATTTAATTTAAGGCCAATTTTGATTTTACTCGAATAAGATGTGCTCATTGAATTTTTTTTAATAAAAAAAACTAAATACACAATCTTGTTTATTTTTTCTCTAAACGTACATGTGTAAATTGTAACGAAAATAAAATTGTTTATAAAATCACATGTTTTTGGTCTCGTTGCCTGCTTTGACACTCGTTTAAGATAGTTATGTAATTTATTTTTAATTAATGAACGACATTTAATGTTTTTAAATGTATAATTTTTTCAGTTAATAAATTATATAAAAATGTTAAGGGTTCAATCAGATTGGGAAAAGGTGTCTCATCCTTTAGGGGTAGTAAAAAGTTCAAATAAAATGAATATTTATACTATTATATAATACATATTAGAAGTGTAAGACATCGATACAACATTTTAAGCATAGAGTACAAATTCTCATGCAATAGTTTCACTATTTCCCTCATTTAATTAACTTCTTTTAATTATTGTATTATTTAATACGAATTATTAATACATTATTTAATAATGTGATATTATTTAATTCATTTTATTAGATTTTATTTTATTTATAATAATATAAATTTCAATTTAAATTTATAGTTACTAATCATATTTTTATAACTAAATACTATTCAAAAATTTATTTTTGAACAACAAATGTGCGATCATAATTCGGAGGATATGTGTTATCTTGTTTTCCAGCCAAGACCGCACCCCCAACCGCCTCAGGAAGAAACCTATTGTTGAGAAAACCCTCTGGCTCAACTCTGGCTCAACTCCCAGTTCTCCTTTCCCTTGCTGGTTGTTTACAAATAATAACAATCAAGATGTTTACAATTTCTCCATTAACTTTCTCCATTCTATGCAAATCACCATCGAAATCTATCTCCGATAATCATAAAACTCTAACCTACATTCATAAAATGAAACCCCTCATGCTTTCACTAATCTTGTTGGGATAATATAGTTGTCTTAAATACGTTTGTCATTTACGTAATTGTTTTTGTTTCATTCAATTTTTTCAATAATTATTTTCATTTTTTAATTTACGTCATAACGCACCAAGCCGATACTGACTAAAATCAAATTCCCAAAATCACGCAATAGTCGTACCACCGCAACGCGCGGGCATTTCTACTAGTTTTGATTAGATGAGGTTGAGAAATGAGTGCCCCATCCACCCTAAAATTATCTACAGTTAGATGCATTCATTGGTATTAGTTTCATTAAATTCTAAGATGCCTTTGGCTGTTGACCTAGACCCAGATTGATCACTCCCATTCAAACATAAGTTAATCATAAATAAGAAACATAGTTTTGTGCAAATCTTCCACAAATCTTTTATATTAGTATAAACAAAAGCACACAAATTACAAAAACCAAGGACCCTGTTTATAGCTAAACAACCCTCGGAGCACAAGAATAAACTAAATAAAACAACTCAACAAACCTATCTTATAAACAATAATGATCATAACCCTTTAATAATTATCTAACAACTTGATAATAAACCAATGACAAATAACCAACCAATGACAAATAATCAACTTGAATTAGAACCCTTTCACGCTAAGCAAACTACGTTTCACATGTGTATACACCAACATAGTTCTTCATTACCACTATAATCTTGATTTGTAATCGTCATCCTTCATAGCAATGCCGATTCATCATCCACATTTCTGGTCATGTTAACGTCCTCTTTTTTCTCCTACTTTGGCCATTCACACAGAAATTGTCCAAGCTCATTGTACTTGAAACATGACGTGACTTTTATTCAGGTGAAACCGATCATTTCCTCAACCTCTCCTAGACCCCCGGCCTCTACCTCAGCCATGTCTAAGGTTTTCCCATTTAAAATCCCACAACCACATTGTTCATATTTATTCTCTTTATCCTTCTTTTCATATTTAGTATAAAGCTTCTTCTTTAGAAGTTGATACAAGACTTTTTGCCTTTGATTAGTTTTTTTGCAAAGACATCAACCGAGTCACCCTCCTTGATGTATAATCATTCGAACACTCTCTTTAAAGTTTGAAGTCTAGCCATCCTTACCTGATTCACCCCTAGAACCTTGTCTTTATCACATCTCATACCTGCTTAACTCTAATATAATCACCATCTTTAGAGGAAGATCTTCATCTATAGCTTGAAATAGAAAAGCTAAAGCCATCTTGGATTTTTTTTGAATCCTCCTTAGCTTCCAAGCTCCATATCCATCCATTATGGTTCAAACCTTCATAACCAATAAATGATGGTTATGAATGCAAGTATCATGCATTGATAACTCATTGATGCTCTTTTTCCTAGCACAATCACTACTTTGGGTGGTGATGTTGTCATGTTTTTATCACTATGTAATGCATCGTTCCCGGAACGCTTACAGTTGGACATTCATCGCACATAATATTTAAAAACACATTAACATTTACTAAAAGTATTGCAGCGGAATAATTTAACAAAAACCATTCCATGCATTAATAATTACTTTTGCCAAATAATACATCATTATTAAAGTTACAAAATATCGTTTAGTTGCATTACAATACAAAAATATCATTTTGGCATAAAATGGATGCCAGTCTTTATTCGCCAAGTAGCTTCACTCTCATGCCATCCCCAACAACATTACCTGCCAACTGAAAATGCATAAAAGTCAGCATTGCTGAGTGAGTTCTAGTTTTAATAAAATATATAACCTTTCTTTAGTTAAACATTTTCTTTACTTTTGCACGTGATCATACATCGTACATACACATAGAAATATCATTATTATCTTCGTCATCATTCGTTTTCGTACGCATCGCATGTTTCTTACATTCATCATTATCTTTTACTTATCTAGATCCTGTCATATGCTAACCCCCCATCTTGGGCACAAAGCCATCTCATCTAGGGTTAAGAGACAAGGATCCCATATCGTACGTATAGAGCATTCACCAAGACTGACTCCCCCTATGTATGAACCCTTATGGGTTAGCCAAGATCGCATGTTATAAGACACACAGTTAAGCTAACATATCTCATGGAGTTGTGAACCTCCTTACATTTGCCTGCAAGACTTTCATTCGTTCATTCATTATGTTCCACTTTCATTATCTTAAATCTTTTGCTTCGTTAAGATAATACTTTACATTCAGTATCATAAACACGCCATGTAAAGCCACGAAATAGTACGTAATAAGGAACATATAGAAAACATGCCATAAACATGCCCCACATCATCAACTTACATCACCATACATCATACCAGAAACATTTCAAGTCGTAGCCTAAAAATCCTTTTTCCCAAAAATTTCAGAATATTTTCTTAAGCATTGGGCGCATGTGCACTATGCAGGCGCATGAGTACTATGCGGGCGCATGGCTGCGTAGGCGCATGAGAACACTTCAGCGCATGGGAAGGCTCTAGGCGCATGAGCACTATGCAGGCGTATGAGTACTATGCGAGCGCATAAACACTTAGGCGTTTGGCAGACTTAGGTGCATGGGAACTATTTGGGCGCATGGCCAACACTTAGGTGCCTGGGCAAATTCTAGGCGCAAGGGCACTATGCAGGCGTATGAGCCTTACTTAGGCGCATGGTGTAAGGCCCCGTTCTCGGGACGCTTACAGTTGGTTCCTCATCGCACATAAAACATATAATTACATTAACTTAAATAAAAAGTTGCAGCGGAAACATTAATATAAACGCCTCATTTCATTACAAAAAGCTTTTGCAAAATAATACAATCGTTCATTTCAAAACATCGTTCGTTCGCATTACAATGCAAAAACATTAACAAAAGAATGCCATCCAAAAGAGCTGAGTAGCCGCCCCGTGCCATCCTCAGCAACCATTACCTACCAACTGGAAACACATAAAAGTCAGCGTTGCTGAGTGAGTTCAAGTTTTAAATAAAACATACTTTACTTCCTTTTTAAAACCATCCGTAAATTTCGTACGTGATCACACAACATACATACGTACAGATAATATAATTATTATCTTCCATTACGTTTGTTACATTCTTCCATTCTTTAATCATCGAACGGTAGTTTATCATTCGCTTCATTCGTTCATAACTTCCTTTCTTACGTTCGTTCATATCACACATATCGCACGCTCGCACATTTTGCACTTTCGTATCTTCGTACCCATCGCACAAATGGAGTGGTCACTAGGATAGACTCCTCCTGTGTGTGTGAACTCTTAGGGGTTTAGCCAAAATCGCATTCTGTCTCATGGGTTAGCCAAAATCGCACGCTACATAGCACACAGTGAATACCACATCGCACGTATCGGGGCAATTACCGAAACTGAACCCCCTACTGTGTGTATGAACCCACATGAGTTAGCCAAAATCGCACGCTACATAGCACACAGTGAATACCACATCGCACGTATCAGAGCAGTCACCAACATCGCACTGTAAATACACACACAGTTGAGCTAACAACCCTCAACGAGCTATGAACCTCCTTTCTTTTACTTGCAAGCCATTCTTACTCTCATTCATTCATTCATGCATGCATTCATTCATCATGTTCCTCTTTTCATTATCTTCCACTTTACGTTACATAATACTTTCAATTCATTCATTAACATTCATCGCAAAACCACGGGAAGATAAACATACATAAACAGGAACATCAACGAGATCATACAAATCATCATACATATCAGCATGCGTACATAACATATATCACACATACCATCAAGCATAACATCATACATAACATCATCATCATACATCATCATCATACATCATAACGTCTATGACCTCAAAAGTCAACATACATAAACCCCCGGGAAACTCCCAAGTCAAAACCCACATCTGCACTTTCCCTCGAAAGTCAGAAAATAAACCATTGTTCTTTCGGGCGTATGAGCCCTACTTGGGCGTATGGACACCCTCCAGTCGCATGGCCTCCCAAGCGACTGAACACTTAGGCGAATGGACATCAGGCGAATGGACCCTATGTGAATGGACCTATGCGGATGGACCTATGGGCGAATGGACACCTATGCGTATGGACTCTCAGTCGCATAGCTTTCATGCATATGGCCTTCAGTCGCATGACTTCAGGCGCATGGGCTTCAGTCGCATACCCTTCGTGCGTATGAACCTCAGTCGCATGGCCTCCAGGCGCATGGACCTCAGTCGCATAACCTTCGTGTGTATGAACCTCAGTCGCATGGCCTCCAGGCGCATGGACCTCAGTCGCATAACCTTCAATCGCATGCCTTACAGGCACATGAACTTCAGTCGCATGACTTTCATGCGTATGAACCTCAGTTGCATGGCAATCGTGCGCATGGACCTCAGTCGCATGCCATTCGGCCGTATGGCCTCCAGTCGCATGCCATTCGGTCGCCTAGCCCTAGCTGATGCAGAATGCAGTTCATCCCGAACGCAAACTGCCATTTTCGGCCTCCAAGCTCACCCAAACTCGTTCTAAGCTCAAATCAACCATCCTAAGCCTTAGAAACACCTACCACAACATCATTCAAGCACACACAAGCCCGAAATCAAACCCCACTCGAATCACATATAAAAACATACACACGGGTTCAACACACACACTTCAAAAACGGGTTTTCAGATGTGTTCCAGCCCCAAATCAGTAGAAAACGTGTAAAAGAGGGGTCCTAGAACTCACACAAACAACCCCGACGAGTAGAGCTTTGATCCAACCTGCTACACCTCAACTTTCACGCTCGAATCCACGAAAACCCGAAGCTTGAGACCACTTTCTTCCTCTTTTCTCTCTATGGCTGATTTTGTGAGTGTGGGGGAGCTCCCCTTTTTTATACCCACTCATTCAACCTTCTCCCGTATTGGCAAGTTTGGTCCCTCGAATTTGGACTTTATTTCTTTTTCTTCTTTCGTTGGCTTCAAAGAAAATTTCCGGGTGTTACACATGGGCACTTAGGCATATGGGTAGTTAGGCGCATGAGCATTCTGTTTTCTAACTTACTTCATTTCTAGACCCAAATCATCATTCTAACCTGTTCTAAGCCTAGTTCTAACATACTAAGCATCAAGACAAGCATAAAACCATAAACATAATCAAAATCACTCCCAAACATACACCCACCCAATAGGGCACGCACATACACATACGAGTACACACCCAACATTTATAAAAACGTTATTATGGGTTCCTAGTTTTGTATAATCTTAGATGAAGCCCACAAGTCTAAGTATTCTATCCATCCCGGTAGTGATAAGATGTACAAAGATCTAAGGAATGACTATTGGTGGCCGGGAATGAAACGATCTATAGCTCGATACATAGAAAAGTGTCTCACTTGCCTTAAAGTGAAAGCAGAGCATCAAAAATCGTTAGGTTATTTACAGCAGCCGGAGATTCCGGAATGGAAATGGGAGAAAATTACCATGGACTTTATTACAAAGCTTCCAAGATCGAGTCATGGTTACGATGCTATCTGGGTAATTATGGACAGACTGACCAAGTCTGCACATTTTCTACCGATTCGTAAGGACTACATGATGAACAAGCTTGCCTAGATTTACATCAAAGAAATAGTCTCACGATATGGAGTACCTATATCAATCATATCAAACAGGAATAGTCGTTTCAGTTCTAGGTTTTGGCAAAGTTTTCAACATGAATTGGGAACCAAGCTTAACTTAAGCACTGCCTATCATCCCAGACAGATGGGCAGAGTGAACGAACTATTCAGATGTTAGAAGACATGCTTCGTGCATATGTGATTGATTTTGGTGGTAGTTGGGATAATCATAGCCACTTATTGAATTCACTTATAAGAATAGTTATCACGCCAGCATCAAAGCAGCACCTTTTGAAGCTTTATATGGGAGAAAGTGCCGAATACTTATCAACTGGACAGAAGTAGGTGAAAGTCAACTGTCAAGACTAGAAATCATTATTAAAACCATAGAGAAGATTCAACGAATCAAAGAAAGGATGAAAAGTGCTCAAGATAGACAGAAGAGTTATGCACATCAGAGACGTAAACCTCTAGAATTTCAAATAGGGGATAAAGTGATGCTAAAGGTATCTCCATTGAAGGGAGTGATCCGATTTGGAAAGAAAGGAAAGCTCAAACCCCCATACATTGGACCATTTGATATAACAGCCAAAGTAGGACCGGTGGCGTATCGACTAAAACTTCTGAGAAGCTGGTAGGCATACACAATACTTTTCACGTGTCAAATTTAAGAAAATTTTGATAGATGAAGCACAACAAATACCATTGGAAGATGTGCATGTTAACAAAAAGTTGAACTTCATGGGAGAACCTGTTAGGACCTGGCATTTGAACGAAATACCGAGTGATTAGCGTGTAAACCAGATCAAATAGTGCGGAATCCTATTTGATTGGCGATCCAATCAGTGAGAACACACGAAGAATCAATCAAGAATCAAAACTAACGTTAGAAGTCGATTGAGAATCGATCTAATGTGTTCTGTGAACTTGGAGAACGATTTGGGAGGCTTCTGGACGGCTAGGGTACGTCTGGAGTCGTAATGGTATGAATACTTACGTTTTTCCACGAATTGGGTCTATTTATAGGTTAGTATTGTTCAATCGTGCGACTGAACCATAAGTATGGTTCAGTCGTGCGATTGAACCATGCGGTTGATTCATCCGCACGACTGAGTGTTCAGTCGTGCGACTGAGCCAATCTTATGTGTTAATCATACGACTGATCCAGTCTCCTGGTTCAGTCGTGCGATTGAGTCAATCATATGAAGTTATTCATGCGTATGGTCCATTAGCATGGGCCATTCGTATGAGAACTTCATTAAGTTAAGTTTGAATGTTTTAATTAATATAACTTGATGTGTAACCATTCAAACAATCATAAACCCAATTAATCAACTCAATAACGACTCATTAATGAAAGATTAGACATTACAAATCACAAACAATCCATATCATTTCATTAATCAACTCATATTACATCATAGTCAGACATACAAGATCTATTACATTACAAATCATGATCTAGGGACATACATGCATCAACAAACTCCCCCTTGGACCTAGATCTCTCTAATCTCTTGTCTTCTGCATAACCTCCTTGTACTTCTTGTACTTCTCCTCTTTTGTGACTCCCGCGTGAATATCAAACGCGAAGCAGAGTCGTATAACGTTTTGGAACTGGAGGGCTGGTACAATATCTTGTGTGTCATAGAACAGTGGCCACTTGTATAATGTATAGACATCATTAGCCAACAAGTTAGTATGCCACATCGGGTCGAATACCCTGATCGTATCCATTTGTCCCTCTTTGCTTAGGACTATGACCACTTCAGCTGTTCTCTAATCATAGTACCACCACTTAAAGTGTGGAGTGAAGTCCTGTGGCATTTCCCTGAGTGGGATTCTCGACATTGTGCGCGGAGGACTCCACTTCAACACTATCTTGGGCTTGCCAGTAATGGCATCAACCTCAGACCTTCTTATGTACCTAGTCGGCTGTTGGGGTCTGAAGTTAACCCATCTGGTGTGGTACTCCTTCTTAAGGGCAGCCTCGAACCAGCCTGACATCTTCCTCGGGTCAGCATACAAAAGCTTTAGCTTAGCCAGTTGGTTGAGCTCAAAACCTGGTAGAGTCTTCAGATCATGTGGGAATCTGAAGTACTCTATGCCCTGTTCTCTCTTAACTGCATAAGCATTAAGATCATCAAAATACGCCCATGCTATAATCCTGCCAGACACCTTGTTGTGTTTCTTGACTCTGTAGAGCTTGGTGTAGGCATCTTTCTTCGGTGCAGCACGTTGGGCTCTAACTTCTTCAAAACATGCAGCCCACTCAGCCTTTCAAATGTCAACATCATCATTTGAGGCTTGGGCTGTTCCTTCTGCCTTTTCAGTTTCCTGCTCCATCTTGTTCAACACCTCAAAAGTATCACTGACGAGGGACTCACCCAGATTGGGGACCACATTACCCTCATTGTCAGCGTACTGAGGGTACTCCTCTGCGGTGATATCTTCGACCTCGACTTCATCAACATCGTTGAGCTCTTCATCACTAGTCGAATCACATGTTGGAGCATCTTTAACTATTTCATCCGGTTTGAGCTTGAAAATCTCTGCGAGTTGCTCGTTAGATAGGTCATGAATTATTTCCCCTTCTTCAGGGGTATAACTCACAGACCTTCTTACGATCCCTTGCAGATCAAGAATCATGGTTAGTTGAGTCTTGACCTGTTGAAGGGGAGCAACATCAAACTCATCTCTTTGATAATTTGGATCTGTTTGATTTAAACATTCAACACATACATCATTAGTAAGTAATCAAACAGAAATACATTAACTTAATATATAAACATTCAATACATTGTTTTTCAATACAGAATTCAAACACAAAACTAAATAAATACATAAAACATCTAGTCTTTACTTTTATCTTGAATCATAGTCTCATCACTCGGAGGAGCAGAGGTGGTAGCTGACTGGTCCTGCCTGTTCTTCGACCTCCTCTCTTGACCTGAAGCAGAGGCCGATGCAGCCGCATCCCCTCCTTCTGCTTCATCATCATCTTCCTTCCCCTCTGTCCTCTCTCCGTCTGTTTCCTCCTCATCCTCAGTATCATCCTCTTCATCTTCATCATCATCTTCATCATCATCATCACCATCATCTCCATCATCTCCATCCCCTTCCTTGATCTTTAAGGGCTCATCCTTTGATCCCTTTAGCCGCAGCATGATGGTCTTGTTGGTGGTCTCCAACTCATCTATCCTTTTAGCTGATTGGGCATGCTGCTCCTGGAGTTGGGACATCTCTACACGTTGTGCATCCATCAGCTGAGCCTGCTGCTCTATAACATGAGCCTGCTCTGCCATCTGATGAGATTGTGCAGCAGTCAGGTCGGTAAGCTGGCGTATCTGTGCAGCTTTCTCCTCATTGGCAGCTAGTAAGCGCATCACCATCCGGTTTAGCGCGGACAGCTGTTCCTCTACCCCGATTGGAGGTAGAGGTGATCCATATGTGTGTGAGGACTGGACTGACTGTCCTGCATGGTGTGAGGTGGTGGTGGTGGTGGCTGTAGTGAAGATGGGTCGGTAAAATGGTGGAGGTGATGTGGGTGTAAATGGTATGGTGGTGGATGGGATATGTACTGTAGTGGTAGGTATGGTGGTGGCTGTGGTAGCTGTGGTGGATGTGGTGGCTGTGGTAGCTGTGGTGGTGTATGGTATAGCTGTGGAGGTGGTAGTGGTGGCTGTGGTGGTGGATGTAGAGGCTACGGTAGTAACGAAGGTCAACCGACGCTTCTTCTTCTTCAGACCATGGGGCTGAGCCATCCTCTTCCTCCTCGTCCCTGTGGAGGTGGATGCTCCCCCTACAACCCTGCCTGCTGAACCCGGAGCGTAACTCGGGTCAGTCTCACTCTCTCTGGAGTCTCTCGGGTGTTCACCAACCACCCGTAGCCCGTGTTCTGTGGGAACAACCTTGCTTCCCACAGTTCGCGTGAGGGGCTCCTCATCAGACTCCTCCTCCTCCTCAGCACCAAGAACAAACTCCTGATGAAATCCGGCTGTCTCAACAACATCTCCAGCTAGGGCAGACACTGGGGGTATAACATCAGACACAGGGCCTCTCGGTGGAGCAGGCATATCGTCCCCAGCGTCCCCACTATCATCATCATCCGAGTCATGAGCTGGTAGAGCAATCTGCTCCACATCGGAATCACTATCAGCGTGGCGCCACTTTCTCTTGGCTGGCACCACGTAGTCTTCACGGGCCAGATGCCCAAACAACCTCCTGATAGGGGGTTTCACTTGCTTCCCCCTGTACACCTTCATCCTTCCCAAAGTAGTGTCATCCATGACCTCGAGCACTACCGCATCCTCCTTCTCCTTTGGCAGGGAGGGAAGCTTCTGATCTATAATCATCTGCATAAACCTCGGATACATACAGAAGCCCTCCTTCCCTTTCCACTCAATGTTCTCCACCAGATAGGTGAAGATCATTTTGGAGAAGCTGAACGGGTGGTTCAGCACCAACGCAGCATACGCGTTCTGTATCTGATCAGATAGCTCATCAAAGCCTCCCTTCCTGGAAGCTATGCACTTGAGTAGAACATGCGCAAGATACTTGAACTGGGGGTAGAGGTTACTCTTGTTGAGTACCCCAGCATTGATGTCCCCAGAGTACTTGGCTCTCAGAAAACATCCTCTGACTGTGAGGGGGTGTAAACGAGTAGGACAATCAGCGTCATCCCCTAACTGTAAAACGATCCTTAGATCCTCCTCTGAGACAGTAATAGCCTCTCCAAAGATAGTACTCCTGATGCAGTGAGGCTCAGAGGATCTATCAACTGTAGCGCCTTCCCAGAAGGCCTGCTGAACTGATCTATAAGGAGTACAAGGAGTAGAAATGGCATGTGCAATCCTCGATCTCAGCAGAAATGTGATGATGCCTGAAAAATCAGCAGCGTTTCTGGATGTCAAATCCAGATGAGCACATATGTTATGCTTCGTGCTCATAGTCCATCGACTCGCCATCTGTAACACAAATCAAAATAAACATTAGTACCTTTGGCTAAGAACATCATGAAACACTTAAAGTTGAAGAAAATGTTTCTGTCATGCGATTGGGGTTGTGCGACTGAGATCAGTCGTGCGACTGAACAGTGCGATTGAGATTCAGACGTGCGAATGACCTCATGCGTACGACTGAGTGTGCGACTGGACTCATGCCCATGTAACCTCATGCGGTTACACCAGTCGTGCGACTGAACTTCATACGCATGGTTCAGTCGTGCGGTTAGGCAAATCGCACCCTTCAGTCGTGCGACTGAAGTTCATCAGCCTGTCCAATCGCATGATGTACTGACTGTTCAATTCAAATTCACTTTTTCACCATTTTTGAGTTTTAGACATAGTTATCTGGTTCATTTAACTCGCAATACGTTCTTATAACACCTAACATCTTTAATTTCATCTGTTTGAGTCGTTAAGTTAGGTTATTAAGCCACTTAAGTCTCGGTTTGTTTTCGGGTCTGATTTTACAGATCTGGAGTCAAATTGAACGTTATTTTGGTTTCTCTTCACCGCAAATTACCTGTAAAGTCGATGTATATGATCAGTAATCAAGAAATGAAGGGTTTTAGAATTTAAATGAAATTTTGGCAGAGTGGAGTTAAGTAGCGCGATTTAGGGTTACTTTGAGGGTGGTGAGTCTCTGCGACCGACTCCCCCTATATTTATACTAACCCTAGATTCAATCGTGTGACTGAGCTCATACGCACCTTTCAGTCGTGCGAGTGGGACTCAGTCGTGCGATTGGGTCAGTCGCCCTTCTTCAGTCGTCCGACTGGATCTCAGTCGTGCGACTGACTCACTCGTTTGCCCTTAAGCCTCCGACTGGGCCATTCGTATAGGCCATTCGGTTGGATGGTCCATACTCATGGTCCATTCGTACGAGTGGGCGCCATTCGCATGGTTGGTCCATTCTCATGGTCCATTCGTGCGAATGGGTCACACTTAGTTAATTTTCTGCCATTTTTACCAATTTACATTTAAAACCCTTTTAACTTTTGAAATTAACGTTATGAGCTTTTGATCATCTCAGACATGATCATTTTAACTTGAAAACTTTATGATCACCTCAGACGTGATCCTTTTAAACAATTTAGTCACCTCAGACGTGACCCTTTTAAACACTTTGTCACCTCAGACGTGACTGTTTTAAACTTTTAAAACGCATGTGGTCATCTCAGACATGACCCTTTTTAGTGAGTTGATTCCTTACTGATTTTCCTGATGTAGTCCGACAAACTAACAAACTAAAACTACTAACTAACTTAGAAAATTTAAACTAAGTACTCAAAACAAGACTTGTTTTTGGCTTTTTGTGAGAGATAAATCCTAAGATGGACATCTACAGGATTTGGTTCTGGAATAGACAGCTTCAACTTGGATTGACCACATCTGGACCAATTCAATTTTGGAATCATACAGGCAAGTCAAATCATTTGGGACTGATTATCAAAATCTTTTGATGCTCAATTCTTGGTGTTCATCCGGAGTCATTAGCAACTTTAGGGAATCATACTGGAACTCTTAGATTTTCACATTGATTTGAACTTTCAAGAATTGCAGCCACAATGATTGTCAATATATTTGTCCACTTAAATCCATACACAGACTTTTGACACAGACTGGTGATTGATTTAGGTTTGATTATTTCAAACTAACATTTGTGGATCCCACACTTATATGGTAATCAACATTCCTCAGGAGCTTTTGAGCGGTCTACGGGTATTATTACAAGAAGAGACTATTCTTAGAGCTTTCAAAGAGAAGCCAGTCCTCAGGTCAGTGCCATCGCACAGCAGAGAGGCAGCAAACAACAATGAATTTTAGAATATCTAGGTTATGCTTATCCTCAGGTCAGTGTCATCGCACAGCAGAGAGGCACACAACCTATCTCCTTGTTAGAGCAGCTTATTTTATTTTGCACAAAGTGCACCAACAACATAAGTCATTAGCTTTATAGCATTTGTCTTTCATTTTTTCTTTCTTTGCTCTAAATATGGTCATCCGCACACGTTTGTGGCGTTTACATGCTCATTACCCCTTATTGGAATATTGTTGATTGTGTTAACCAGTGATAAGATGGAAGCCCACAGTTAGTTGAACAACTTAGTTTGATCTTGAGATCACCAGTCAGGTCTAATCATCTATTGTGTTGAATCTACCGACATATCATTTGTGATCTAGCAACCTCTAGGTCTACTTTCTTTGTGCTACCTTAGGAGTTACCAGTTTTCTATCATCTTCCCTTTTATATTGCTTAGACTACACAGACTTATACTTTGAATTTTTGCATCTTTTCTAAACTTAAATTTTTCAAGTCCCTCTTGATTTGTTCCTGTGTACTATCATTTTCCAAAGGTTTTGAATCGGTATCACGGATACGATCTACCTTATATCAGCTATCCACTCCTTCTCCCTCGTTTTTTTTTAATGTTAACTTGCTGACATATTTCTCCCCCTAAAATACTAAAATCAATACTGGTTTAATTATTTTAGGATTTTAATAAACAGCAAAATAACATGAGTTTAAATTAAACATACTAAAATAAACAGATAAAATAAAATAAAAGACAAACTTACCGACGATTATGTCATCAACATAGATCTGTACGAGCAGTAGGTCGCCATCTTTTTCTTTAATAAACAGCGTGCAGTCAATGACTCCCCTGTGAAAGCCGTGTTTCACAAGATGAGTCGAGAGTTTCTCATACCAAGCTCTTGGAGCTTGATGAAGCCCATATAAAGCCTTGTCGAGCTTGTAAACTCTATCCCGATAATAAGGATCTTCAAATCCCTCGGGTTGACTGACATAGACTGTTTCTCTGATTTCCCCATGAAGGAATGCACTCTTTACATCTAATTGGTAGACTTTAATCTTCATGTACGATGCATAGGCAAGGAAGATACGAATGGCTTCCATCCTCGCCACGGGTGCAAACACCTCATTGTAGTCAATCCCCTCGACTTGGTGAAAACCCTGAACCACCAATCGAGCTTTGTTCCTGATAATGACCCCTTGGTCATCCTTCTTGCATTTCAGGACCCATTTGGTGCCAATGACTTTAGCACCTCTAGGTCTATCAACCAGAGTCCATACACCTAACTTCTTGAACTGCAGAAGTTCTTCTTGCATGGCACTCACCCACGCCTCATCATTTAGTGCATCACTGACATATTTTGGCTCAAACTGCGAGACAAAACACCGATAAGCACCATCATGAATGTAACCTTTCTCCATAACCGAGGCGTAATCAGCTGAGTATAGCTGATTTCGGGTTTGTACTCCTGATCTGACATCCCCAATGACATTGTCAAGGGGATGATAGACATTTATTCGTGATCCTGGAGTAGTAGGAACAGCTACCTCAGAGCCAAGATTATGAACATTTGGTTCTGCATCTGAGGTAGATGGAGTTTGAGGTTCCGAAGCCGAAGGTGCATCACTGGTAGATGCTTATGGACTTTCAGGAACTGGAACCTGTTCCTCCTGACTGTTCTGGTCATCTGCTTCAGCTTCATCTTCAGAGGAGGAGTCACTGTCATCGACTACTCCCCCTGACTGAGTAGATGATTCTCCCTGTGAGCTAGATGGTGCATTCAGGATATCATACATCATCCTAGTAGCTAGAAAAGACTCTTCCATGGACTAAATAACTAGAACTTAGTTTTCATCATGTTGGATCTAGAAAGGCTGGTGCAACCAAAACCAAATCACTTAGACTATTTTGGTGTAACTAATAAAGAACTTCCGAAGCTAAGTGTGGAACTTCCAAAGGAAAATGAGTTCTTCCAAAGACAAAGTGTAAGATCAACTTCCGAAAGAGAACTCCAACTTTTGAAGGAAAACTCCAACTTCCGAAGACAATGTGAAGTCACTGGATCGGTAAACATCCGAGCATGTTCTTGACGGAAGGATAAACAACAGTAAAAACCAAGAGACAATCAATAACACGAACTATAATATAATGGTTTCATTGATAAAACCTAACGATTACAAGCTCGTTACAACATAAGAATCAAGACTCTTGGCAAGGGGAGATCGAGCATGATCTCCCCTCTCATCCGGCAGCCCTAGGCCCCGGGCAGACTCCCTCCCCAAACCCTTAATCTCTCTACACCTTGAAACTGGTATATATAGGCCTCGGCCCATATTAGATGCGACTGGGCCCATTCGTACGATTGGACCATGCGTATGGTTCAATCGTACGACTGGACCATGCGTATGGTTCAATTGTACGACTGGACCATACTTATGGTTCAGTCTTAGGAATGGCCAATCGCATCTCTCAGTCGCACGACTGGCCCATTAGCAAGGCTCAATCGCACGGCTGAGTCTCATTCGCATATGCTCCTGCGAATGACCCAGTTTCATGTGTTTACAACATATCAGGTGTATTACATTAAGCCTAGACTATTCGACAAGCGACGAACACACTATATATGACAATATATGCTCCAACAAATTCCCCCTTGGACGTTGCTTGCGAATAGTAGATAACACCTCTTTCAATCTTCAGTCAATCTTTGCTCTGGTTGTCAATAGAATTAAACGAAAACCATATTAGCCAACGTCGTCGATCCGTCAGGTTGCCACACTATCCCTGAAAATGAATTTAGGCACAATAGCTTTCGTTTACTTTGCAGAACACCATCACAGCATTCAAGATTCCCCATATGACTGATTTTTCCAGATAATGACATGAACAGTTTTCCATTGCTTCAATCTTCACACAGGCTAACCTGATTAACATTAACACCTGCAGAAATTCCCCCTCACATTCAGCATATCCCAATATATAAACGTTGTGCTCTCTTGGCGTCTTCATACGGTGTATTGGGCAAAAGGTTGAAGGTTCCAATCCACAGCTGACAATATCAAACAAATCAGCATGCATGTAGATTCCTCATCAGAAACCTGCTCATCACTTTCTGATTGCGTCTTCAATTTCTCTATACATAGATTCCCCCTAAGAATGAGAATCCTATCTGTGCAGATAAATATAACTTGATTGGCCCATAAATAGTCAGATGCTCCTGACTACCTCAGAAAATCAGCACTGACTGCTGACATCTTCTCTTCTCTCTTTCGTGTTCCAAATACATTCACCTATTCTGGAGGTCCGACGAATAATGGGGTATACATCGAACTTGTTTGACAAAAGAACCGCAGGGTGAATGTGCTTTGCTCATCTTCAAATCTGTGCAAGAGGCAGTTCCAGACTCCTTTTTTTTAATAGTCTGGAACAAATGCGGATGAGTCAATGCGGATGGTCCATTCGTGCGATTGAACATACGACTGGTCCAGTCGCACGACTGAACATACGACTGGTCCAGTCGCACAACTGGTCCATTAGCATGGTCCAGTCGTACAAATGGTCCATTCGCATGGCCCAGTCGTAGGAATGGTCCATTCGCATGGCCCAGTCGTATGAACGGGTCTGCACGCAGATTTTCAGATCTGCAGCCGCCAGGGCTGCCCAAAATCCCAATCTGACGAATTCCACATGAACCGAAACAAAGTAGACATCATCATATTCGAAAGGGTGATAGGAACGTGGTTTCGAGTGCATTTTAACATAGAGATACCACACGTAACACGATCTGAGCAAAACACGAAGAACACGAAGTGGGTTTAACGTCAAGATCTGAAATTGTATCCAGAAATCAAGAGCTCGGGTTGCTAGAATGATTGTTAGATCATTCCAGCAGTAACCGGCTCAGATACCAATTGTGAAGTCACTGGATCGGTAAACATCCGAGCATGTTCTTGACGGAAGGATGAACAACAGTAAAAACCAAAAGACAATCAATAACACGAACTATAATATAATGGTTTCATTGATAAAACCTAACGATTACAAGCTCGTTACAACATAAGAATCAAGACTCTTGGCAAGGGGAGATCGAGCATTATCTCCCCTCTCATCCGGCAGCCCTAGGCCCCGGGCAGACTCCCTCCCCAAACCCTTAATTTCTCTACACCTTGAAACTGGTATATATAGGCCTCGGCCCATATTAGATGCGAGTGGGCCCATTCGTGCGATTGGACCATGCGTATGGTTCAATCGTACGACTGGACCATGCGTATGGTTCAATCGTACGACTGGACCATACTTATGGTTCAGTCTTACGAATGGCCAATCGCATCTCCCAGTCGCACGACTGGCCCATTAGCAAGGCTCAGTCGCACGGCTGAGTCTCATTCGCATATGCTCCTGCGAATGACCCAGTTTCATGTGTTTACAACATATCAGGTGTATTACATTAAGCCTAGACTATTCGACAAACGACGGACACACTATATATGACAATATATGCTCCAACAGACAAAGTATTCACTTCCGAAGATCAAGACTTAGAAGAAAAGATCAGAAGTCAACTTCCAAAGTATGAAGAAATGAAGAAGTCATCAAGCCTCGGAAGAAGTAGCCTCTTCCGAAGTATAAGTGGCTTCAGAAGAACTTGTTCTTTCGAAGCCAACTAACCTTCGGAAGACACTACTATGAACCAGTGGACATAAGTATGGTCTCTCTGACACTCCGCTGCAGACCTCTGATATACTGCATGGCGTTTTCTCAAAAACCATGTAGTTTACCATACTTTATTTCACTGTCAACTTTATCAGTTAGTACAATTGCCAACTTTAGTTGGTGACAAAAGGTAAGTCATGGACATATCATGACTACCATATCTTAGATAATACTTTATCTAAGATACCTTAACTTTAGCATTGTAGTATATGCTTTAGTCTTAGGTTTCCAGCTGGTATTAAAGTATATTCGGTTGTAGATAGTAGTATATATAGTTTCTCATTGTAACTCATCTAATATGCTTGTAAGAATCTTGTAACACTTTGAGTTGAGAAGTAATATATACAAGTGCCTTGAAAATTATTTCTTTGTGTTCTTGATACTTATTATATTATTATAAACTTTTAGAAGAGATTCTAACTTCATCTGATCCGAGTGTAGTATAAGTGAGTTTGAAAGAAATCCAAGTGTTAAAGTGACAAAACCCGATCCTGCACATCAGCTCTAGTTCTACCTGAGTAAACTATAACAAGTAAATACTATATTGCACTCATGGCTGGAAAGATGACAATAAGATATATGAACATCTTTATACTCCTGCCTGTATTGCTAAGGTTAAATTGTATCAGGACTACAATATGGAGATTAAATCCGATATTGAGTCTCTGAGTGTTTTAAAATCTGATTTTAAAAGGGCTGAATCTGACTATTAAAGAAAAATTGAGGAGTTGGAGATAACTGTGTCCTTATTAAAACATAAACACACAAACTATAAGACTCAAATAAAGGATTTAATATCCAAATTGTCTGAGGCTCAAGCTCAGCTTGTCACAGTTGAGACTCAAGCCAGGAAGTATGCTATTTCTGAGCAAAACTTTCAAGCCATTCTTGCATCATCCTCTCACTCAAAACTTTGTTAACAAAACAAAGGTGGGTTGGGAACCAATGAAATTGCTCCACCACATTCTTATGAGTCTATAAGACAACCAAGGTGTGGTACTGAAGAGCAAGAGGTTCCATCTACTGACCCACCTTCTCATGAGTCAAAGAGTGATGCAACCATGGAGACCATCACAGGGAAGAACCAGGTAATTTTACCCACTCCTACCGGTGATGATTAACCCCTGACCACCAAAGCCAGAAGAAGCAAAGCTAAGACAGCCAGAAAAACTGTCAAGAAAGTGGCTGAGTCTAAACTGAAAGTAAACCTAAAGCAAACGGGTGTATTCATCTCAGTTGGATTCCAGGTGGTAGGAAACTCTGATTTAGGAAAGGGGTGTAGTACCAGCACTCCTGTCCTACCAAAGGATCAGAAGTTAAAGGGAACGGTTGCTGATGAAGTGAAAAAGAACAAGAAACAGCAATCCTCAAGTTCCTAGAAGATTAACATTGCATGCATAATGTGTGGTCTACAAAACCAAATGGCCAAAGATTGTTACTACAATCCTGCTAGCACACATTATGCAAATAATGTTAAAAGAGAAGGAGTCAGGGAAGGTTTCTCATTTGGACCTTATCAAATGGTTCAAGTGATAAAAAAGGGAAAGCTTGTTTCCGAAGCAAGGTTGCTTTCGGAAGAAAGTCCTTCTTCCGAAGGGAAAATGGGTTCAGAAGCTAAAGCTGTTAAGACTCAAAAGAACAAAAGAGTCCCCTTGAAACCATCCCAGAAGAAGACTACTTTGGAAGAAAAGGTGGTGAACACTTTTCCGAAAAGAAAGAAGCTTCGGAAGAGTGTCATGCTGCAAAAGCTTCAACAAGCTCATCCTCCATGATCAACCAAGGGATGGAATGGAATATCAAGGAAGATGTTGCAGCCCAAACCTCTTCTTCAAAGACATCCATTGAACCCCCATGCATAAATTTTGGTTCAATTATGTTACTATCAGTGGAAGAACCCAAGACCAACAAGGCTTGGGTTTCCAATCAAAACTAATCATCTTATCTTATGTGCAGGGACATCCATATGATAAGAATAACAATGTTGGATTGTGGATAGTGGATGCTCCAGGCACATGACAGGGAACAGATCTCTCCTTCAACAATTTCAACATTATGATGGAGGTCCTGTCTAGTTTGAAGGTGAGGTCGGAGGATATATTTCTGGCAGAGGAAGTATATGTTAGGACCTGTTATTTGAACGAAAATAGCTAGTGATTAGCGTGTTAACCAAATCAAATAGTGCGGAATCCTATTTGATTGGCGATCCAATCAGTGAGAACACACGAAGAATCAATCAAGAATTGAATCTAACGTTAGAAGTCGATTAGGAATCGATCTAATGTGTTCTGTGAACTTGGAGAACGATTTGGGAGGTCTCTGGACGGCTAGGGTACGTCTGGAATCGTAATGGTATGAATGCTTACGTTTTTCCACGAATTGGGTTGTATTTATAGGTTAGTATTGTTCATTCGTGCGACTGAACCATTAGTATGGTTCAGTCGTGCGATTGAACCATGCGGTTGATTCATCCGCACGACTGAGTGTTCAGTCGTGCGACTGAGCCAATCTTATGTGTCAATCATACGACTGATCCAGTCTCCTAGTTCAGTCGTGCGATTGAGTCAATCGTATGAAGTTATTCATGCGTATGGTCCATTCGCATGGGCTATTCGCATAAGAACTTCATTAAGTTAAGTTTGAATGTTTTAATTAATATAACTTGATGTGTAACCATTCAAACAATCATAAACTCAATCAATTCAATAACGACTCATTAATGAAATATTAGACATTACAAATCACAAACAATCCATATCATTTCATTAATCATTACATATTACATCATAATCAGACAGACAAGATCTATTACATTACAAATCATGATCTAGGGACATACATGCATCAACAAACTCCCCTTGGACCTAGATCTCTCTAATCTCTTGTCTTCTGCATAACCTCCTTGTACTTCTTGTACTTCTCCTCTTTGGTGACTCCCGCGTGAATCTCAAACGCGGAGCAGAGTCGTATAACATTTTGAAACTGAAGGGCTTGTACAATATCTTGCGTGTCATAGAACAGTGGCCACTTGTATAATGTATAGACATCATTAGCAGACAAGTTAGCAAGCCACATCGGGTCGAATACCCTGATCGTATCCATTTGTCCCTCTTTGCTTAGGACTATGACCGCTTCAGCTGTTCTCCAATCATAATACCACCATTTGAAGTGTGGAGTGAAGTCCTGTGGCATTTCCCTGAGTGGGATTCTCGACATTGTGCGCGGAGGACTCCACTTCAACACTATCTTGGGTTTGCCAGTAATGGCATCAACCTCAGACCTTCTTATGTACCTAGTAGGCTGTTGGGGTCTGAAGTTAACCCATCTGGTGTGGTACTCCTTCTTAAGGGCAGCCTCGAACCAGCCTGACATCTTCCTCGGGTCAGCATACAAAAGCTTTAGCTTAGCCAGCTGGTTGAGCTCAAAACCTGGTAGAGTCTTCAGATCATGTGGGAATCTGAAGTACTCTATGCCCTGTTCTCTCTTAACTGCATAAGCATTAAGATCTTCAAAATAAGCCCATGCTATAATCCTGCCTGACACCTTGTGGTGTTTCTAGACTCTGTAGAGCTTGGTGTAGGCATCTTTCTTTGGTGCACCACGTTGGGCTCTCACTTTTTCAAAACATGCAGCCCACTCAGCCTTTCGAATGTCAACATCATCATTTAAGGCTTGGGTTGTTCCTTCTGCCTTCTCAGTTTCCTGCTCCATCTTGTTCAGTACCTCAAAAGTATCACTGACGAGGGACTCACCCAGATTGGGGACCACATTACCCTCGTTGTCAGCATACTGAGGGTACTCCTCTGCAGTGATATCTTCGACCTCGACTTCATCAACATCGTTGAGCTCTTCATCACTAGTCGAATCAACTGTTGGAGCATCTTTAACTATGTCATCCGGATTGAGCTTGAAGATCTCTGCGAGTTGCTTGTTAGATAGGTCATGAATTATTTCCCCTTCTTCAGGGGTATAACTCACAGACCTTCTTACGATCCCTTGCAGATCAAGAATCATGGTTAGTTGAGTCTTTACCTGTTGAAGGGGAGCAATATCAAACTCATCTCTTTGATAATTTGGATCTGTTTGATTTAAACATTCAACACATAAATCATTAGTAAGTAATCAAACAGAAGTACATTAACTTAATATATAAACATTCAAGACATTGTTTTCAGTACATGATTCAAACACAAAAATAATTAAATACATAAAACATCTAGTCTGTACTTTTATCTTGAATCAAAGTCTCATCACTCGGAGGAGCAGAGGTGGTAGCTGATTGGTCCTGTCTGTTCTTCGACCTCCTCTCTTGTCCTGATGCAGAGGCCGATGCAGCCGCATCCCCTCCTTCTGCATCATCATCATCCTCCTTCTCCTCAGTCCTATCTCTGTCGGTTTCCTCCTCATCCTCAGTATCATCCTCTTCATCTTCATCATCATCTTCATCTTCATCATCACCATCATCTCCATCGTCTCCATCCCCTTCCTTGATCTTTAAGGGCTCATCCTTTGATCCCTTTAGCCGCAGCATGATGGTCTTGTTGGTGGTCTCCAACTCCTCTATCCTTTTGGCTGATTGGGCATGCTGCTCCTGGAGTTGGGACATCTCTACACGCTGTGCATCCATCAACTGAGCCTGCTGCTCTATAACACGAGCCTGCTCTGCCATCTGTTGAGACTGGGCAGCAGTCAGGTCGGTAAGCTGGCGTATCTGTGCAGCTTTCTCCTCGTCGGCAGCTAGTAAGCGCATCACCATACGGTTTAGCGCCGACAGCTGTTCCTCTACCCCGATTGGAGGTAGAGGTGATCCATACATGTGTGAGGACTGGGCTGACGGTCCTGCATGATGTGAGGTGGTGGTGGTGATGGCTGTAGTGAAGATGGGTCGGTAAAATGGTGGAGGTGATGTGGGTGTAAATGGTATGGTGGTGGATGGGATATGTACAGTGGTGGTAGGTATGGTGGTGGCTGTAGTAGCTGTGGTGGATGTGGTGGCTGTGGTGGTGGATGGTATAGCATGGAGGTGGTAGTGGTGGCTGTGGTGGTGGATGTAGAAGCTACAGTAGTAACGAAGGTCAGTCAACGCTTCTTCTTCTTCAGTCCATGGGGCTGAGCCATCCTCTTCCTCCTCGTCCCTGTGGAGGTGGATGCTCCCCCTACTACCCTGCCTGCTGAACCCGGAGCATAACTCGGGTCAGTCTCTGTCTATCTGGAGTCTCTCGGGTGTTCACCAGCCACCCGTAGCCCGTGTTCTGTGGGAACAACCTTGCTTCCCACAGTTCGCGTGAGGGGCTCCTCATCAGACTCCTCCTCCTCCTCAGCAGCAACAACAAACTCCTGATGAAATCCGGCTGTCTCAGCAACATCTCCAGCAGGGGCAGACACCGGGGGAATAACATCAGACACAGTGCCTCTCGGTGGAGCAGGCATATCGTCCCCGGTGTCTCCACTATCATCATCATCCGAATCAAACTCTGGGAGGAGCAGCCTCTCATCATCAGAGTCACTGTCCTCATGACGCCATTTGTGTCTGCCTGGAGCCACATACCTCTCGTTGGCCAGGTGGCCAATCAATCTCTTAACTTGGGCCTTCACCTGCTTCCCCCTATAAACCCTCATCCGACCCAGAGTCGTGTCATCCATGATCTCTAGAGCCACTGCATCATGACTCTCTTTGGGCAGATGTGGCAGCTTCTCGTTGAAGATGAGCTGTAAGAACCTGGGGTACATACAAAACCCCTCCTTTCCCTTTGTCTCTAAGTTCTCCACCAGATAGGAGAATATCATGCTAGAAAAGCTGAAGGGGTGTTTTAGCACCAGTGCCATGTAGGCATTTGGATCTGGTCTGAGAGGTCGTCGAACCCACCCCTCCTCGACGCAACGCACTTAAGGATCACGTGTGCTAAGTACTTGTACTGGGGGCACAGGTTGCTCTTGTTGAGCACACCTGAGTTTATGTCCCCAGCGTACTTTATCCTCAGAAAGCATCCTCTCACGGTCAATGGATGTAATCTGGTAGGATGATCAGTATCATCCCCAAACTCTAGGACCCTCTGGATGTCGGCAGCAGTGATCTCGATATCATGACCCAGTATAGAGCTCCTTATGCTGTAGGGCTCACGGGAGCGATCCACAGAGGCATTCTCCCAGAAAGACTGATATAGTGATCTGTATGGCGTGCAAGGAGTGGAGATAGCCTTATGAATCCGGGACGTCTAAGAAAGGCTATAATGTCGGTGAACTCCGGCCCGTTCCTTGTAGTGTGATCCAAATGAGCACAGATGTTGTGCTTTGGATTTAAGGACCATCTCTCAGCCATATCCTGTATAATCAATAGCGAGAGTCAGTGAATCAGATCAAGACGAAAACAAAGTCTAATGAAAATTGGCAGCGTAACGGTAGGGTGTGCGATTTGAGAGCGATTGGGTGTGATGAATGAAATGCGATCGACTGTGCCCTTTAAATACTGAAGCTGAGTTCATTCGGCCGACTGGCCTCAGTCGCTCAGTTCATTCGGGCGACTAAGGCTCAATCGTGCGAATGGGCCAGTCAGTCGCATGCTGTTGACCGACTGAGGTTCAGTCGGTCGACTGACTCAGTCGTGCCCTTCATTCGCATGTTCAGTTGACCGAATGAGTCTCAGTCGGTCGACTGACTCATTCGCCTCCTTCCAATCGGTCGAATGGGTCATTCTGATAAGCCATTCGTGTGAATGGCTCAATCTCATGTCCATTCGTGCGAGTGGAAGCCATTCGCATGGTTGGTCCATTCTCATGGTCCAATCGTGCGAATGGGTCACACTTAGTTAATTTTCTGCCATTTTTACCAATTTACATTTAAAACCCTTTTAACTTTTGAAATTAACGTTATGAGCTTTTGATCATCTCAGACATGATCATTTTAACTTGAAAACCTTTTGATCACCTCAGACGTGATCCTTTTAAACAATTTAGTCACCTCAGACGTGACCCTTTTAAACACTTTGTCACCTCAGACGTGACTGTTTTAAACTTTTAAAGCACATGTGGTCATCTCAGACATGACCCTTTTAGTGAGTTGATTCCTTACTGATTTTCCTGATGTAGTCCGACAAACTAACAAACTAAAACTACTAACTAACTTAGAAAATTTAAACTAAATACTCAAAACAGACTTGTTTTGGCTTTTTGTGAGAGATAAATCCTAAGATGGACATCTATGGGATTTGGTTCCGGAATAGACAGCTTCAACTTGGATTGACCACACCTGGACCAATTCAATTTTGGAATCATACAGGCAAGTCAAATCATTTGGGACTTGTTATCAAAATCTTTTGATGCTCAATTCTTGGTGTTCATCCAGAGTCATTAGCAACTTAAGGAAATCATACTGGAACTCTTAGATTTTCACATTGATTTGAACTTTTGAGAATTGCAGCCACAATGATTGTCAATATGTTTGTCCACTTAAATCCATACACAGACTTTTGACACAGACTGGTGACTGATTTAGGTTTAATTATTTCAACTAACATTTGTGGATCCCACACTTATATGGTAATCAACATTCCTCAGGAGCTTTTGAGCGGTCTACGGGTATTATTACAAGAAGAGACTATTCTTAGAGCTTTCAAAGAGAAGCCAGTCCTCAGGTCAGTGCCATCGCACAGCAGAGAGGCGGCAAACAACAATGAATTCTAGAATATCTAGGTTATGCTTATCCTCAGGTCAGTGCCATCGCACAGCAGAGAGGCACACAACCTATCTCCTTGTTAGAGCAGCTTATTTTATTTTGCACAAAATGCACCAACAACATAAGTCATTAGCTTTATAGCATTTGTCTTTCATTTTTCTTTGCTTTGCTCTAATTATGGTCATCCGCACACATTTGTGGCGTTTACATGCTCATTACCCCTTATTGGAATATTGTTGATTGTGTTAACCAGTGATAAGATGGAAGCCCACAGTCAGTTGAACAACTTAGTTTGATCTTGAGATCACCAGTCAGGTCTAATCATCTATTGTGTTGAATCTACCGACATATCATTTGTGGTCTAGCAACCTCTAGGTCTACTTTCTTTGTGTTACCTTAGGAGTTACCAGTTTTCTATCATCTTCCCTTTTGTATTGCCTAGACTACACAGACTTATACTTTAAATTTTTGCATCTTTTCAAAACTTAAAATTTTAAAGTCCCTCTTGATTTGTTCCTGTGTACTATCATTTTCCAAAGGTTTTGAATCGGTATCACAGATACGATCTACCTTATATCAGCTATCCACTCCTTCTCCCTCGTTTTTTTTAATGTTAACTTGCTGACATATTCTCCCCCTAAAATACTAAAATCATTACTGGTTTAATTATTTTAGGATTTTAATAAACAGCAAAATAACATGAGTTTAAATTAAACAGACGAAAATAAACAGATAAAAAAATAAAATAAAAACTTTAACTAAACTACATCGGACTACACATTATCATCATCAGGAATAACCTCACTTTTCTTTTTAACGCCGTTGACCTCTAGCAAATATTGAAAACGTGGTTTATCAAAGGCTTTAGTATAGAGGTCAGCGCGTTGAAAATCAGTATTAATTTTAACCACATCAATTAAGTTTTTTCAAAACAGTCTCTTATGAAATGGTATTTAATACCGATATGTTTGGTCTTAGGATGTTGAACCGGATTTTTAGTTACTGCAATTGCAGCAGAGTTATCAACAAAAATAGGAGTAGAAGAGAATTTTAAACCGTAATCCCGCATTTGCTGTTGAATCCAGATGATTTGTGAACAGCAACTTGCAGCAGCAACATATCAGCTTCACAGGTTGACAATGCAACCGATGTCTGCTTCTTACACTGCCAGGTAACTAATCTTCTCCCAAAGAATTGACACCCTGCTGATGTAGACTTGTAGTTCATCTTGCAGCCCCCGTAATCCGAGTCACTATACGCGGTAAGCTCAAAGTCATCATCATGAGGATACCACAATCCAAGTGTGGGTGTACCCTTCAGATAACGAAAAATCCTCTTGACCCCGATCAGATGGTTGACCTTAGGTTTAGCCTGATATCTAGAACATAAACATGTAGCATACATGATATCAGGTCTTGAGGCAGTGAGATACATGAGGGATCCAATCATTCCTCGGTACATCGTGGCATCTACAAGATCTCCATTTTCATCAGGTGCTATATCGTGATTCGTAGCAAGTGGAGTCCCAGCAGCAGAAGCATTCTCCATGTCAAAGCGACTGAGAATGTCTCCTACATACTTGGTCTGATGTAGAAAGATCCCATTTGGAGTCTGATCCACCTGTAACCCGAGAAAGAACTTCATCTCCCCCATAGCACTCATCTCAAACTCTTTCTTCATAACTGCTTCAAACTCTTTGCATAACTCTTCGTTCTTTGAACCGAAGATTATGTCATCAACATAGATCTGTACAAGCAGTAGGTCGCCATCTTTTTCTTTAATAAACAGCGTGCAGTCAATGACTCCCCTGCGAAAGCCGTGTTTCACAAGATGAGTCGAGAGTTTCTCATACCAAGCTCTTGGAGCTTGATGAAGCCCGTATAAAGCCTTGTCGAGCTTGTAAACTCTATCCCGATGATAAGGATCTTCAAATCCCTCGGGTTGACTGACATAGACTGTTTCTCTGATTTCCCCATGAAGGAATGCACTCTTCACATCTAATTGGTAGACTTTAATCTTCATGTACGATGCATAGGCAAGGAAGATACGAATGGCTTCCATCCTTGCCACGGGTGCAAACACCTCATTGTAGTCAATCCCCTCGACTTGGCGAAAACCCTGAACCACCAATCGAGCTTTGTTCCTGATAATGACCCCTTGGTCATCCTTCTTGCATTTCAGTACCCATTTGGTGCCAATGACTTTAGCACCTTTAGGTCTATCAACCAGAGTCCATACACCTAACTTCTTGAACTGAAGAAGTTCTTCTTGCATGGCACTCACCCACGCCTCATCATTTAGTGCATCACTGACATATTTTGGCTCAAACTGCGAGACAAAACACCGATAAGCACCATCATGAATGTAACCTTTCTCCATAACCGAGGCGTAATCAGCTGAGTATAGCTGATTTCGGGTTTGTACTCCTGATCTGACATCCCCAATGACATTGTCAAGGGGATGATAGACGTTTAGTCGTGATCCTGGAGTAGTAGGAACAGCTACCTCAGAGCCAAGATTATGAACATTTGGTTCTGCATCTGAGGTAGTTGGAGTTTGAGGTTCCGAAGTCGAAGGTGCATCACTGGTAGATGCTTGTGGACTTTCAGGAACTGGAACCTGTTCCTCCTGACTGTTCTGGTCATCTGCTTCAGCTTCATCTTCAGAGGAGGAGTCACTGTCATCGACTACTCCCCCTGACTGAGTAGATGATTCTCCCTGTGAGCTAGATGGTGTATTCAGGATATCATACATCATCCTAGTAGCTAACTCATCATCCGAGGGAGAGAGAGGGATGTTGAAGGACTTGAAGAATCCATCATAGTCGAAGAAGTAGCGGGTCCTTTGCCAGTAGGTGGTGTGGTATATCTCTGAACGTCAACATTACACCACACTTCTACAAGACCCGTTGAGTTGTTGTAAACTCGCTTGTTCGGTATGTTGTATCCTAGAAAGATTCCTTCATCCGCCTTCTCGCTGAATTTGCCTTCTTGTGTCTTCTTCAGAAGTGTGCACGGCGCGCCAAAAGGTTCAAGATACTCCAAATTCGGTTTGCGTCTTTGTAGTAGCTCGTAACATGTCTTTCCGTGGCGCTTGACTATCAGGACTCGATTCAGTGTATAACATGCATTCGCCACTGCCTCATTCCAGAATTGGATAGGCAGTTTCGAGTCTGCCAGCATAGTCCGTGCTGTCTCTATCAAGCTTCTGTTCTTCCTCTCAGCAACACCATTCATCTGAGGCGTGTAGGCAGAAGTGAATTGATGCACAATTCCCTTTTCCTTGCAGTATGCCTCCATCCATTGGTTCTTGAATTCTGTCCCGTTGTCTGAGCGTACTTGTCTAACTTTTAGCTTGTAGAGAGATTCCAGTGTGGTTACTAACTCCTTGAATGACTCAAATGTTTCTGATTTGGATTTCAGAAACATTACCCAAGTGAACCTTGAGTAGTCATCAGTGACCACAAAACAGTACAAGTCGCCTGCAATGCTCTTTGTACTGACTGGACCAAACAGATCCATGTGAAGAAGTTCAAGAGGAAGTTCTATTGAATGAACTTTCTTTTCCTTATGAGACTTCTTCGTCTGTTTGCCTTTCTTGCAAGCTACACAAAAGTCAGGAAGCTGGAAGTTCTTGACATTAACTCCTCTCACCAAATCCTTCTGAATCAAATGATTCATCTTCCTTTGACTAATGTGTCCCATTCTCCTATGCCAGGAGATGGAATCCTTCTCAGTAGCTTTAGATAGAAAGCACTGAACCTCATGATCCGTTGTAGCAGCTGTTGACAGATCCAAGACATAAAGGTCTTTATATCTTGAAGCAGTCATCAGAACTTGGTCCTCTGGGATCACGTAGTCTTTCTTCAGCACGTAACACTTCTTGTTGTCGAAGATGACCTTAAATCCTTTATCACAGATTTGGGAAACAGAAAGTAAGTTATTTTGAAGTTGTTGAACGTAGTTCACCTTATCAAACTTAACTTTCTGATTTCCCACTTCTCCCTGAGCTGTGATATAGCCTCCCTTGTTTCCAGCAAAGGAAACATGCCCTCCTTTTATTTGCTTGACGTTTGATAAAAGGGCCCTATTTCCTGTCATGTGCCTGGATGCTCCGCTGTCTACAATCCACGTGTTAGTCTCAGCACTGTATCGAACACCCTGCACATACAAAGTAAATAATTAGTTTAGGTTAGGAACCCAAGCCTTTACTGGCTTGGGTTTCCCAGAGGCATCACACATCATAAACTCCACCCATTGACCCTTAGAGGGTGAGGGTAGCTCAGGTTCCTTCTTGTCATCAGTATCAGACACGCAGGATGACTTCTCTTTCCATAAGCCAGATTTGTGCAAGGCCTGTTTATGATAAACAGTCGACTGGCTTACAGGTTGAACTTTAGGTTCACTAGTTCTTCTAGGTGGAGTCAGAGAGCTCCTCTTAGAAGACCTAGGCTTAGAGTCCTGAAGTTCAATCTTCTTCCTAGGTGTCTGATAGAAAGGACAATAGGAAGCAATGTGTCCACATTCTCCACAGTTGTAGCATGACCTGCTATCAACTTTATGATTAAACTTTCTTTGTGGAGAAGTGTGTGACACTCTAGTAACATCAATCACTTTAGGTTTTGACTCTGGTTCTTTTGATGTTTTCTCTGGTTTAACAAAGTTAACTGTTTTAACCTGTTTAACATCTTTCTCTTTTTGGTTAACTGGTTTTTGACTTGAAGCATGTGAAAAATTAACATTAGAAGTCTTTTTAGGTTCTGATTTGACTCTGTTTGACCCTGACTTTAAGTTAACTTTTTCAAATTCCTTTTCCAGATTAACACAAGGCAATTTACCCTTTGCCTTTGAAGTGGCCTCCTTTTGTTTGTGTCCAGATTCAGTAGATGAACATGAGGTATCTGGATCACTAACAAGAGGAGTAGACACCACGTGATCCTTGATGGGGTTATTATTTACTGGTCTAGTCTTAGTGTTCATCAAGGTCTCAGGTGGTGGTGGAACCACTTTGTAACCCAATCCCTCCCCGTTATTCCTTTCTCTCACTAAGTGTTGAACTATGTGTGAAGAACTAGTCCAACTATGCAGTTTCTGTTTTAATGAATTTACTTCTACTTCTAGAACTGCCTTTTGCTTCTTAGTGTCTTCTAGGGAGTTTAGATAGTACCTAATGTCATTTGCTTGGTTAAAGGCAACTACTTCGGTTTCCCTAAGCTGTTTAGTCAATAGGTCTATCTTTTCTTTATAACTATGCTCATTTTGTTTTAATACTCTATTAGCCTCAGTGCACAGTTGCAAATCTTTTACTAAGTTATCATTATGATCTAATAACCTAGCAAATTTTTCATCTATGCTATTCCTAAAAGTATCACAATCAGAACAAGCATGATTATCAAACATTTGGTCAGTAGTACTTACCTGAGTTGGTTCAGAAGAGCTAGCCATCAACGCAGCATCAGATGTCTCTGGTTCTGGTGATTCTGTCTTTTCTGTCTCTGACGTGGAAGTCTCCTCTTTAGGCTTGTAACTGACCTCGGCTGCAGTTGCTTCTTCACTATGTGACATCGCTATCTCAACTGCTAGATCACCTTCACTCGCAGAATCATCATCAATATCCTCTACACTTGCAATGTTTGATTCCCCTGGTGAGACAAACCTAAAGCTCCAATCCTGTCCTTCATCATCATGAGCAGTCAAGGCTTTTGGATCCTTGCTTGATGAAGTAGAACTGGAAGCTTGCTTGTCTTGGCGAGTAAAGGACGAGAATGGGTTCCCGTTACCCGTCTTCTTTGGCTTGACACATTCTCTTTTGAAGTGCCCCTTCTCTCCACAGTTGAAGCAGGTCACTTTGCTCTTGTCAAAGCCAAATGTGGTATCCTTAGTAGCTACCAAGTTCTGTCCGGTCTTTTTAACAAACTTCTTCGCCCTCCGGACAGCACTAGCTAAGGCCCACATTATATCCATCCTCTCAAGCTCCATTTCGTCCACCTGCTCGTAGTCCTCGTCTGCCAGATGGCAGTTTCCAATCTTCCCGGCAACAAGTCCATCATATGAATGAACCACTGCAGCTAAAAGATCCATATGCTCTCGAGCTACTTCCACAGTCACATTACCGAGGTTCTCGGTCTTCAGTTTAGTAGCACTTGCTTCTGATCCAATATAGTGGGTACAAGACGACCCTGACGTGTCTGATCCTGAAGGAGAAGCATGTGAAGGACCCGACGAGCTAGACACAAATGCAGTCTGGAGAGGTGCTCCAGATGTCTTAGCTTGAGGCGTGGCGTTGTACAAAGCTGGATTTTGTGTGTACGAAGACTTCTGAGCTCTGTACTTCATCCTTAGTGCTTCTTCTCGCAACTTAAGAATGAAGTCATTAATATCCAGCTTTGCAAGCATTCCATTCTGTCTCAGGTTAGACACGAATGAAGCCCACTTATCAGGCAATCCGTCTGCAAAGTTACTAACTTTCTCTTCCATGGTCGTTTCCACTCCATGTGTATGCAGTTCGCTCATCAAATGGTAGAATCTATCTATGACGTCGTCTAAACTCTCGTTACCAATCGATGAGAAGTTATCGAATTCCTTCTTTAACTCCTTGGCCTTGATTGCCTTCAACGAAGCATTCCCATCATACCTCTTCTCTAGCTCATCCCACAGTTTCTTGGACTGCTTATTCTCTGAGTACTGGTGGAATATGTCTTTGGGGATAGACTGTGTAATCAATGCATAAACCCTTTTCTCTGCATTGTACTTAACTTTCTGCGCGTCCGTCATCCCACCTAACGTTAGCTTAACTCCATCAGCTCCCACCGGTGTACTATAACCAATCTCGATGGCTTCCCACAGATTAGGATCTACTCCATTGAGGTAGATCTCAAAACGTTGTTTCCAGTGGGGAAACTCATCTAAAGTCAAGAGCTTTGGTGGTTTATTATGATTACCCACCTCACTCTCAAGCAACAGCAGGTTCTGTATCCTAGAGTCCTTCCCAGCAGTAAAGGCTGACATCTGATCTTCCATGGCGAATAACTTTAAGTCTAATCAAACAAACTTTCACTGATGCGACTGAAGGATGCGAATGGTCTAGTCGTGCGTATGAACTCTGCGACTGGTTCAATCGTGCGGCTGAACTGGGCGATTGGTTCAGTCGTGCGAATGAATCTGGTGCGTATGAGCTATGCGAACGAACGGTTCAGTCGGCCGAATGAAGGTGCGACTAGGTCCAATCGGCGAATGGGTCACGCGAATGGAGTCCAGTCGTGCGAATGGGTCACTCGTGCGACTGAAGCTGCTGTTTTGCGAAATTTTCTAGGTTTGACGTGTTTCAGCCGTAAAAATTCGAAATTTCGCAATGTCTAATCGCCTAAGTCCGTAGAAACCAAACTTTGATGAGCAGGGAACGTCCAAGATCACTTTTGACACCAAAGATTGCGTTTTTAGTGCAAAAACACAAACTTTTATGCAATCTTGATTGAATCAACACGTAATCAAGAGCCAAAGCTCTGATACCACTTGTTAGGACCTGGTATTTGAACGAAATACCTAGTGATTAGCGTGTTAACCAAATCAAATAGTGCGGAATCCTATTTGATTGGCGATCCAATCAGTGAGAACACACGAAGAATCAATCAAGAATTGAATCTAACGTTAGAAGTCGATTAGGAATCGATCTAATGTGTTCTGTGAACTTGGAGAACGATTTGGGAGGTCTCTGGACGGCTAGGGTACGTCTGGAATCGTAATGGTATGAATGCTTACGTTTTTCCACGAATTGGGTCTATTTATAGGTTAGTATTGTTCAATCGTGCGACTGAACCATAAGTATGGTTCAGTCGTGCGATTGAACCATGCGGTTGATTCATCCGCACGACTGAGTGTTCAGTCGTGCGACTGAGCCAATCTTATGTGTCAATCATACGACTGATCCAGTCTCCTGGTTCAGTCGTGCGATTGAGTCAATCGTATGAAGTTATTCATGCGTATGGTCCATTCGCATGGGCCATTCGCATGAGAACTTCATTAAGTTAAGTTTGAATGTTTTAATTAATATAACTTGATGTGTAACCATTCAAACAATCATAAACCCAATCAATTCAATAACGACTCATTAATGAAATATTAGACATTACAAATCACAAACAATCCATATCATTTCATTAATCATTACATATTACATCATAATCAGACAGACAAGATCTATTACATTACAAATCATGATCTAGGGACATACATGCATCAACAGTATATCCAATGGAAAATTAAAAGTTGACAAAGTTCACTTTGTCAAACAGCTTAAACACAACCTGTTAAGTGTTTCTCAGTTTTGTGATCAAAAGCATCAAATGCTCTTCACAGAACATGAGTGCATTATCCTCAAGCCCGGGATGACAATTTCTCAGAAATTGGTGCTTCTTAGATCTCCCAAAAAAGGGGATATGTACAAGCTTGATATGAACAATGTTTCCCCAATGGGTGAAGTGTCATGCTTTGTTTCCAAAGCTGATGGTGATGAGTCAACACTATGGCATAAACGAATGTGTCATAAATTTTAAAAAAATGAATAAATTGCCTAAAAATAACTTGGTACATGGTTTTCCTAAAAAAGAATTTTTCTACAAAAATAACTGTGTTGCATGCCTGAAAGGGAAGCAACACAGGGCATCTCATAAATAAAAAGTTGTTAACTCCATCACCACTCCATTACACTTATTGCACATGTATCTATTTGGTCCCACAAGTATAATAAGCATTGAAAGGAAATCATATTGCCTTGTGATTGTTGATGATTTTACAAGATTTACATGGGTATTCTTTCTAAGAACTAAAGATAAAACAACTGAAACTTTAAAATCTTTTATTCTTAAAATAGAAAATCAAATTGATCACAAGGTTAAAATAATTAGAAGTGATCAAGGGACTGAGTTTAAGAACCACGTTCTTGACTCATTCTGTAACTCAAAAGGGATTGCCAGACAATATAGTGCTCCTAGAACTCCTCAACAAAATGGTGTTGCTGAGAGGAGGAACAGGACACTTATTGAGGTTGCTCGGACCATGTTAGCTGATTTAAAGCTGCCTTTAACATTCTGGGCAGAGGCAGACAACACTGCATGCTATGTGCAGAACAGGGTTCTTGTAGTAAAGCCACATGGAAAAACCCCTTATGAGCTATGGAACAAGAGGCCACCGTTCATTGGCTTTCTAAGGTCCTTTGGCAGTAGGTGTACCATACTTAACACAAAAGACAATTTGGCAAAATTTGCTGAAAGTCGGATGATGTTATCTTTGTTGGATATTCCTCTAACTCTAAAGCTTATAGAGTTTATAACATCAAAAATCAACAATTTGAGGAATCTTTCAACATTGTAGTTAATGAGCACACTCCTTGTGTTAGGGGGAATGGCCCTAATCATATCTTTGACTTAGAATTGTTTTCCAACTATTCAAAACCATCTTATGAGAATGTTTTAGTTGGAACAGGTGCTCAAAGTGATTCTGATGATGACCAACTGTTTGAGCTACCCAGACCTATTCCAAATTCTCCAAGAGCTGCAACAAATCAAGCTCCCACTATTGTCAGATCTGACAGTATGACTATCTCAAGGGATAGTATAGCTTCAATCACGGATAGTGATTCTGATGATAACCAACTGTTTGGATAGTGGACCATACCCTTCTTCATTGATCAGCAGCTTAAGAGGGAAATGATAACTTTCCTAACCTCCAGGGGTTTCTCTCTAGAAGAATTATCTCCACATAACAATGATACGATGTTATGGCTCTTCAACAAATAGCAAGATCAAATGGAGAAGGAGAGAAGGAAAGCTGCCAAGGAGAAGCTGAGGTTAAAGAGGAAGAAGGAAGAAGAAGCAGGACTCGCTGCTGCCAAGAAGATAGGTGAAAAAGCCTGGATGAAAGACTATCTTCTGGCTCATGACTTCTCTGGCAGGTAGGTGGGTCCTATGTCTGAGAAGACCCTCCAGCGACATGTCAGTAACATAAAGGCTGACATTCGCTCGGGGAAAAGGAAGGAGATGTACAGAAGGGGACAGGGGATGATCTTCAAACCAACCACTCAACCCCAACCTCAAACCCAACCACAACCTGAACCAATTCCTTTTCCATTCCCCATCAAGACTGAACCAACCACAAAACCTTACACCCCTGAACCTACACCATCAACCTTACCAACCTCCTCACCTCAACCACCTAAACTACCCATCCTCCAACCCAAAACACTCGCCAGAACCCAAACACCACAACCTACCCAACAACCTCCTAAACCATCCCTTCAACCTTCCAAACATCTCTCCTTAGAAGAGTTCAAAGCAATCAGGACAAAGCTCACCAATTGTACAACCCTGAGCGATATCTCTTGTGAGGAGGACTTTGTCAAACTGACTTATATTGATGGATCCTCATGTTCCCTCACTAGAGATCAATTCTTTGATTTGCCCAGAGGAACATTGGACCAAACTGTAAAGCTCCTTGGCCTCAACTCAGATACTCTGAATGAGGAAGAAAAGAAGTTAAGGAGAAGGCTGGTTACTCTGCTGGATACGAAGAAAGGAGACAAGGTACCAAGTCAACCCCTTGTGCCTAGAAAGAAGATTATCCAGTGGAGGTTCGAATACTCTTCTCACAACTTTGTTGTTGAGAGAGAGAGTGGAGAGCTATATAAGCTAAATGCCTCATCTCTGCTACACTTAAGCAGATTTGATATTGCTGAGTTAGCAGAGAAGCCACTCTCCAACCCCTCCAACTCTAAAGTAGCTGCTCACATCAGAAATCACCTGAACAGTCTTCATCTGGTCGAGCTAACTGCTAGGACCAAGATTGAAGAAGAGTTGAAACTGAGAGAGGAGGAGCAAAGGAAGGGATCAACAACCAAATGCAAAGCCTTTCTTCAAATGGTTGAGGGTCCTGAACTTGAATCCATAGTTAGATAGGAGTATGACTATAACTCCCGTCAACTAACTCTCTTCAGGGGGCACAACAAAAGGTTCATGTCATTCAGAGTGATAGACTGGATCTCTTATCCACTAATGACTTGTACAAACTTCTCATCACCACTTTGGGGAAGAACAAGGACACAGACAAATATCTTTTGTCCCTGTTGTTAAAGATTTTGAGAAGTAGAAACAAGTGAGGTTTTGGTAGCATCAGCCTAGGGGGAGTTTGTTGGATCTAGAAAGGCTGGTGCAACCAAAACCAATCACTTAGACTATTTTGGTGCAATTAATAAAGGACTTCCGAAGTTAAGTGTGGAACTTCCGAAGGAAGAGGAGTTCTTCCGAAGACAAAGTGTAAGATCAACTTTCAAAGGAAAACTCCAACTTCCGAAGACAAAGTATTCACTTCCGAAGATCAAGACTTAAAAGAAAAGATCAGAAGTCAACTTACGAAGTATGAAGAAATGAAGAAGTCCTCAAGCCTCGAAAAAAGTAGCATCTTCCGAAGTATAAGTGGCTTCGGAAGAACTTGTTCTTCCGAAGCCAACTAACCTTCGAAAGACACTACTATGAACCAGGGACATAAGTATGGTCTCTCTGGCACTCCGCTGCAGACCTCTGATATACTGCATGGCGTTTTCTCAAAAGCCATGTAGTTTACCATACTTTATTCCACTGTCAACTTTATCAGTTAGTACAGTTGCCAAGTTTAGTTGGTGACAAAAGGTAAGTCATGGACATGTCATGACTACCATATCTTAGATAATACTTTATCTAAGATACCTTAACTTTAGCATTGTAGTATATGCTTTAGTCTTAGGTTTCCAGCTGGTATTAAAGTATATTCGGTTGTAGATAGTAGTATATATAGTTTCTCATTGTAACTCATGTAATATGCTTGTAAGAATCTTGTAACACTTTGAGTTGAGAAGTAATATATACAAGTGCCTTGAAAATTATTTCTTCATGTTCTTTGATACTTATTATATTATTATAAACTTTTAAAAGAGATTTTAACTTCATCTGATCCGAGTGTAGTATAAGTGAGTTTGAGAGAAAAATCCAAGTGTTAAAGTGACAAAACCCGATCCTGTACATCAGCTCTAGTTCTACCTGAGTAAACTATAACAAGTAAATACTATATTGCATTGATCAGATAAGTGACATCGATGATTGTGTGAAGTGACATGATCAAATAAGCAACTGAATAACCAGAAATTGCATGCAAGATTCTTTTGGTTTCAACTACAGGTAACTCATCACTTTATAGACCTATCAGAAATCAAGCCTCATAAAACGAGGAAAAATGCCAAACAAAAGGTGAATTCAAGAAGCATAGTTCATAGCAGCAGTAGAGTAGGAGGCAGGTTACACAAAGTTCTAACAGACAGTATCTTTCATGGCATACCATATCCCAGTAGTGAAAAAACCCAATTAGAATAAACTCCCTCAAATGTCTTGACCTCATTAAGATTTACAACCAGCTAGTTCATAGCTCAAGGAAACCAATCCTTCAAATTGCAGGAATGGTATAAATGCTTTACTGAGTTGAATAAAGATAACAACTTTCATGATAATGCAGTGTTTAGATAAAACCAAACAGAAACATAAGCTTTTTGCAACTGTGGATTTTACGTTTTTAGTATTGTGATTGGTTTAACATACTGATCTGGGCTGAGAAAACTATAGAACACTTGCATAAATTCACATAGACAATCCACCGCAGTAACCATTTAAAGTTATTGGTGGTCATGCTCCCCAAATATCAATCTTAACAAAAAATGCTCTCTAACACTCGCATCTGTTCACTTTGGACATTACATCTTTGTGTACCACCCTAACCTCTTAAGGTTACTGCAGATGTAAAGGCTATATTAACCAATAACTAGTTTTGAGCAGAAATTTCACTTGTCTGCTATTCCTAACAAGATCATGATCAACAATGATTACTCAATCAGAAATCAAGGGAGGTTCAGTTTAATAATAAAAGACCTAAGGAACCACCTTTCTGATCATACTTTAATGGATGGCCGAGATACGATCGCTCCATCCCCATGGTGGTTAGTTCCTAATAATTTAATGAATCATTTTTGAACCCGCCAGAATTTGAAATCTTATTTGAAGAATTATGAACCCTATTAGAGTATGAACTATTCATCACACATACTCCTGATAACTGATAGTACTACAGATAAAAGATTCAAACCATCAAACATGAAATTACATCAGTCTTCACCAAAATTTAACTTCAATTAATGTATATTCGGTTCAATAAACGAACAGGAAACTGCATATTGAATTATAAAGGAAGCAGACCTTGTCCCAAGAAGCTTCAGTATCAAGCAATTTGGCAAATGTGAGCGGAGATAAGTGGCCATTCTGATGTTGTTTATGCTCAAGACTTGACTTTGCAGATTTCTTGTCTTTCATACTTGTTGCACGAATATCACAGGACAGACGTCCGTGAACAGTGATGAAACTGATGAGAACAATTAGGGTTGGGATTGAACAACAAAGCAATTGACAGTGTTGGTCGTCGTTGATATCAGAGATGAATGATTGATCTGTTTAATGACAATAATAATCAACCATTAGTGTTGGTGATGAAATGGGAATTATGATATCTAGGGTTTGTGATCAGGAGCGATTAGATCGAATTGAATTGGAATGGGATCGATCTGATAGGATAATGTATAGTCGCGTTGCCATTTTGAAAAGGTTGATGTCGGATCATAAATCATATAGGCAACGCAACTAACTTTTTGTTGTCTGGATGTAGGTTTGGAAAGTTTAATTTTAGAGCAAGTTCGTTTTTTCTCCGCGCTATCCGACGGATGTTTAATCATTTTTCATCGTACAATGTGGTGTTTCTCTAGTTGATATCGGTTTACCTCAACGGAGAGTATAAAGGCGAATGACAATATTGGTCCTGATCATACTAATACCGACAACAGTGATATCTACTGATAATTGAATCGGTTTGTCACGGTGCTGCATCAATAACTGCACTTGATATAGTCTATGGTACCAAACAACCACATAACCAAAGTATCTCCGTTGTCAAACGAATTGTATGAAAATGTTAGACAAAATAACTAAAAACAACCACATATTTTTTTTTCAAAAAGGTTATCGAACGAAAGTTACTACAGAAACACGAACTTGTTAGAAACTTTCTAACACAAGTGATCTCACACAAATCAAATAAAGCTTGGACTTCCAAACAATCAAAACGAATTCAAAAGTCAAATTTGAAATACTTGGACGGAATGTTAGTCCGCGTTTAAGTGGTCATATCTCTTTCATTACTCAAACAATCCGGGTGATTATTCTTGTGAAGTTAAATTTATATGTGTAAGCTTTCAAAACCTACCAATTTCACGTCCATCATTGGACATAGACTACTAGATGATTTAAGGTTGTTTGGGTATTTGAATTAAGTAGTGTTAACCCCCCGCGTTACAGCGGATGGCGTAAAACCATGTCAAGTAGCACCAATAACACACCACTATCAGTGTCCACCAATATCAAAAAAACTCATATTAAAAAATAGAAAAAATAAAAACAAAACGAAAAAGTCTAGTTTTTCTCCCGCGCTACGCGGTGGGAATTTTGTCGTTTTTCTTCGTAGTTATGGCTTGTCGAAAAACATACAATCACATACTGAAATCTTTAAATCGTCCCAGTAGCGTTAAATCACATCAAAAATACAAAAACCACCCTGTAAAACCAAAAAACCGCACAAAAAAAATAAAACAACCCAAAGAATACCAAAACCGCCCAAAAAATACCAAAACAAACGAACCGCCCTAAAAAATACGAAAAACCGCTCAAAAGATGCAAAGAAAACCACCCAAAAAGATGAGTACAACCAAATTATGCATAATTTACAACCCAATATGCATAACAAAGTTGATAATCAATATTATTTAAATTAAATTTACTTATTATATGGTACAAAAAACCGCCTAAAAGATGCAAAGAAAACCGCCCAAAAAGATGAGTACATGTTGATACATGTATGTCCCTAGATCATGAGTTGAAATGTAATAAATCTTGTCTGTCTGATTATGATGTAATTGTATCAATTAATGAAATGATATGAATTGGTTGTTACTTGTGATGTTTAATATTTCATTAATAAGTTGTGATTGAATTGATTGGGTTTATGAATGTTTGAATGATTGCACATTATGTTATATTAATTAAAACATTCAAACTTAACTTAATGAAGTTCTCATGCGAATGGCCCATGCGAATGGACCACACGCATGAATAACTTCATACGATTGACTCAATCGCACGACTGAACCAGGAGACTGGATCAGTCGTATGATTGACACATAAGATTGACTCAATCGCACGACTGAACACTCAGTCGTGCGGATGAATCAACCGCATGGTTCAATCGCACGACTGAACCATACTTATGGCCCAGTCGCACGATTGAACAATACTAACCTATAAATAGACCCAATTCGTGGGAAAACGTAAGCATCCATCCCATTACGACTCCAGACGTACCCTAGCCGTCCAGAAGCCTCCCAAATCGTTCTCCAAGTTCATAGAACACATCAGATCGGTTCCTAATCGATTTCTGACGTTGATATCAATTCTTGATTGATTCATCGTGTGTTCTCACTGATTGGATCGCCAATCAAATAGGATTCCGCACTATTTGAGTTGGTTTAACACGCAATCACTCGGTATTTCGTTCAAATACAAGGTCCTAACAAGTGGTATCAGAGCTTTGGCTCTTGATTTCGTGTTGATTCAATCAAGATTGCATAAAAGTTTGTGTTTTTGCACGAAAAACGCAATCTTTTGCATCAAAAGTGATCTTGGACGTTCCCTGCTCATTGAAGTTCAGTTTCTACGGACTTAGACGATTTGGACTTGCAAAATTTCTAATTTTTACGGCTGAAACCCGTCAAACCTAGAAATTTTCGCAAAACAGCAGCTTCAGTCGCACGAGTGACTCATTCGCACGACTAGACTCATTCGCAGTGTTCATTCGCACGACTGGACCTAGTCGCACCTTCATTCGGCCGACTGAACCGTTTCGTTCGCATAGCTCACACGCACCAGATTCATTCGCACGACTGAACCATTCGCCCTGTTCAGTCGCACGGTTGAACCAATCGCAGAGTTCATTCGCACGATCAGACCATTCGCATCCTTCAGTCGCATCAGTTAAAGTTGATTTGATTAGACTCTAAGTTTATTAACCATGGAAGATCAGATGTCAGCATTTACTGCGGGGAAGGACTCAAGAATTCAGAACCTGCTGCTGCTTGAGAGTGAGGTGGGTATTCACAATAAACCACCAAAGCTCTTGACTTTAGATGAGTTTCCTCACTGGAAGCAACGTTTTGAGATCTACCTCAATGGAGTAGATCCTAATCTGTGGGAAGCTATCGAAGTTGGGTATAGTACACCGGTGGGAGCAGATGGAGTGAAATTAACTTTAAGTGGGATGACTGACGCACAGAAAGTAAAGTATAATGCTGAGAAAAGAGTTTATGCAATGATAACTCAGTCGATCCCCAAAGATATATTCCACCAGTACTCAGAGAACAAGCAGTCCAAGAAACTGTGGGATGAGCTAGAGAAAAGGTATGATGGGAATGCATCGTTAAAGGCAATCAAGGCAAAGGAGTTAAAGAAGGAATTCGATAACTTCTCATCAATTGGTAACGAGAGTTTAGATGAAGTCATACACAGATTCTACCATTTGATGAGCGAGTTGCATACACATGGAGTGGAAACAACTATGGAAGAAAAAGTAAGCAACTTCGCAGATGGATTGCCTGATAAGTGGGCTTCATTCGTGTCTAATCTTAGACAGAATGGTATACTTATAAAGCTGGATATAAATGACTTTATTCTTAGACTGCGTGAAGAAGCACTAAGGATGAAGTATAGAGCACAGAAGTCTTCATATACACAAAACCCAGCTTTATACAATGCCACGCCTCAAGCTAAGACATCTGGAGCACCTCTCCAGACAGCATTTGTGTCCAGCTCGTCAGGTCCTTCACATGCTTCTACTTCTGGATCAGACACGTCAGGGTCGTCATGTTCCCATTATATTGGATCAGAAGCAAGTGCTACTAAATTGAAGACCGAGAATCTCGGTAATGTGACTGTAGAAGTAGCACGAGAGCATATGGATCTTCTCGCCGCAGTAGTTCATTCATATGATGGACTTGTGGCTGGGAAGATTGGAAACTGTCATTTGGCAGATGAAGACTACGAGCAGGTAGATGAAATGGAGCTGGAAAGAATGGATATAATGTGGGCCTTAGCTAGCGCTGTCCGAAGGGCGAAGAAGTTTGTTAAGAAGACTGGACAGAACTTGATAGCTACTAAGGACACCACATTTGGTTTTGACAAGAGCAAAGTGACCTGCTTCAACTGTGGAGAGAAAGGGCACTTCAAGAGGGAATGTGTCAAGCCAAAGAAGACGGGTAATGGGAACCCGTTCTCATCCTTTACTCACCAAGACAAGCAAGCCTCTAGTTCTACTTCATCAAACAAGGACCCAAAAGCCTTGACTGCTCATGATGATGAAGGACAGGACTGGAGTTTTAGATTTGTCTCCCCAGAATCTAACATTGCCAGTGTTGAAGATATTGATGATGATTCTGCGAGTGAAGGTGATTTAGCAGTTGATATAGCAATGTCACACAGTGAAGAAACAACTGCAGCTGAAGTCAGTACACACCAAAGGAGGAAACTTCCAAGTCAGATTCAGAAAAGTCAGAATCACCAGAACCAGAGACGTCTGATGCTGCGTTGATGGCTAACTCTTCTGAAACAACACAGGTAAGTACAACTGACCAATTGTTTAATAATCATGCTTGTTCTAACTGTGATTTGTTTAGGAATAGCATTGATGAAAAATTTGCTAGGTTATTAGATCACAATGATAACTTAGTAAAGGACTTACAACTATGCACTGAGGCCAATAGAGTTCTAAAACAAAATGAGCATAGTTATAAAGAAAAGATAGACCTATTGACTAAGCAACTTAGGGAAACCGAAGTAGTTGCCTTTAATCAATCAAATGACATTAGGTACTATCTGAACTCCCTAGAGGACACTAAGAAACAAAAGGCAGTTCTAGAAGTAGAAGTTAATTCCTTAAAACAGAAACTACATAGTTGGACTAGTTCTTCACACATAGTTCAACACTTAGTGAGAGAAAGAAATAATGGGGAGGGATTAGGCTACAAAGTGGTTCCACCACCACCTGAGACCTTGATGAACACCAAGTCTAAACCAGTTAACAACAACCCAATCAAGGATCATGTGGTGACCACTCCTCTTGTTACTGATCCAGACACATCTTGTTCATCTACTGCATCTGGACAGAAACAAAAGGAGGCCACTTCAAAGGCAAAGGGTAAATTGCCTTGTGTAATCTGGAAAATGAATTTGAAAAGGTTAACGTAAAGTCAGGGTCAAACAGAGTCAAATCAGAACCCAAAAAGACTTCAAACGTAAATTTTTCACATGCTACAAGTCTAAAACCAGTTAACCAAAAGGTTGAACAAGTTAAACAGGTTAAAACAGTTAAATTTGTTAAACCAGAGAAAACATCAAACATGCAAGAGTCAAAACCTAAAGTGAATGATGTTACTAAAGTGTCACGCATTTCTCCACAAAGAAAGTCAAATTATAAGGTTGATAGCAGATTGTGCTACAACTGTGGAGACTGTGGACATATTGCTTCCTATTGTCCTTTCTATCAGACACCTAGGAAGAAGATTGATCTTCAGGACTCTAGACCTAGGTCTTCTAAGAGGAGTTCTCTAACTCCACCTAGAAGATCTAGTGAACCTAAAGTCCAACCTGTAAGCCAGACGACTGTTTATCATAAACAGGCATTGCACAAATCTGGCTTATGGAAAGAGAAGACTACCTGTGTGACTGATACTGATGACAAGAAGGAATCTGAGTTACCCTCACCTTCTAAAGGTCAATGGGTAGAGTTTATGATGTGTGATGCCTCTGGGAAACCCAAGACAGTAAAGGCTTGGGTTCCTAACCTAAACTAATACATTTACTTGATATGTGCAGGGTGTTCGGTATATAGCGCTGAGACTAACACGTGGATTATAGACAGCGGAGCATCCAGGCACATGACAGGAAATAAGCCCTTTTATCAAATGTCAAACAAATAAAAGGAGGGCATGTTTCCTTTGCAGGAAACAAGGGAGGATACATCACAGCACAGGGAGAAGTGGGAAATCAGAAAGTTAAGTTTGATAAGGTGAACTATGTTCAACAACTTCAAAATAACTTGCTTTCTGTTTCCCAAATCTGCGATAAAGGATTTAAAGTCATCTTCGACAACAACAAGTGTTACGTGCTGAAGAAAGACTATATGATTCCAGAGGACCAAGTTCTAATGACTGCTTCAAGGTATAAGGACCTATATGTCTTGGATCTCTCAACAGCTGCTCCAACGGATCATGAAGTGCAGTGCTTTCTATCTAAAGCTACTAAGAAGGACTCAATCTCCTGGCATAGGAGAATGGGACACATTAGTCAAAGGAAGATGAATCACTTGATTCAGAAGGACTTAGTGCGAGGAGTAAATGTCAAGAACTTCCAACTTCCTGACTTTTGTGTAGCTTGCAAGAAAGGCAAACAGACAAAGAAGTCTCATAAGGAAAAGAAAGTTCATTCAATAGAACTTCCTCTTGAACTTCTTCACATGGATCTGTTTGGTCCAGTCAGTACAAGGAGCATTGCAGGCGATCTGTACTGTTTTGTGGTCACTGATGACTACTCAAGGTTCACTTGGGTAATGTTTCTGAAATCCAAATCAGAAACATTAGAGTCATTCAAGGAATTAGTCACCACTCTGGAATCTCTCTACAAGCTAAAGGTTAGACAAGTACGCTCAGACAACGGGACCGAATTCAAGAATCAATGGATGGAGGCATACTGCAAGGAAAAGGGAATTGTTCATCAATTCACTTCAGCATACACGCCTCAGATGAATGGTGTTGCTGAGAGGAAAAATAGAAGCTTGTGTAACACCCCGAAAAGTCGAAACGAGTCATTAAGGATAATCGGCTTAAATAATGGGTATTTAATAAAAGAAAGAAATGGGTTATGGGCCAAATTGAGTTTATGGGCAAGAGCCTAAGTGATTAAAGGCCCATAATCAGCCCTTAAGCACCCAAAACCAGCTTCATCTTCCTCATTACAACCCTAGCCACCAAATTCGTAGAGAGAGAAAGTAGAGAGAAAGTGGAGAAAACTCAAGATTTGAAGCTTCTAAGGTGAAGAGATTGAAGATCTGGGTGTTGGAGCATCAAGATCTAAGAAAGAAGCAACAAATCCAGGTAAGAATCGACCTCTAAACCCTTCTGTAGATCAAACCCGGATTCTAGGGTTTTGGGTTTTGAAAAGTTGCAAAGAATCGCATAAAGGTCACATTTTTACGTATGAAAACATGTATAAAGCTTAGATTTAGCCTCATGGATGATAAACTAAGGGATTGGACGTAAAAAGTTATGATTTTGGGTTAAAAACGGTCTGGTCCGTAATTTTTATGCGATCTGCGAAACTGTGTGTTCATCCAGCGAATTTGCATATTCAATCAGCGAAACTGTGGATCTTCCTGCGAAATTATAGTTTCGCAGGTAGTTTCGCAGACATGGTTTTCCAACGAAAGTTGGGCGAAACTGGCAGTGAAACTGGCAGCGAAGATGCCAGCGAAACTGCCAGCGAAGGTGCTAGCGAAACTAGCAGCGAAACTGCTGGTGAAACTAGCAGCGAAACTGTTGGCGAACCTAGCTGCGAAATTGCTGATCATGCAGCGAAATTAGCAGCGAATTTAGGCAGAAATTAACCCCTTTAAGTGTTAGCTATTCTGCAGGCTGTGTAGAGTGATCCTAGCCTTGTAAGCTTAGCCTAGAAGTTATTCGTGATATCCAGGTGAGTTCTAGATCCCCTATTTTATAAGTTTTTCCATGTTTTGGGGCTATTATGCATACTAAATTTACATTTCTAAATGACCAAGATTTTAAGGGGTTTTAACAGGAAGAACGATTTTTCTATAAGTAAATGTGCTATATAAATTTTAAGGGGTTTTAGCCAGGGGCGTTGCCCCTTGGACCCCACTAGGGGCTGCTGCCCCTAGGACCCCGCTGTCAGGGGCTGCCGCCCCCGAACCCCCGCTGTCTCGCGGCGGATCGGTTATGCTTTATGATGACTAGTACTTGGTATGTTGTGTATTCAATAAGTTAAGTATTATATATTAAAGTGGAAGATGATAGTAATGAAAAGCGAAACTTAATGAATGTTACCCCCGGGCCCGTTTGATGATGAAAAGTCTTGCAAGCACTATGATAGACTTCACTTATGTGAGTCTGATGTATGATGATGGATCTGTATTCATGAGCGGGCTTTGTGCCTTGCAGTGTGGATCAACTGTCGGGGGTTAGCTACCGTTTTCATGTGTACCGACAGGGATTGACATTTGTTGTCAATCAACATGGAGCTCTTGTTTTGTGCAATCTCGTTTATTATGAAAGTGAAAGATAACGAAAGAATGAAAGATAATGAACATGCCTATTATGATGCAAGTAATGTTATGTACTATGATGTATGCATGGTCAATATATGAAGGATAAAGTTTATATTTTCTTATATTATTTAAAACTAGAACTCGCTCAGCGAAGCTGACTTTTATGCATAATAGTTGGCAGGTAAGTGCTGATGCTGAGGATGGCACACGGAGCTACTTGGGGAGCTATGGATGGCATTCTTACTTATGAAATCTTTATTGTAATTTAAGAACAATTAGCATGTTTTGTTGAAATTAAAGGACAAGTGTATGAGTACAATATGATTCCTATGTTTTAAATGAATGTCTAATTATTTCCGCTGCAATGTTTTATTATTAAACTGATTTTATGCTATGATTAACCAACTGTGAGGGTTCCCGGGAACGGGGCCTTACAGCTTGATAGAGACTGCACGGACTATGCTGGCAGACTCGAAACTGCCTATCCAATTCTGGAATGAGGCAGTAGCAAATGCATGTTATACACTGAATCGAGTCCTAATAGTCAAGCGCCACGGAAAGACATGTTATGAGCTACTACAAAGACGCAAACCGAATTTGGAGTACCTTGAACCCTTTGGCGCGCCGTGTACACTTCTGAAGAAGACTCAAGAAGGAAAATTCAGCGAGAAGGCAGATGAAGGAATCTTTCTAGGATACAACATACCGAATAAGCGAGTTTACAATAACTCAACGGGTCTTGTAGAAGTGTGGTTTAATGTCGACGTTCAGAGATATACCACGCCTCCTACAGGCAAAGGCCCTGCCTACTTCTTCGATTATGATGGATTCTTCAAATCCTTCAACATACCTCTCTCTCCCTCAGATGATGAGCTAGCAACTAGGATGATGTATGATATTCTGAATACACCATCTAGCACACAGGGAGAATCATCTACTCAGTCAGGGGGAGTAGTTGACAACAGTGACTCCTCTTCTGAAGATGAAGCTGAAGAAGATGACCAGAACAGTCAGGAGGAACAGGTTCCAGTTCCAGCAAGTCCACAAGCATCTACGAGTGATGCACCTTCGACTTCAGAACCTCAAACTCCAACTACCTCAGATGCAGAACCAAATGTTCACAATCTTGGCTCTGAGGTAGCTGTTCCTACTACTCCAGGATCACGACTAAACGTCTATCATCCCCTTGACAATGTTATTGGGGATGTCAGATCAGGAGTACAAACCCGAAATCAGTTGTACTCAGCTGATTACGCCTCGGTTATGGAGAAAGGTTACATTCATGATGGTGCCTATCAAAGTTTTGTCTCGCAGGTTGAGCCAAAATATGTCAGTGAAGCACTCAATGATGAGGCGTGGGTGAGTGCCATGCAAGAAGAACTTCTGCAGTTTAAGAAGTTAGGTGTATGGACACTGGTTGATAAACCTAAAGGTGCTAAAGTAATTGGCACTAAATGGGTACTAAAATGCAAGAAGGATGACCAAGGGGTCATTATCAGGAACAAAGCTCGACTGGTGGTTCAAGGCTTTCGCCAAGTCGAGGGAATTGACTACAATGAAGTGTTTGCACCCGTGGCAAGGATGGAAGCTATTCGTATCTTCCTTGCCTATGCATCGTACATGAAGATCAAAGTCTACCAATTAGATGTAAAGAGTGCATTCCTTCATGGGGAGATCAGAGAAACAGTCTATGTCAGTCAACCCGAGGGTTTTGAAGATCCTTACCATCGGGATAGAGTTTACAAGCTCGACAAAGCTTTGTATGGACTTCATCAAGCTCCTCGAGCTTGGTATGAGAAACTCTCAACTCATCTTGTGAAACACGGCTTTCGCAGGGGAGTAATTGACTGTACACTGTTTATTAAGGAAAAGGATGGCGACCTACTGCTTGTACAGATATACGTTGATGACATAATCTTCGGGTCAAAGAACGAAGAGTTATGTAAAGAGTTTGAAGCAGTAATGAAGAAAGAATTTGAGATGAGTGCCATGGGGGAGATGAAGTTCTTTCTCGGGTTACAGGTGGATCAAACACCAAATGGAATCTTTCTACATCAGACCAAGTATGTAGGAGACATTCTCAGTCGTTTTGACATGGAGAATGCTTCTGCTGCTGGGACTCCACTTGCTACTAATCATGATATAGCACCGGATGATAATGGAGATCTAGTAGATGCCACTATGTACCGAGGAATGATCGGATCTCTCATGTATCTCACTGCCTCAAGACCTGATATTATGTATGCTACATGTCTATGTTCAAGATATCAGGCTAAACCAAAGGTCAACCATCTGATCGGGGTCAAGAGGATTTTTCGTTATCTGAAGGGTACACCCACACTTGGATTGTGGTACCCTCATGATGATGACTTTGAGCTTACCGCGTATAGTGACTCGGATTACGGGGGCTGCAAGATGAACTACAAGTCTACATCAGCAGGGTGTCAATTCTTTGGGAGAAGATTAGTTACCTGGCAGTGTAAGAAGCAGACATCGGTTGCCCTGTCAACCTGTGAAGCCGAATATGTTGCTGCTGCAAGTTGCTGTTCTCAAATCATCTGGATTCAACAGCAAATGCGGGATTACGGTTTAAAATTCTCATCTACTCCTATTTTTGTTGATAACTCTGCTGCAATTGCAGTAACTAAAAATCCGGTCCAACATCCTAAGACCAAACACATCGGTATTAAATACCATTTCATAAGAGATTGTTTTGAAAAGAACTTAATTGATGTGGTTAAAATTAATACTGATTTTCAACGCGCTGACCTCTATACTAAAGCCTTTGATAAACCACGTTTTCAATATTTATTAGAGGTCAACGGTGTTAAAAAGAAAAGTGAGGTAATTCCTGATGATGAAAATGTGTAGTCTGATGTCGTGTACTTAAATTTTATTTTATTTATTTATTTTGATTTGTCTATTTGATTTTAATTTTATTTAAACTCATGTTCTCTTGCTGTTTATTAAAATCCTAAAATAATTAAACCAGAAATGATTTTAGTATTTTAGGGGGAGAATATGTCAGCAAGTTAACATTAAAAAAAAAAAAAAAAAAAAAAAAAAAGGAGGGAGAAGGAGTAGCGAGCTGAAATAAGGTAGATTGTATCTGTGATACCGATTCAATACCTTTGGAAAATGATAGTACACAGGAACAAATCAAGAGGGACTTTAAAATTTTAAGTGTTAGTAATATGCAAAAGTTCAAAGAAATAAATCTGTGTAGTCTAAGCAATACTAAAAGGAAAGATGATAGAAAACTGGCAACTCCTAAGGTGACACAAAGAAAGTAGACTTAGAGGCTGCTAGACCATATATGATATGTTGGTAGATTCAACACAATAGACAACTAGACCGGATTGGTGATTTAAAGATAAAACTAAAGTGTTCAACTGACTGTGGGTGTCCATCTTATCACTGGTTAACACAATCAACAATATTCCAATAAGGGTTAATGAGCAATTAAACGCCACAAATGTGTGCGATGACCATAACTAGAGCAAAGCAAAAGAAAAAGAGAAAGACAAATGCAATAAAGCTAATGACTATGTTGTTGGTGCATTTTGTGCAAAATAAAATAAGCTGCTCTAACAAGGAGATAGGTTATGTGCCTCTCTGCTGTGCGATGGCACTGACCTGAGGATAAGCATAACCTAGATATTCTAGAATTCATTGTTGTTTGCCGCCTCTCTGCTGTGCGATGGCACTGACCTGAGGACAGGCTTCTCTTTGAAAGCTCTAAGAATAGTTTCTTCTTGTAATAATACCCGTAGACCGCTCAAAAGCTCCTGAGGGATGTTGATTACCATATAAGTGTGGGATACACAAGTGTTAGTTGAAATAATTAAACCTAAATAAGTCACCAGTCTATGTCAAAAGTCTGTGTATGGATTTAAGTGGACAAACATACTGACAATCATTGTGGCTACATTCTCAAAGGTTCAAATCAATGTAAGAATCTTAGAGTTTCAGTATGATTTCCTTATGTTGCAAAAGACTCTGGATGAACATCGAGAACTTGAGCATCAAAAGGTTTTATAACGAGTCCCAAATGATTTGAATTGCCTGTATGATTCCAAAAATTGAATTGGTCCAGATGTGATCAACCTAAGTTGAAGCTATCTACTCCCGATCCAAATCCCGTAGATATCAATCTCTGGATTTATCTCTCACAAAAGGCCAAAAATATGTCTGTTTATGTAATTAGTTTAAAGTCTTAACTTAGTTAGTCGTTTTAAGTTTTAATTTGAGTCAAGTGTCGGGCTACATCAGGAAAATCAGAAGGAATAAACTCACTAAAAAGGGTCATGTCTGAGATGACCATATGTTCTTTGAAAGATTATATAAGTCACGTCTGAGGTGACAAAGCATTGTTAAAAGGATCACGACTGAGGTGATCAAAGTGTTTTCAAGATAAAAGGATCATGTCTGAGATGATCAAAAGGTCATAACGTTAATTTAATTAATATAAAAGAGTCTAAAGGTAAATTGGTAAAATAGCAGAAAAATTAACTAAGTATGACCCATTCGCACGAATGGACCATACGTATGGACTAACCATACGAATGAAGTCCATTCGCACGAATGGATCATACGATTAGTCCAATCGGATGCTTAAATGCGAACGAGTGAGTCAGTCGCACGACTGAACTTCAGTCGGACGACTGGAGAAGGGCGACTGACCCAATCGCACGACTGAGTCCCACTCGCACGACTGAAAGGTGCGGATGAACTCATACGCACGATTGGATCTAGGGTGGATATAAATAGAGGGGAGTCGGTCGCAGAGACTCCTCATTCGCAAATCGCCCCTAATTCGCATATTGTACCGTTACTCTGCCGAAATTTTATTTGCTTGATTTTACTTGTTGATTCCGTGTCACTGACGTTCGCTAATCCACATACAGGTACTTTGAAGTTCTATTCCATCAAAATCAGCAAGAATGAAACCCTAATTTGATTAATACGACTGTGAAAGGCGAACCGCGACCATCAAACCCTAATAACCTATTAAAACTAAGTAATATGTTAAAATTGAGTAAAATAGGTTGTTAGGGAAGAGTAGGCGACACTAAAGAACCGGTTAATTGAGTGATAAGACTTATTCTGCGTAGATTCGATCTTTGGACGACTGAACACATGAGTCAGACGACTGGTCGTCCGGATGAACTTCAGTCGCACGACTGAACACATGAGTCAGACGACTGGTCGTCCGGATGAACTTCAGTCGCACGACTGAAGGGTACGAATCAATTAATCGCACGACTGAACCATGCGAATGAGACTCAGTCGCACGACTGGTGTAACCGCACAAGAGTACATGCGCATGAGTTCAGTCGCACACTCAGTCGTGCGCATGAGTTCAATCGCACGTCTGAACCTCAATCGCACGATTCAGTCGCACGACTGTCTTCAGTCGCTCAACCTCAATCGCATGACAGATACTTTTTATTCAAAGTTTAAGTGTTGCTTTATACTCTTAGCCAACGAAACTAACGTTTATGTTATTATGTGTTACAGATGGCGAGTAGATGGAATATGAGCACCAAGCACAACATATGTGCTCACCTAGACTTGACTTCCAGGAATGCAGCCGACTTTGCTGGCATTATTACTTTCCTACAGAGATCCAGGATAGCTTATGCTATATCTACTCCCTGCACACCGTACAGATCAGTGCAGCAGGCCTTCTGGGAAGGCGCATCTGTAGACAGATCCACCGAGCCTCATTGCATCAGGAGCTCGATTTTTGGTGAGGCTATCACTATTTCTGAGGAGGATCTGAGGATAGTTCTCCAGTTTGGAGATGATGCTGAGTGTCCCACACGTCTACACCCCCTCACCGTCCGTGGATGCTTCATAAGGGCCAAGTACTCTGGGGACATCAATGCCGGGGTACTCAACAAGAGTAACCTCTGTCCCCAGTTTAAGTACCTTGCGCACGTGCTGCTTAAGTGCATAGCATCACGGAAGGGAGGTTTTGACGAGCTCTCGGACCAGATCCAGAACGCTTATGCAGCGTTGGTGCTGAACCATCCGTTCAGCTTCTCCAGGATGATATTCAGTTACTTGGTGGAGAACCTCGAGGGGAAGGGGAAGGAAGGCTTCTGTATGTACCCTAGATTCCTACAGATGATCATTGATCAGAAGCTTCCCTCCCTGCCGAAGGAGAAGGAGGACGCTGTTATCCTCGAGGTCATGGACGACACGACCCTTGGCAGGATGAAGGTATACAGGGGGAAGCAGGTGAAGCCCCCTGTCAGGAGGTTGTTTGGGCATCTGGCCCGGGCTGATTATGTGGCGCCAGCGAAGAGGAAGTGGCGCCACGAGGACAGTGACTCAGATGTGGAGCATATAGCTATACCAGAGACTGACTCTGATGATGATGATAGTGGCGATGCCGGGGATGACATGCCTGCCCCATCTAGAGGCACAGATACAGACGTTATACCCCCGGGGTCTGCCACTGCCGGAGAGGTCGCAGAGATGGCCGGCTTCCATCAAGAGTTTGTCGCTGGTGACATTGAGGAGGAGGAGTCAGACGAGGAGCCCCTCACCAGGACTGTGGGAAGCAAAGTAGTTCCCACAGACCACGGGCTTAAGGTGGTTGGTGAGCACCCAAGGGACTCCTCGGAGAGAGATACTGACCCTAACTACGTTCCGGGGTCAAGTAGCAGAGTTGCAGGGGGAGCATCTACTTCCTCCGGGACTAGGAGGAAGCGGATGGCTCAACCACATGGGTTGAAGAAGAAGAAGCGTCGTTTGACCTTCGTGACTACCACCACAGCCACCACTACCACCACTACTGACATTCCACCCATCACCACAGCCACCACAGCCACTACTCCTACTACCACATCCACCACTCTACCTACCACCTCTATCCCATCCATCACCAGACCATTCACCCCTACTTCACCACCATCAGCTCACCGACCCATATTCACCACAGCCACTGCCACCACCACCACACATCAGGCTGGACCGTCAGCCCAGCCCTCACAGGTACATGGATTCACTCTACCTCACATTGGGGTAGAGGAGCAGCTCTCAGCGCTTAACCGGATGGTTATGCGTCTGCTTGCTGCTGACGAGGAGAAGGCGGCGCAGATCCGCCAGCTGACCGACTTGGCTGCTGCCCAATCTCAGCAACTGGCAGAGCAGGCTCGGGTCATAGACCAGCAGAGAGTTGAGGTGTCCCAACTCCAAGACAGTCAGGCTCAGTCCGTCAAACGTATTGAGGAGTTGGAGACGACCAACAAGACTATCATGCTGAGGCTGAAGGGGTCGAAGGATGAGCCCCTGAAGCTAAAGGAGGGTGACGGGGATGACGGAGATGATGATGATGAAGATGAGGATGATGATGAGGAAGATGATGATGATGAGGAGACAGAAGAAGAGAGGACAGAAGGACATGATGATGATGACGAGGCAGAAGGAGGGGATGCGGCTGCATCGGCCTCTGCCTCAGGTCAAGAGAGGAGATCCAAACGTCGACAAGACCAGTCATCCACTACTTCTGCTCCTCCGAGCGACACACCACAGATTTAGGACAAAAGTACTGATTAGTCGTTTTATGTATTTATTTACTTTGTACTTGAATCATGTAATGAAAAACAAATGTATTAAATGTTTATATATATTAAGTTAATATATGACTGTTTGATTAATTACTAATGATTTATGTGTTGAATGTTTATATCAAACAGATCCAAACTTTCAAAGGGATGAGTTTGACTTTACTCCCCTTCAAATGGTCAAGACTCAGTTAACCATGATTCTTGACCTACAAGGGATAGTAAGACGGTCTGTGAGTTATACCCCTGAAGAAGGGGAGATAATTCATGACCTGTCTGATGAGCAAATAGCTGAAATGTTCAAACTCAATCCCGATGAACTAGTGAAGGACGCTCCAACAGTGGATCCAACCAGTGATGAAGAACTGAATGATATTGATGAAGTTGAGGTTGAAGACATTACTGCAGAAGAGTATCCTCAGTACGCTGACGCCGAGGGAAATGTGGTCCCCAATTTGGGTGAATCCCTAGTCAGTGATACTTTTGAGGTACTTGACAAGATGGAGCAAGAAGCAGAAAAGACTGAAGGAACAGCCCAAGCCTCCAATGCAGATGTAGATATTCGCAAGGCTGAATGGGCTGCCTGTTTTGAAGAGGTACGAGCCCAGCGGGCTGCACCCAAGAGAGATGCCTACACCAAGCTCTACAGAGTCAAGAAACACCATAAGGTGTCTGGCAGGATTATCTCTTGGGCTTATTTTGAAGACCTTAACGCTTATGCAGTTAAGAGGGAGCATGGCATAGAGTACTTCAGGTTCCCACATGATCTGAAGACTCTACCAGGTTTTGAGCTCAACCAGCTGGCTAAACTAAAGCTGCTGTATGCTGACCCGAGAAAGATGTCAGGCTGGTTTGAGGCTGCCCTGAGGAAAGAGTACCACACCAGGTGGGTCAACTTCAAACCTCAACAACCTACGAGGTATATCAGACGTTCTGAAGTTGATCCCATAACTGGTAAGCCAAAGATAGTGCTGAAGTGGAGTCCCCCGAGAACAATGTCGAGAATCCCTCTCAGGGAAATGCCACAGGACTTCACTCCCCACTTCAAATGGTGGTACTACGATTGGAGAACAGCTGAAGCGGTCATAGTCCTAAACAGAGAGGGCCAAATGGATACTATCAGGGTATTCGACCCGATGTGGCTAACCAACTTATCTGCTAATGATGTTTACACATTATATAAGTGGCCACTATTCTATGACACGCAAGATATTGTACAAGCCCTCCAATTCCAAAATGTCATAAGACTCTGCTTTGCTTTTGAGATACACGCAGGAGTCACTAAAGAGGAGAAGTACAAGAAGTATAAGGAGGTGATGCAGAAGACAAGAGAATAGATAGATCTAGGTCCAAGGGGGAGTTTGTTGATACATGTATGTCCCTAGATCATGAGTTGAAATGTAATAAATCTCGTCTGTCTGATTATGATGTAATTGTATCAATTAATGAAATGATATGAATTGGTTGTTACTTGTGATGTTTAATATTTCATTAATAAGTTGTGATTGAATTGATTGGGTTTATGAATGTTTGAATGATTGCACATTATGTTATATTAATTAAAACATTCAAACTTAACTTAATGAAGTTCTCATGCGAATGGCCCATGCGAATGGACCACACGCATGAATAACTTCATACGATTGACTCAATCGCACGACTGAACCAGGAGACTGGATCAGTCGTATGGACACATAAGATTGACTCAATCGCACGACTGAACACTCAGTCGTGCGGATGAATCAACCGCATGGTTCAATCGCACGACTGAACCATACTTATGGCCCAGTCGCACGATTGAACAATACTAACCTATAAATAGACCCAATTCGTGGGAAAACGTAAGCATCCATCCCATTACGACTCCAGACGTACCCTAGCCGTCCAGAAGCCTCCCAAATCGTTCTCCAAGTTCATAGAACACATCAGATCGGTTCCTAATCGATTTCTGACGTTGATATCAATTCTTGATTGATTCATCGTGTGTTCTCACTGATTGGATCGCCAATCAAATAGGATTCCGCACTATTTGAGTTGGTTTAACACGCAATCACTCGGTATTTCGTTCAAATACAAGGTCCTAACAGTACAACCAATTATGCACAATGTACAACCCAATATGCATAACAAAGTTGGTAATTAGTATTATTTAAATATGTTTTAATTGTTATGTTTGTTTGTATTTTTGTTTGGCGTGTTTACACTAATTGTCCTGGTTTAGATTTCGATAATATTTCTGAATTGTTTGACATTCGTTGTGGTATACGTTACCCTTGACATAAGACTTTTATGTGTCGGGTAAAGTCAAGATCTATTGATGGAGAATGCATTTAGAATCTTTATTTTACTCCCAGTGGGTTACGAATTACGATAATTTCATTCATCGTATTCTCGTGCTTTTGCTACAACGAAGACGTAACAAAGTATCCCGTCATACGGCTAAAGTTTAATCTTAACCTAATCTAATGGTTAATATATACCTTGTTAACAATTACACTATCTATTGCATGGCCGGCTCAATTGTTTCAAGGGCCTAAAGTGGACCATGAATATGAGACCCCTTTAGATAATTGTTTGTTCATTTTCGATTACTTTAATCATTTTATTAGGTTATTTTAGATCAATTTCTTTTGTTTTTACTTCACTTTACAGTCATTTTGTTTATTCAAATTTTATTATAGTTACTTGAGTCTATGACCAATCAAACATACGAATCGATGTTGGGAAAGGTAAATAATAAAAATAATCTTTTATTAAATGACAAAATGAATCGTATTTAAAATTTTCACCACTAATAAAATGAACATGAACGACTAAGGGGCTGTTTGATTGAGCTGACTGAGTAAGATCTGACTGAGTCAGAAGCTGACCCAGTAAGAAGTTCTGACCGAGTCTGCATCTGACTAAAACTTGACTGTTTGATTTAGTATCTGACTGACTCTGCTGAATGATAAAAATAACATTACACATACACATCTACATACCCATATACATACACATCTACATACCCATATACATACACATCTACATACACATACATCTACATACACATACATCTACATATGTGTCGGAGGGGGTCGGAGGGGCTCGGTTAGGGCTCGCACAGGTCGGTCGGGGTCGCTCGGTTAGGGCTCGCGCAGGTCGGGTCGCTCGGTTGGCTTGCGCAGGTCGGAGGGGCTTCGGGAGGGGAGGTGGCCGATCGAGTGAGCAGGGGGAGGGGAGGTCGCCGATCGAGAGCGCAGGGGGAGGGGAGGTCGCCGATCGAGAGCGCAGGGGGAGGGGGAGGTCCCCGATCGAGAGTAGGGCTTCGGGAGGGAGAGCGCAGGGGGAGAGGGAGGGAGGCACTCGGTGTTGGAGGTGTAGATTTTGGGTCAACAAATTATTTTTTCAGGTCTGGGTCAGAAGAAATGACCCGGTCAGCTGGCTCCACGCGAGTATCAAACGGGCTGACCCCTGACCGAATCAGCCGGGTCAGCCCTGTCAGACATAAACAAACAGCCCCTAAACTGGAGTGAAATCAAAACTTAAAAAATATAACGGAAAGTTGAACAATGGCACCAGCCAATCCGGTCAAACTATTGAACTAACAAATCCAAATTCAAAGATACGTCAAATAGTCAAATGCATATTCAAACTAAGAGTCACATACATCAAAGGGTACAAACTAACAATCAAAATTAAAATTAATAGTTCAACGCCGATTTAATCAAACAGTCAAAATTGATCGAATGCAATGAACAAACAAGTAAAAAAAGTACAAGCGAACTAGATTATCAATTGAATGGAGTAGATAACTAGACCGATTGTCAATTGTCGATCGAATCAGACGAAGAGAAATCTTTGATTCGTCAGAGGTGAAGATTGTCTATTGAATGAGCGTAGCAACTAAACTAGTTAATTAGATTGAGTAAAGCTAACTTCTTGTTTGGTTGTCCTCACGGAGCGACTTCTAGGGAAACCCATAACCAATCATGTCTCCAATCTCATCGTTACCCGGAATTGCCATTTGCCATCCCGATCAATTGGATATTCATTGCTAGATTATATGGATTATTTGAACTAGGTATATACCACGTCACGCGTTGCGTGACACGTGAATGCTGTTTTTTTAACCGTGAAATTGTATATTGACTTGTATTATGCTCAGAATAGGCAATCTGTAGTGGCTGCAACTTAGAAATGTTGTCACACCAAGCACCGCGTACCTTCTTTTCTATCATCACAACCTTGATGTAATATAAAATCAACACAGCAAGATTATGTGATATGTTAACACTTGAACGAAAGGAATGGTAGTATGCAATAATGAGCTCTCAGACGGGCATACGCCCAACATCATCAACCCGACTACACCAGATCAACAACACATCATCATCGATTTGCCACAAACAATCATGCATAATATCAACTATAGAATAAGATGACAACCCATCGTTACAGCTTCAATCACGTCTCAGCTAGCCATATGCACATCATCTATCACATCCTCCCTAAGTATTTCTTTGTTGTCAATACAACCTATTTTTTGTGCTAAAAAACGTTTATATTGCAATTGCAGTCATGAGCGGCTCAGAATAGGCTGCCGATCACGGCTACTAGCCATAAACGACAGCCACACCCAAGGCAACCGTCAACATAGTTGTTGTTTCATCACAGCCACACCCCCATATGACAAATAATGTCACAATGAGCAAAGGCTCATAGTCTCAGACAACCTAAGGCTCGTAATCATCGACATAGTAGCATTCCTAAAATGGACATAATAACAATTTGTCTAACATCAAGACATTGTTGAGTCAGTCCCAGCAATTCTTATAACAAAGTAGATAACAAATGAACATAGGGTCATAGTCTCAGACGAGCAAAGGCTCGTCATCATCAACATTGTGGTATTTCCAACCTTAACATCATAATGATTTTTTCAACAACAAGCCAGCACAAGCATCATTTTAAAATGTATAGATTCATTTGAGAGGAGCCATGGCTCATTAGTAAGAAACCAAAATAAGGTAAGTTTAAAACCTTTGATAAACACCAGCCCAACAGAAACAATAGTGAACGAAAATCAAAACAAACGCATCAGTTAATAAACCCACCGAAGAAAAAAGCAGATAAAAGTATGAACGCAGATGACCATTCAAATGACGGTTATCTGACGAGCAATGGTTGAGGCTTGGCATATAACCATCACCCCGTCACTAACATTGAACAACCAAAAAGGGCGTCAATAATGGAGTTCACTAACACACATCATGAACAGAGGGCACAAATCATCAAAAAATAAACAAACTTGATCTCCTTTCGAAAATCACAATCTAAGAAAATCGAATCAACAACCCCAATAGTCTAAAAAACACCAAAATAAACAAAGACCCCCAAACCTAGCATTTTGACAATCATCGAAAACTAAGACATACACATGAGAGGTTAACATCCAGTCTAGAACCACCGTGGGAGAACATCGCAGGCGGCGTCTCCGGGCAACACATAATCCCCCTCTCCATCCGTGGACAACCCCAGATCGAGGGTCGTGCCACTATTACATGACGTCGGCGGTAACGACGGCCAACAAGAGCATGGGAGAAACTGGTCGACGACTTCTGTCACACCCCGACCGACGGTGGAATCATCGGGGGCGGACGAATGTGAAACGATTGTTCATAGCACATGGAACTAAATAGTTGAAATAATAGTAAATATCATTTTTAATGAACATTACAAGATAATTAAATCATTACAATACAAACAAGATATAAACAACAACATATAATTTTCAATTAAACTAAGTCCAAGTCCTATATGAGCACGAAAAGATCTTCAAGTATCAAACCTGAAACATGTTAAAAATAAAGGGTCAACTTTGAAAATTGGTGAGTTCCCATGGGTTAAACATACATATATATATACAAAGGTTTACAAGTAGCAATTCATGTCAATGGTTATGAGTTAGCAAGTTTATAGATCACATATAGCTACAACCAAACCTCGACTTGATTACAAGTTTATAAGATTGGCTAAGTGTACTTGGTTCTCATGATGAACAAGACATCCGTCATCAGGAGCCGGCAATACATCGGCTGTAACATCCACTTATTTTCAAATTTAAAACTCAAACCCAAAACTCATTTAGAACTTTTATAGGATATAAATTTTTTTACTAAACTTATTATATTTATTCTAATGAATCGTATGTATTAGAAGTGATACCAATATAAAAAAAATGTTTTATTTAATTATTATTTATTAAATCTCTTAAACAATTTATAATAATTAAAGAATTTACGAAGTAAATGTTATAAATTTATAAAGTTTAATTGTCATTTATGAGTTTCAACGTAGAAAGAATAATTATATTTCAATGTTTATATCAAATTTATGAAGTTATATAAATTTATAAGGTTTAATGTTAAACATGAGATTTGGAGATTTATAATTAGAAAAGAAAGTCTTTTATTTAACTCTATAAAATTTTAATAAACAATAACTCAAATATTGAATGGAGATTGGGGTCAAATTGGTAAATGTTGAAAGTTAATTTAATTGTTTGGACATGAAATAATAACTTCCAAAACCACAGGGGCCAAATGTGTAATTACCCAAACCAACCCCCCCTTTCCCGTCGCCCTCCATGTGACCGGCCAAACGCCGGCCATCATCTCCGGTAGCCGCCAAACCACCCGAAACGTCTGATTTAAACGCAATTAAACCATATTAACCATCACTTGAACACGTTTCGAACCAAGGATCCGTTTCAATATGAATAATTAAGCTGTTACTGTGATCAAACTTGAAACCGAATTCGCATTCATCATATTGAAACCATGTGGCTTGGAACAGATCAATCATGCTTTTATAGTAGAGGGTAAATCATAAAAATTATACTCTTAAGCTATTTCAAATCCCAATTGCATTCGAATCACACGCAAACCCTGAATTCATCTATCCCGTATCCGTCGACCTGCAACTTAGTCGACAACTACCCTCGAAGCTAGATGACTTAAAATTGGTTGAGGGCTTTCACTTATCATCATCATCCGAAGCTTCACACAGGTTTAATTTGATTATCATTGAAGATTTCTCATCCTTGCGCACCTACGGCCGCGACCTCTTCTTCGTTCGTTCCTAACATCATATCAAACCAAATCGGGTAATTGAACATATCCTCACACTTGGTTTCATATGGGCAATGAAAGCCCTAAGTTTAATTCCATTAACAACATCAATATGATGTTCAATTTGATACAATTCGATTCTAGGGTTCCTATGAATTTGGGGATTATTTGAAAAAGGGTTTTTATTAATTAATTCGTATTTGAAAACAAGAAATGGGCTTTAGCCCAACTGGTAACATGAAACAAACATAAGCAGGAGGTCAGGGGTTCGAACCCTGCCTCTGCCATGTTTGTTTTAAATGTTTTTTTTTTACATTTTAAAATTCAGAAAATTAATATTTTTGTTAACCTAAAGTATTCCAGAAACTATTAAATTAATTTAGAAAGTATTAAAAACTTATGAATATAGAATTTATTTATTCTAAAGAATAACATAGGTTATAAAACATTATTATTATTATTATTATTATTATTATTATTATTATTATTATTATTATTATTATTATTATTATTATTATTATTATTATTATTATTATTATTATTATTATTATTATTATTATTTTATAAATTAAATGCTATAAATCTATTATGGATCAAACTTAGGTTATTTCAAAATATTATAGATTTATATGCTAAATTATTAATTATTCAAATAGTTATTTAAATAATTATTTAAATAATTAATTATTCATCTATTATTTAATCATGTTATATCATAACTAGTTAATAAATTCATTTCTTAAACTTTTATTTAAATTCATGAATTTATAAAATAATATCATTTTCTATTTAAGGCTTGATATTATAAGACCCTTATAAAAATCAATTAAAAGTTTAAAAACTTTATAAAATGATTTTGAATAACTTTAAACTATTTATGCAAGTCATTTAAATAATTAATTACTCAATTAATTATTTTGATAAAGTTTTAAATAATTAATTTCTAGAGTAATTATTTCTTTCCGCAATGTTATACTCAATCATTACTTAATCAATTATTGTTAATATTTAAGTAATGCTTATTGTACCATTTCACTAATGATTATCATTGTTTCAATCTTAATCATTTAATAAATTTATTCATCCTTATGGAAATAAAATATAATTGGCTATATTATTTTATTTACCCTAATTATCAAAACCCCAAATTCAAATTGAAACCCTAGTTCACGTTTATTCGTTAACCTTACCTTTAAACATAACCTTGGAATATATATACGCTAGGTATCTTGTAAAAAGGAATCATTGGAGCATCGTTAATTTCTTATTATCACCTTATATATACCATGTGAGTATTTCCATACCCCTTTTTGCTTATTTTCACACTTTGGGGTGAAACATGTTAACTTATTATCATTGCACTTGTAAACTTATTTGAGACTTGTAATCTTTATGGCAATTCATCATGCAAAGTTGTGGTTAGTTGAACTTTTGTGGTTACCATGTTATGGCATTATATGTACAATCATTAACTATTGCTAACCCAGCGAAGTCATAGATCTATGGGCCAGACAAGCCTGCTTTGGTTGATCCAAGTACACTTAGCTGATCGTATAATCTTGTAAACGTTTGAGACTTGTAAAACTTTGTCGAGGTTTGATTGTTGCATTGTTCATAACATCCCTAATCACTTTATTCACTAACTTATGACTTGAATTGCCATCTTTATATAATCTATGTATTAGAAACTATGGAATGCTCACCAACATTTTTATGTTGACCTTTTATTTTTAACATGTTTCAGGAATACCTCAAGTATGTGTTCTACTCTTTGAAGCTTATCACATATAGGATTGGACCTAGAGATAAAATGGATGATCATGTTATTTGTAGCATTTGTACATATGTATTCTTTATTGAAACTTTTGCTTGTAATGTTACAATTGAATCTTATGATTAATATATTTGGATTTAATAAATAGCGTTATGTGGCTGTGAACAATCGTAACACTCACATCTCGACGTCTCCGCCGTCAAGGTTGGGATGTGACATCGGCTTTAGCACCAAATAGGCTTGTCAGACCCAAAGATCTAAGACGTCGCCAGGCTAGTAATAGTTAATGATTGTAAACAAAATATGTATCTCATATAAGACTTACGATAACACAAATAACCATGACAAATAAAAAGTATGAATTGCAAGTGCTTTACAAGTTTAAACGTTTACAAGTGTATGTTGATAAGATAACATGGTTCACACCAAAATAGTGTGAAATAATATAAAAAGGGGCAAGAAAAACTCACATGATATATATAAGGTGATGATAAGAATTTAAACGAGGCTCCAACGATTTCTTTTACAAGTTACCTAAACGTATTGATTCCAAGATTAAGTTTAATAATAAGATTAACAATTAAACATGAACTAGGGTTTCAATTTGAATTTGGGGTTTTGATAATTAGGGTAAATAAAATAATATAGGTAATTATATTTTATTTCTATAAGCATGAATAAATTTATTAAATGATTAAGATTGAACAATAATAATCGTTAGTGAAATTGTACAATAAGCATTACTTAAATATTAACAATAATTGATTAAGTAATGATTGAGTATAATATTATGGAAAGAAATAATTAATTAGAAATTAATTATTTAAAACTTTATCAAAATAATTAATTGGGTAATTAATTATTTAAATGACTTGCAAAAATAGTTTAAAATTATTTAAAATCATTTAATAAAGTTTTTAAACTTTTAATTGATTTTTATAAGGGTCTTATAATATCAAAACGTTAAATAGAAAATTATATTATTTTATAAATTCATGAATTTAAATAAAAGTTTAAGAAATAAATTTATTAACTAATTATGATATAACATGATTAAATAAATAGATGAATAATTAATTATTTAAATAATTATTTAAATAACTATTTGAATAATTAATTATTTAACATATAAATGTATAATGTTTTGAAATAACCTAAGTTTGATCCATAATAGATTTATAGCATTTAAATTATATAAAAGAAGTAATAATGTTTTATAACCTATGTTATTCTTAAAAAAAAGAATAAATAAATTCTATATTCATAAGTTTTTAATACTTTTTAAATTAATTTAATAGTTTCTAAAATGTTTTAGTTAACAAAATAATCTTTATTTTGATTTAATATTATAATATTAATTTTCTGAATTTTAAAATGTAAAAAAAACCATTTAAAACAAAACATGGCAAATGCAGGGTTCGAACCCCTGACCTCCTCCAGTTGGGCTAAAGCCCATGTCTTGTTTTCAAATACAAATTAATTAATAAAAATCCTTCTTCAAATAATCCCCCAAATCCTTCAGAACCCTAGTTTGTTCTTGAACCAGATTGAACCTTGATTCGAGTTATTCAACCAAACTAATCATAGGGCTTTGATTCATTAAGAAAAACCGAGGGTATTGATGTGTAAAGCTTACGTGATTGAGTTCGAATTGATGATCACAGGTTTAGAAACGAGTCGCGACGGGTGGAAGTTGGTTTGTGGTGATAGAGTTGATCATAATTAAATTCCTTGAGTGTGTAGCATATTTAGGTAATAGAGAGTAATAGCCCTTTATCAATTTCGATCTTAGTTGCCCAGAAGGTGGAGTTCGATTAGGTTGCAGGTCCGAATGAAAGTGATAATCAAATGGTTTGATTGAGTGCTTTGTTTGTGCGATTGATGGTTCAAAATGGTTTAGAGGACCGACTAGAACGTTTCCCATCATTCAAACAGATGAAAATCGAATAGTTACAAGATCAACAAGTTAGGGATTTGTATTGATGATTTCGGTTTTAATTTATTGCGTTAATGGTCGAATAATCTCAAGTAAACATGCTTTTAAGTTCGAAACCGATGCATAATAGTTAAGGTTCGGTTTAATCACATTTTAATTAAGCGTTTCAAGAGTGGAGGGGTCGCCGGAGTTAGGGCCGGAGGTGGTGGCCGGAAAAACGGGAGTGGGGGGCGGTTTGGGCTGTTTAAAACGATTTACACTTTTGGTCCCTGTAGTATCCATCTTTATTATTTTATGCATGAAGTTTGTTAGGTCTAGAATCAGTAGATCTAGTCATTATGTATAGGCTTAGTACTTGAATTAATATCTGTAATGAACGTTTGTATTTCATTATTGTGTATGCATTAAATATATAGGTTAACCCATTTATATATGTGTTGGTTTATGTATGGTTGCAGGAACAAAAATTATAATTGGTCAATTTGTGAAATTGACCGTGTAAGAAACATCTACGGATGAACATTTTGTTCTTCCGTAGATATATTTCTTACAAGTAATTACGCATCCAAAGATCTTCTGCGGATGAACAACAATATACCTTCGGAAGAACAATACCTTCGGAAGAACAATACCTTCGGAAGAACAATACCTTCGGAAGAACAATACCTTCGGAAGAACAAGATACCTTCGGAAGAACAATACCTTCGGAAGAACAAGATACCTTCGGAAGAACAAGATACCTTCGGAAGATCATTACCTTCGGAAGAACATTATCTACGGAAGAACAAAATTACTACTGAAGACAATATTCCTGCGGAGACCAAACACTTGTATTATACAAGTGGTACAAGTCAACAAGTCAACAAGGCGGTTATGCGAATCCCGAGAAATCCGATGATTCCTTAACAGAAACAAATCAAATCCCAAGAGATCCGGTGTTTCCTATAACTGAAACACCTTTGTCTATAAATATGGATCCTAGGTTTCGATTCAAATACGATTGAGTTAGACGATTGATTGATTGAGAACAGCAATAACAATACAACAATCATCAAAAGTCTTTCGATCAACTTTAACATACACAACATCATAGCATTCTTTGATATCGTACATTCAATTCTTTTATAATCATCAACACATTATAATAAAATACTGATTAATCATTAATTGTGTTTTGTTTGTGTGTTCTTGATATTTCATTGATATTTAAAGTTGCTTAAACACAATTAAACCAAATCAACGTTAATTCCACTAACGTTGACTTGACATCGATTCACACTGATAATTCCTGTTGATGATCCTTGGATTCACCGGTGGTATCAGAGCCAAGTGCTCATTGATTTAGATCAATTGATTTATCAGTGTTAGTTGTGTTTTAATTGTGTTTGATTTCGTTTAACAACAATCGTTTTTAATTAACTTGTTTCTATATTCAAATCAATTGAATAGCAGATCTTGTTAACATCATGAGCAACTTCAGTGGTTCATCTTACCAACCTCCGAAGTTGGAAACAAAAGCAGATTTCAAGTCTTGGAAAATCAAGTTCAGGAATCATGTAAACTATACTGATTTTGACTTATGGATTTCCATCACTGAAGGTCCTTATATTCCACCCACTCTTGGGCCGGATTATAATGACAAAAATCAACCAATCAGTACGAAAGATCTATCACCTGATGATGTCAAAAAGGTTAAAGTTGATATAAAAGCATACAGTTTGCTTAGTATGGCTTTACCTGAAGAGATATTAATCAGGTGTGAGAACTATAAAACAGCACACTCCTTATGGAAGATACTTCACACTCTCTGCGAAGGGAGTGATGAGATAAGAAGTATAAGGAGAGACACCCTCAGATCACAATATGAAACTTTTCATCATATTGAGGGTGAATCAATTCCTCAGCAACTTCATAGATTCATGCAGTTAGTCACTGAGATGAATATTCTAGAGTTGAAGTATACTAGTGAGGAATTAAACAAGAAAATGCTCCACATTTTGCCAGAAAGTTGGAAGAATACTGTGTCCATGTTCAAGAACACTATAGATCTGAAAGCAACTGGCTTAGATACTCTGATTGCAAAAGTGAAAGCTCTTGAAATGGACGAAAAATCAAGAAACAAGAGTGTGAGAATTCATGTCTCACCCTATCACTTCAAAGAAACAAATAATGTAGGAAGTGTATTTATTTCAAACAATGAAAGTGATAACTCTTGTGCTAGGAGTGATGATGAGGAGGAAGTTAGCTTCTATGCTTCAAAACCCTCAAAGAAATCATCTCAAGACAAGCAACAAAAGAATAAAGGAAGAACTACTGATAGACAAGATACAACTGCAGCAACAGCTAAGTCTTCCTTTTCAGCAAATCAGTCAGAACCAATAACTGTGATATTGGACTCTGAAGAACAAAAAGCAGCCTTTGCAGCTTTTAGCTCAAGTTTCCAAGCATATCTGGGAAGCTCTCTAACATCAGCCAATATCTGCCAACAAGACTTAGAAGAACTACCTCCAGATGTAGTGGAAGAGATGGATCTACAATGGCAGATGGCCATGATTGCTTATAGAGCTAAGCAATATCTCAGGAGAAATAAGAACTTGGCTTCAGCAAGCAAAACATCAAAGATTGGTGTTGACAAATCAAAAGTGAGATGCTACAAATGCAATCTCTATGGACATTTCTCAAGAGAATGCAATCAACAGTCATATCCAGAGATGAGACAACACCAGCAGCATCAACAACATCAGATTCAAGCAAATCAACAATCTTCTCAAAGACCTCTGCACAAGCAATCTCAACTGATCAATGCTTCCCCACCAGCCACCAAAGAATCAGCTGGACCTAGTAACTCAAAGGAGTCAGGGCTGATCATACTTCAAGATGGAACGTGTGACTGGAGTTTGTATGAAAGGAAGTTTTGGAAGAGAATCAAGCATTGATGGCCCATATGGATCAAACAGTTCCACCAATGGCAAAAGAGGTAAAAGATAGATTGTGTTCATCAACTTGTGTTGAGGAAGTTGAATGATATAGAGTCCATGCTCAACAGTTGGCTGATAAAGTAAAAGAAACAATGATTTTGAATGAATCTCATGTTAGAGAACATAAATTATATCAAATAAAAATTAATTCCTTGCAAAAGGATTTAGAAAAATTTGTTTCTGAAAATTATAGCCTAAAAGCCCAAGTTCAGCATTTGACCACTTCCTTAACAAAATCCATGGCTGATCATGCATCAACTGAAGTGAAACTTCAGAAGTTTCAATTATCATCTCAGCAATATGAGAAATTACTAAATTCTCATATTGAATCAAAGAAAAGGTCTGGGTTGGGTTATAATGCGGTTGCACCACCTATAAATGATAATTACACATCCTTACCTACAACAATGACAAACACTCTGTCAAATCATTTTGTGCCTGGCACTAAGTTTGAAAAAGATTCATCTAAAACTAAAATTAATGATAAAGCTGAGGTGAGTGAAACTGAATCATCTGAATCAGAATCATTAGATCAAAATGATTCAGAATTTGATTATGATAAGTGTGATGACTTGATGATTCTGATGAACATGATGTTGATCAAACAAGCACTGGTAAAAATGTTCAACTGAAAGCCCATATCCCAAAAGTGCTTGAAGAAACAAAGTTGCCATACCCTCCTAAACAAAGAAACATGCTGAAGACCATCTGCAAGAGGATAGCTCAATTGAATGAAGGTCTTCAAGAACTAAGTATGCAAGACTCCTCCAAGAAATTGACTGATGAATCTGTCATCACTGAGGAAAAAGGAAAATTCAAAGGAAAGAAAAAGGCCTCAGTAGATCATCAACTGAACAAGAAAACTTCAGCTGCTGATCTACGGAAGAGAAATTCAGCACCAAACAATCAAAATGTGCACAAAGTTGAAAAAGATAAAGCACATTCAAAGCTGAAGAAGAAAGAGCCACAACAAAGATCAGCAAACAAAAGGAATGATTCTGAGAAAGAATCAGAAGAAAAATATTGCAAATGGTGTGACATGACAAATCACAACACTGAAGACTGTTACTTCAGCAGCTATTGTTCTATTTGCAATATGAACAATCATATGACTACTGATTGTTACTTCAACAAACATTTTCTATCTGCAACAAAAAATCATTCCACACAGGAATGTTATTTCAACAAAAAGAACAAGACAAAAAGCTCAAAGAAGAAAGAATCAGACAAATCTGAATCAGATTCTCAATCTACGGATTCTGCAAAGAGCTCAAAACTGAAGAAGCTTGAACAAAAATCAAAAGCAAAACCAAAGGACAAATCAGCATCAAGTGTTCATATACTATGGAAAAGACCATCTTTTCAGCAGTCAAAAACACCTCACAAAGAGTAGATTTGTCAGACAAAGAATCAAAGGATGATGATTCATTCTTTGATAAATTTGACAAAGGCATTCATATACCTCTTTCAAAAACAAAAGATAGTGAAACATTTAAAGGTTCATTATCAAAACAAAAGACTCAAACAAATGAAGTTACTCTGAGTAAAGCAGACAATGTGAATCATGAATCTACTTCATCAACATCCAATTCAGCAGAATCATCCTCATCTAAATCAAATCAGAATGAATCAATCAAATCTGAAACTAAACTTCAAAAATTGTTCATGAAAGAGTAACTGTTTTAGATCCTGTTGATAAACCCAAGATCACTAAGACTTGGGTTGTCACTTCTAACTGATTTTCTTTTCTGAATGAACAATATTGGAGAGCTGACAACATGTGGTATGTTGACAGTGGTTGTTCCAGGCATATGACAGGAAACTGTTCTCTTCTCCATGATTTTAAACATAAAAATGCTTCTTATGTGGCATTTGGTGGGGATAAAAAGGGAGGTAAAATTGTTGGTGAAGGAATGATAACTAATGGTGTACTTAAATTTGATAAAGTAAATTACTGTAAAAACTTACAGTATAATTTACTTAGTGTATCTCAAATCTGTGATCAAAACTACACTACATTGTTTGATGACACTAACTGTTACATTCTTAAGCCAGGATTTAGTGTCCCTGAAGATTGAATTCTCCTCAAAGCAGCAAGAAAAGGAAACACTTATGTTTTGGATATGAACAACACTTCTCTCACAAAACATGAAACTTGCCTTATATCTAAACTTTCAGAAGATTTGTCACAATTATGGCATAGAAGGCTTGTTCATTCTAACATGAAGAACATGAATAAATTGGTGAAACATGACCTGGTCATTGGATTACCAAATAAAGAGTTTCATTGCTCAACTCATTGTTCTTCTTGTTACAAAGGAAAACAACACAGAGTGTCACATAAACCAAAAACAATCAATACTAATACTACACCACTCAAATTGCTTCACATGGATCTTTTTGGCCCAACCAATGTAATGAGCATTGGAAAAAGGCAATATTGTTTGGTGATAGTTGATGATTTCACTAGATTTACATGGGTCTTTTTCTTAAAACAAAAGAGTGAAATCAGAAACATTAATGGACTTTGTAATCAAGATTGAGAATCAACTTGATACAAAAGTCAAAATTTTCAGGAGTGATAATGGTACTGAATTTGTGAACTTTGAAACTAGATTCTTTTTGCAGGAGCAAAGGTATTGCAAGACAATTCAGTGCACCAAGGACTCCACAACAAAATGGAGTTGCTGAAAGAAGAAACAAACTCTCATTGAAGCAGCAAGAACAATGCTAGCTGATTCACAACTACCTATTACCTTTTGGGCTGAGGCTGTGAATACTGCATGCAATGTTCAAAACAGAACATTAATTGTCAAAGAACATAACAAAACTCCTTATGAGCTCCTATTTAAAAGAAAACCTTACATAGGATATCTAAGAGTATTTGGATGTCAAGTAACTGTTTTGAACATAAAAGAGTCATTAGGAAAATTTTCAGAAAAAGCATATGATGGTTTCTTTGTTGGATACTCTTCAACATCAAAATCATATAGAGTGTATATTCCACAACATAACATTGTGGAAGAGACCCCTAATGTATCTTTTGATGAAAATGTGTTTACTAAGTCAGTTAAAGGTTCATCATGGTTATTTGACATAGATGCTTTGTCTAAATCTTTTAACTATGATCATTTGACAAATGCAGGATCTGATGAAGTATGCTATCCATTTGTTCCACCTATTATGACTGAAGTAACTTTATCTGCTGATCCCCCAAGGATACATCCATCTTCAGGTGAAAATACTTCAGCAGAAGCAAATATTATGTGGAACTGAACAGCATGCATCCGGAGTTCCTTCGGAAGATCAGCATGTATCCGGAGAAATTCATTCGGAAGACCAAAATGCATCCGGAGAGGTTCCTTCGGAAGATCAGCATACATCCGGAGAAGTTCCTTCGGAAGATCAGCATACATCCGGAGAACTTCCTTCGGAAGACCAAAATGTATCCGGAGCAGCTCCTACGGAAGAACAAAATACTTCCGCAGAAGTTCCTGCGGAAGAGCAAAATCCAACTGCAGATACTTCTGTAGCTCAATCAACAGAGACTCAATTTGATTATTTCTTGAATTCTCAAATTGAGATGAATCAGTCAGAGGCAATGGAAATGACTAATCTGGAATCATCCATTCCAGTTGAGTCAACTCCCTCAATGAGAATTCATAAGTCTCATCCACTTAACAATATCATTGGAAATCCTGAAAAGAGAACTACAAGGAGCCAAAGTGGTACAGCCAACCTTTGTCTCTTCAACTGTTTTCTTTCTCAAGTGGTGCCTCCAAACATTACAGCTGCTTTAAAAGACAATAGCTGGATTGAAGCTATGCAAGAAGAGCTTTAACAGTTCAGAAAGCAAAAAGTATGGTCTCTTGTTGATTTACCTGAAGGTCAACATCCTATTGGAACTAGATGGCTATACAAAAACAAACTGGATGATAGAGGGATTATTGTCCGAAACAAAGCAAGGTTGATAGCACAAAGATACACTCAAGAAGAAGGCATAGATTATGATGAAGTTTTTGCACCAGTTGCAAGAATTGAGGCAATAAGAGTGTTTTTGGCATATGCATCATATAAGAAATTTACTGTGTATCAGATGGATGTCAAGTGTGCATTCTTATATGGGAATTGATGAGGAAGTTTATGTGTCTCAACCCCCCGGATTTGAAGATCCTCATTATCCTCACAGGGTATACAAACTAGATAAAGCCTTGTATGGTCTTCATCAAGCACCAAGAAAATGGTATGAAACACTATCATCTTTCTTACTCAAGCATGGCTACAAAAGAGGAACTATTGATCAGACACTCTTTCTCAAACAAGAACATCAAGATCTCTTAGTAGTTCAAGTATATGTTGATGACATTATATTTGGATCAACTAATAAGAGATTGTGTGTGAATTTTGAAGAACTGATGAAATCTGAATTTCAGATGAGCTCAATGGGTGAATTAACATTCTTCCTTGGACTTCAAGTTCATCAAAAAGCAGATGGAATATTCATCAATCAAGAAAAATACATACATCAAATACTGAAGAAATACAATCTTGCTGAAGTATCCGCATGCAAAATACCGGCATCAACAATTGATAAGATTGCTCCTGATCCCACTGGAAAATCTATTGATCAAAAATTATTTAGATCTATGATAGGTTCACTTATGTACTTAACTGCCAGTAGACCTGATATTATGTTTGCTGTGTGTGTATGTGCTAGGTACCAATTGATCCAAAGGAGTCACATCTCAATGCTGTCAAAAGAATTTTCAGATACTCAAGGGAAAACCAGGACTTGGTCTATGGTATCCCAAGGATGGAGACTTTACACTCTACTCATACTCAGACAGTGACTATGGTGGATGTAACAGCAATAGAAAATCAACAACCGGTGGATGTCAATTCATTGGACCAAGGCTAGTGTCATGGCAGTGCAAGAAACAAACAAATGTTTCTGTATCCACAGCTGAGGCTGAGTACATTGCTGCTTCAGCTGGGTGCTCTCAAGTACTTTGGTTACAAAACCAATTGCTTGACTATGGTTACAATTTTCTTCAAACCTCAATTTATATAGACAATTCTGCTGCTATGTTTATTACTGCTAATCCAGTGCAACATAGTAAAACAAAACATATTGAGATTAGGTATCATTTTCTGAGAGATTGCTCAGAAAAGGGATTGATTAAGTTAGCAAAGTGGATAAATTAAATCAGCTTGCTGATTATTCACTAAGGCCTTTGATTCAGTCAGATTTAATTTTCTGATTGAGTCTCTAGGTATGATTAACTTAGATTAAATCAAGTCTAAACAAACAACATGTTGTGTGCAATAATGCATCAGTATGACATATGCATGGGAAATGATAGTACACTATAGCTTTGCCTATTCCTGTATAAACAAATAACAATATATCTCAGCAAGTTTCTGGATATGTGAGTAGGTTCATCTTGAGTGGAAACAAAACTTAGTGCATGCAAAACATAATACTATAATAATTGTCTGTGGGAAACTTCATTTTGAGAAAACAAAGTGAGTCTTATCCTAATGTGATCAAATCATTCATCTAAACACACTATGTAAAACACTAAATACTATCTATCTTTGCAAATCATACTCCCTCTGTTTTGTGTGAACAAAGACCTGGGTGTATGATCACCATACTGAATATCAGTATCAAAGGTGAAAAGATCATGATCATCATCATCCCTCTGTTTTGTGTGAACAAAGACCTGGGTTAAAGGCACCTCTGTTTTACGTGAGTAAAGACCTGGTGACCTGATGATGATCATATCTAAAGCTCTCAAAAGAATCCTAAGTGATCAACTGTATATTATCTTGAGCTTTATCAACATTGCATCAATGAGATGCCAAATACATCTCAAGATAGCTATTATAACTTAAAGTACATAGTCTTAAATGATGATTTGACTTGCAAAGGGAGGACAACACCTTTGTGAATCAAATGTGAAGCCCATGACAGTTATTTCAAAAACAATATGAAAACATGATAAACAGCATGCCTAGTTGATACATGAGCTCTTGTATGAATTTATATGGACAATATACTTGCAATCAGAACTTGTTCTTGTATCACTAAAACAACATAACTGATCAGGAAGAGGTTTAGCATCATAGTATGATCCCATCCTATGTGTATCTGATCATTATCATATAGTTCACTTTCATGTTATTCCTCTTAAAGAAATTTATGATAAATGTTTAAGTTCTTCATTAATCACAAATTTAAGGGGAGTAGAATTCATGAAAAAGCATCTTAATCAGCAGCAGCAATGTCTATATTATTATCAATTTGAAGAAATTGAAATCTGAGCATCATCTTAGCTGCTGGATACATGGAATTTTTTAGTAAAAATTTATATTTTAAATTGACTTGTACTAAATTGCCATGTATGCAAAGCCAACGAGGCCCTAAAGCAATAAATGGTTCAACCAATGGTTTGGGCCATACATACAACTGTGTGTAAATCAATATTAATGTTTATCCGTAGATTGGTAAACTACGGATGAATAAAGATCAATAAATTAATGATTACAATTTCGCATCAGTAGAAGTTGTTGATCCGTAGATGTACTACGGAAGAGTAAAATTGTGGATCCACTTAATTAATGAGAAATTACTTCTATAGAAGAATACAATGTGGGACCCACTTAATAAATCAGAGAAAATTAATATGTCTGAGGCTATAAATAATGAGGTTTGACTTGTCAAATTCATTATTCACTTTTTCCGTTCACTTTTTCAGACCTAGAAAATCTCACTCAACAAAACTTTTCCCACTTCCTCAACATTAAAATTTACCAAATCAAAACCTTAAGCAAACATATAGTTGTGTTCTTAATCAGCATTTATTAAGGTAAAACATGTCGTAATCATCAAGAATGAACCAGTTGATTCTTGTTTTATCTCACAACTGTTCGTATTCTCATATCAATAATGTGATTCTAACGAAGTCTTTTCTTATGAACAGATGGATCAACGATTCGCAAAAGAACATAATGTGTCTGAGGGTATAAATAATGAGGTTTGACTTGTCAAATTCATTATTCACTTTTTCCGTTCACTTTTTCAGACCTAGAAAATCTCACTCAACAAAACTTTTCCCACTTCCTCAACATTCAAAATTTACCAAATCAAAACCTTAAGCAAACATATAGTTGTGTTCTTAATCAGCATTTATTAAGGTAAAACATGTCGTAATCATCAAGAATGAACCAGTTGATTCTTGTTTTATCTCACAACTGTTCGTATTCTCATATCAATAATGTGATTCTAACGAAGTCTTTTCTTATGAACAGATGGATCAACGATTCGCAAAAGAACATAATGTGTGTGCTTTCTTAAACCCTGACGATCCTGCGTCAGAAGGATGCCAAGAAATTATGAGATATTTGAGAAGATCGAGGATATTCTATGCCCTATCAGCAGAGCCGACGATTTATCGCACTCATATCAGTGATTTCTGGAATTCTGCACATATAGAAGAAGATGGTGAAGGCATTATTGCAGAAGTTAAGAATCGAAGGCTGAAAATTGATGAACAAACAATAAGAAGGGTTCTAGAACTGGGAGATGTTGAATTGGACACCCTGATGTATTTGATAATGAATACATAGAAAAAGTTTTTCTCTTAATGGGGTATGATGGAGACTTTGAAAAAGGAGAAATTAAGAAGGGAAGACTCTGCAAGCCATACAGATTTTTGTGTCACACTTATCTGAAGTGTATGTCAAACAGAAAATCTGGGCTTGACAGATTTTCAAGACATATATCATCTGGTATCATTGGCATCTTTGAGGGAAGGACTTACAACTATTCAAAGTACATCTTCAATTGTTTGTGTGATCACATTCGAGTACAGAAGGCTGATAAGATGTATATGTTTCCAAAATTTATTCAGCTCATCATTAATGCAGACCTGCCTGGAACATCTGTGGAGGGTGGTGTGTTTATCCAAGCACACCTTGGCAGATCTGTGCCGAACAAAATCTCAGGGAAATATGAAGGAGGTGACATAGACATGTTTGCTCATGTGATTGATGCTAATGCAGACATACCTCAAGAGCTTGTTTGGGAAATTGGTGAAGAGAGCTCTGCTACCAGCTCTGCTACCAGCTCTGCTCAAGACACTCCATCACCAGAAACATCACCTCAACAACAACAACCACATCAACCACCATCTCCTCATAGCCAAAATACAGAACCCATCTCTCCAATCCTCCACCTATCACCACAACAACAACAAACACCCCTAACACAATCACCAGCCAGTCAAAATACTGAACCAATATCTCCCATACAACCCCAATCACCAAATCAGCTTCAGATGCAACTTTACCAACAACCTACAAATTCAGATACTGAGAGCATCTACACTGGGGAGACAGAATTAGTCTCAGAAGCAAGTACAGTTAAACTGTCATTATCCAAGACTGAATCCCCTGTGCATTCAAATGAAACTGAACAAGTTTCTCCAGTGACTGATCAGTAACAACAACAAACTCTTCAAGAGCATGAAGATCAAGCCACTGAACCAAGGTCAAGCACAGCAAGTGTTGATCATGAGGAAGTTAAAGAAGATGAGATTGAGTCTCAGCATCAGGAAGTAGATGCAGAAGCAGATCATGTTGATGTGATTGCTTATAATGAAGATGATCTAAGTGAAGATGACATTCCTGTGAGCAAGAGCTATCTGGTGGCTGAGTACAACAAGCTGGTACTCAAATCAAACAAAAGAAAGGAAAGAATACAAGAACTGAAGGTAATGATAAAAGAAAAGGATGAAGAATTGATAAGACAGCAAGCAAGAATAAAAAGACTGAGAGAGGATGCTCAAAGTGATAAAGAAGTCATTGATGCTTTGCTAGACAAGGAAGCTGAGCTTAAAGAGTCAGCAGAGTCTGAGAAGAAAGAAAAAGAAGAGATCATGAAGAAACTTGAACAAGCATCTGGCACTATGACTGCTCAGTCAAACATTATAAAGAGAAAAGAAGAAGAAATTGAGCAACTTAAATTGAAGATCAGTTCATTGGAATCTCTTGCTAAGGCTTCAACTGCTCAAACAAAACAAGGTCCTGAGGCATCTAAAGAAATGATCCTGTACTCAAGGAAAAGAAAGTACCTTGGTACTGCTGAGAAGAAGCCAACTATTTATGAAAGTGTTTCAAAGAAACAAAAGCTGACTTCTCCTGAACACACCCCCTCAATAGATTTATCTACTGAGAAGCCCATCTCTCAAAAGAAAGATGAAAGTGATAAAGAGTGGGAAGAATTAATCAAAGAAGACTCTCCACCAAAACAAGAAGTCTCAAAGGCTGATGATCTTCTGACTACAAGTGACATATTTGAAGAGAGGCCTGAATCAACCATGTTCATGACACTTATAAACCATGGTTTCCCTTATGACATGGTTGAAAGACTAAACATGACAGAGATGAAGAACTTGTTAAAAGAATTTGAGCTTGCATGCTTTATGATTCCAAATTGTGATTATGAAGCCTTCAGCACCTTTCAATCAATTCAGAAAACAAAGAAGGAGTTGGGACATTGTGACATTGCCAAGCTAAGCAAATACAACATGACTTGCTGGTTACAAGGACATAATTACAAACCTCATGAGCTTAAAGGAAGATCAGTAGGGGAACTCAGAAGGATGATGGAGCATGTGATGAAAGTTGAGCTAGATACTGGAGTAAAATTCAGAACTGAAGCTCCACATCCATCTTATGAACAACAAAGCAAACTTCCTGCTGAACCTATAACAGTTGAACCCAAAGATCAGCAGAAAGGAAAGGAGAAATTGATTAGAGAGCCAAGAGAAGTTATACCCGGCAAAGTATGGCCACTTGGGACTGCAGTTAGAGAGATAACTGAGCAAAAGTCCACTCTAATTCAACTGATAGATCACCTCACAACTCCCAGCTCTGTGGAAGAAAACAGGATCATGGCCTGGAAATATGATCCAGACTGGGATTGTGTTGTTATTAAAAGAACATCTGGAAGAGTTGAATACTTCCATGATGTACTCTCAGTGGTGAGTCTGCCAGAGAATGACATCAAAGATCTTCAAAGTTTAATTATCAGCAATTATCCAATTCACCCTAGAGGAAGAGATTTCTCAACCCTAGTGGGAAAATTGAAGACAAAGTTTAAAGATGATGTGCTTATAGAAGCCAAAAGAGAAGATGTAGAACATCAAAATAGAATCAAAGGGCTCAAAAGATTCAAGACCAATGCCTCAGAACATGTAGATGATGAATTCTTGAAGAGGATTGGCTACAACAACAGAAACAAAGCAGCACTTAAATGCATTGAAGGGACTCAATTCACATACCCAATCACTGAATGGGGATATGTTGAGAAGACAAAAGAGTTGGTCCTGCTGAGAAATGCTGAGAACAAGAAAGCTGAAAAGATCAGGATCTTTGATCCTGTGGAAATCAAACTGCTCCATCCCAGCTACACCTCATACCTTAATGACAAATTCTTTCCCAAGCTGACCGATAAAAAAGCACAAAATGATCTGTTCCTGCATGTCCATGTGATTCAAATAATTGACAAACTACATGCCAAAGAATATAAAAGAAGAAGTTTTAATGCTGGACTGCTGAAGGGAACAACCTTTGATGAAGTAACAGAACTCAGAATCACAGAACAAGATGAGCTAGAAGTGGTGAATAACAACAAGGTGTTAGACACACTCACTACAGTGGAAGATGTTCTGGGAATCAGTTATGAGACTCTGAAGAAGATCAGCAAGATGAAGATCAACTATAAGTATGATGATCAGAAGACTGTTGTTTCTTACTTCTACAACAAGATGATTGCCAGAATCAAGGATCTTGCAGTTTTGAAGAACTGATTGCAAGTAGCTAAGCCTAAGGGGGAGTATTGTTAGGTCTAGAATCAGTAGATCTAGTCATTATGTATAGACTTAGTATTTGAATTGATATCTGTAATGAACGTTTGTATTTCATTATTATGTATGCATTAAATATATAGGTTAACCCATTTATATATGTGTTGGTTTATGTATGGTTGCAGGAACAAAAATTATAATTGGTCAATTTGTGAAATTGACCGTGTAAGAAACATCTACGGATGAACATTTTGTTCTTCCGTAGATATATTTCTTACAAGTAATTATGCATCCAAAGATCTTCTGCGGATGAACAACAATATACCTTCGGAAGAACAATACCTTCGGAAGAACAATACCTTCGGAAGAACAAGATACCTTCGGAAGAACAATACCTTCGGAAGAACAAGATACCTTCGGAAGAACAAGATACCTTCGGAAGATCATTACCTTCGGAAGAACATTATCTACGGAAGAACAAAATTACTACTGAAGACAATATTCCTGCGGAGACCAAACACTTGTATTATACAAGTGGTACAAGTCAACAAGTCAACAAGTCAACAAGGCGGTTATGCGAATCCTGAGAAATCCGATGATTCCTTAACAGAAACAAATCAAATCCCAAGAGATCCGGTGTTTCCTATAATTGAAACACCTTTGTCTATAAATATGGATCCTAGGTTTCGATTCAAATACGATTGAGTTAGACGATTGATTGATTGAGAACAGCAATAGCAATACAACAATCATCAAAAGTCTTTCGATCAACTTTAACATACACAACATCATAGCATTCTTTGATATCATACATTCAATTCTTTTGTAATCATCAACACATTATAATAAAATACTGATTAATCATTAATTGTGTTTTGTTTGTGTGTTCTTGATATTTCATTGATATTTAAAGTTGCTTAAACACAATTAAACCAAATCAACGTTAATTCCGCTAACGTTGACTTGACATCGATTCACACTGATAATTCCTGTTGACGATCCTTGGATTCACAAAGTTTTTATATCAAGTTTCCAAAATTACTATTTAAACCCTTGACTAATAAAATAAACTATTTAAATAATAAATCAAATTAATCATTCATTAATAATTTTTTTAAAACTTTCATAAAACTTGTAAACTTTATAATTTAAAAATTTATTTTCAACAATAAAAATTCATAACTACTAATAAAACCTTATAAGCTTATTAAAAGTTATTTTATAACTTAGAAAATTTTCCATTTAGTTATTTATTGTAAAATGATTAATAAATCTTTATAACTTTATGAAAAGATTTATTTCTAAATAAATTATTACAAGTTGTTTAGATTATGAATAGTTTATAATAATAAATTGCACATTTAATATATTTGATCTATTAAACTTATTATAATAATTTTATAATAGAACTTAAAAAAATTGAGTTTTAATTGAAAAAAATGCGGATGTTACAGTCTCCCATACTTTAAGAAGTTTCGTCCCGAAATGTAATCACAAGGAGACTAATTTGAAGGATATGAGGAGACTTGGATTCCATTTGCATGTGAACTCTTGGAAAATTTAAATTCGATGAGTTTTGATTATGGTGTTATGCTATACTCAAGTGTGTTTAATTTCATAATTCATGATTTCATGTGTTTCTTGGCAAGGGTGAAAGATTATTAATTTAAAAATTCAATTGATAGGCTTTTACATTTCAAGCGGTTTAAGACGATTAGGAAGGTTTTGACACAACACGAAGTTTTAGATCAACACGAGACTCGGCTTAACGAACATGAGAAATAAGTTCAAGATGCTTCTGGATGGGATATGGACTCCATAAGAGCTTCTCAAGCAAATAACTTTAACGGACTTTCTAGATGATCGATTCTTGTTTACTTATGTCATTAAGGTTTCAAAGTTTTATTAGTGTAACGTTGATACGAGAATCGTGTTTGTTAAGATTAAAGATTCAATTTAGAATGAGGGCATCATTGTAATGGGTTTTCAGGATAAGTGCGGTTTTGAGAGGAAGGCATTCAGAAAGATTATTAAGGGTCATTAAGAGATTTGGATACTGAGTTTTAAGTTCCAAGAAGACAAGATCAACGATAAGACGATTCAAAATAACAAGATGTTTTGAGTGTAACGTTCGGCTTACAAACCAAAACATTACGTTGACTTATCAAAGTATTAGGTCAACTACAACCTTAATGAATACATGCGTACCTATAAGCGGACACTCACCCTAAGGGTTCCTAGGTAAGGTAAATGGATCCATTGGTTGATTTGGATTTATATGAATACCTTTTCTACACAGAACGCCTCGAAATACAGGCATCACGCTCTTCCAGCATTACATGTTTCAAGTCATAGGACATAGACTTTGACGAGACTTGAAAACCATGAATAAAGATTCAAAGTTCAATTTGAAAACCATTTAATTTAGGCATATAATGCCTTAAAATATGATTTAAGGTTCGTGTGTGCATTGATAAGATTCAAAGTATAAGAATAAGCACCTAAGCATATAATCACATAATCAAGTATGAACACATAAGGCACTTAAAATTCTATCTAAGCATATAAAATACAAGAGAGGACTCATGTGTAAGGGTACTTAGTTATAGTCTAGGTCATTCCATTTCTAATAACCTAAATCCCTATAACCATGGCTCTGATATCAATCTGTCACACCCCAACCGACGGCGGAATCATCGGGGCGGATGAATGTGAAATGATTGTTCATAGCACATGGAACTAAATAAGTTGAAATAATATTAAATTGTAAGTCCCCGTTCCCGGGACGCTTACAGCTGGTCATTCATCGCACATAAAACATATAATTACATTTCACTTTCATAAAACGTTGCAGCGGAAACATTAAAAACAACATTTTCATTTCATCAAAATACTTTTGCAAAATAATACAACCATTCATTTCATAATATCATTTTACATTTCATTACAAAAGCATGATAAATATTGGATGCCATCCAAAATACGTTGAGTAGCCGCCCAGTGCCATCCTCAGCAACATACCTGCCAACTGAAACACATCAAAGTCAGCGTTGCTGAGTGAGTTCTAGTTTTATAATAAAACATACTTTACTTCCTTTATAAAACCACGTTAACTTCATAAGCGATCACACAACATACATACATACAAAAAATATAATTATTATCTTTCATTACGTTCGTTACATTCTCCATTCATTAATCATCGCACGTTACATTATCATTTGCTTCGTTCGATATAACATCTTTTCTTACGTTCGTTCATTTCATACATTCGCACTTTTGCTCAAATCGTACTTTCGCATCATCGTACCCGAAGTACATATCGCACGGATCGCACAAATAAGGTAGCCAAAATCACACGCTATCTCATGGGTTAGCCAAGATCGCACGCTACATAAACCACATGAGTTAGCCAAAATCGCACGCTTCCCTTATGCTGTCCATCGCACATATCGCACAAATCGCACCTTCGCATCATCGTACCCGAAGTACATATCGCACGGATCGCACACATAAGGTAGCCAAAATCGCACGCTATCTCATGGGTTAGCCAAGATCGCACGCTACATAAACCACATGAGTTAGCTAAAATCGCACGCTTCCCTTATGCTGTCCATCATACATATCGCACAAATCACACCAACGGAGTGGTCACCAAGACCGACTCCCCCTGTGTGTGTGAGAACTCTCGGGGCTTAGCCAGAATCGCACGCCATCTCATGGGTTAGCCAAGATCGCACGCTACATAAACCACATGAGGTAGCCAAAATCGCACGCTACATAGCACACAGTAAATACCACATCGCACGTATCAGAGCAGTTACCAAAACTGAACTCCCTACTGTGTCTATGTCCCCTTATGAGTTAGCCAAGATCGCACGCTATAATACACACACAGTTGAGCTAACAACTCTCAATGAGTCGTGAACCTCCTTTCTTCTTTCGCAAGCCATCCTTACTCTCATTTGTCCGTTCATGCTTGCATTCATTCATTACGTTCCTCTTTTCATTATCTTCCACTTTACGTTACATAATACTTTCATTACATTCATTAACATACAACGCAAATCACGGGAAGACAATCATACATAATAATAAGAAACATAACAACATACAACATCAATCACACAAGGCAACATCGCACACCCATAACATACATCATGCATAACATACAACATCACACAATCACACAACATCAAACATCACACGAATCACGCGCATCACATCATACATAACCATACGGCATCACACGTCATCATGCATCGCATCATCATCAATCATCTAATATCATCCATGCTCATCACATCATCTACAACCCCAAAGGTCTGAACCTACGTCTGCACTTCCCGAAAGTCAGACAATACTATGGCCATTCGGGCGTATGGACCCTATTCGATCGCATGGTCTCTCATGCGTATGAGAACACTCAGGCGAATGGACCTCCAGTCGCATAGCCTCCAATCGCATACTATGACCTTCATGCTAATGGCCCTCAGTCGCACACCTTACGTGCGTATGGACCTCAGTCGCACGACTCACAGGCGTATGAACTCCAGTTGCATGACCTTCAGTCGCATGACCCTCATTCGCATTTCATTCAGTCGCATGACCCTCATTCGCATTTCCTCCAGTCGCATAGCCCTCATACGTCTGACCCTTAGTCGCATTACTCATATACGAATAAACCTCGGTCGCACTCCTGTCGTGCGTATGGACCCAGTCGCATTCCATTCGGTCGCATGGGCCTCCAGTCGCATAGCCCTAGCTGTGCGCATAATGCAGTTCATCCCGAACTACAGCGGCGGTTTTCGGCCTCCAACCTCTTCCAAACCTCTTTTAAGCTCAAATAAACCATTCTAATCCTTAGGGAAGCATACCACGACCTCATTCAAGCATAACAAACATGAAATCAAGCCCCAAACGAATCATACACGTACACACATGCATAAAAACGGGTTTACACCCAAAAACTCGAAAAAAGGGTTTTCAGATGTGTTCCAGCCCCAAAATCATTCAAAAACGTTTAAAATATGGGTCCTAGAACTCACACAAATAATCCCGTCAAATAGAGCTTCGATTTGACCCGCTACACGACGATTTCCACGCTCGAATCCACCCGAACCAAGCTTTTCTCCTCTTTTTCTCCTTCTCTTCTCCCTCTCTTGGCTGAAAAATGGCAAGAATGGGGTGTCTTCCCCCTTTTATACTCCCATTCATCGAAGTTTCTCTCGTTAGCGAGTTTGGTCCCTCGACTTTGGACTTTATTTCTTTTTCTTCTTTCGTTGGCTTCAAAGAAAATTTCCGGGTGTTACAAGTCCACCCCCCTTATATAGGTTTCGTCCCCGAAACCTGTTATTCCTTAAACCGTCGCGAACAATACTGTCTCATCTCTTTTCCAGTCTCCCACCTGGAGTTCAATCGGTCCACGTCGTTTATCCACACACGACTTCTTGTCTATCTTTGGCTACCTACATTAAGACTTTGATCCTTTCGAGCTTCTCGGTCGTGGCCTCGATCACCTCAATACTTCCCATATGTCATTTGGTGCTCGGCCTTCACTTGTAAACAAATAAGGCATTTAATCTCGTACTCCACCATATCACGCTTCATGCACTTTCCCGCCACTGCCATCGAAATCACCTTCGGAATCGTCGTGACTCAATCACCTTAAACCGTCACCGTGATCCCGTCGGGCGCTGTCAACCGTATCATCTTTTTGCGACACACAATGTTCGCTCCGTAGTCCGCCAAAAAATCCACTCCTAGGACTACATCGAAGGGTTTATCTATATTCTTACCACTAACAGGCAATTTAGCACAGAAAGCAACAGTAATAAAACTTTTACTAGCGCCAGCATCGAATAACACAAACGTTAAAGGATCTATTTACTGGAAACATACCTGACACAACATTGGGGTCCGTCCTAGCTTCCTCCGATCTTCTTCACTCCCGAACCTTCCGCCCTCGGCTTCTTGCAATCCTTGCTCATGTGGCCAATTTCTCCACAATTATAACATCTCATAGTTCCACATTCCCTAGCCACATGACCAGGCTTCCCACACTTGAAGCAAGTGTTTGGTCCCCTTTTGCATTTTCCCGAAAGCTCCATCCCGCATTTACCACATCTGTCCGACCCCGCACCAGGTGTGACCACACGACGGTCATCCCCCCGTGCGTGCTTATTATTCGTCGGGACACCACCCCGTCTAGTTCTCTTCCCACTCCAGTTCCGGTCTCCATCACCTTTCTCGCTGTCTTCAGCCACCACCACTACAGTTCTTTCATCGTACAGCCTTCCTGTCAAATCAACTGCCGACCTAAACGTGCTCGGTCGGGCATCGATCATGTGCCTACGGATATCTGTCGGCAAGCCCTGAATGTACCTCTTGATCTTTCGCGAAAGAGGTGTCACCTAATCCGGCACCAACCGTGCCATTTCGTTGAATTTGGTAGTGTACCGCTGATGCGCCGTTGTTCCCGCCTCCAGCTGCAGAAACTCTCTTTCAACTTTATCCATCTCACGATAAGGACATAACTCCTCAATCACCAGCCTTTTCAACTCTGACCATCTCATCCTTCCGATAGCCCTACTTCCCTCAACTTGGACTATGTTGTCCCACAAGCACAAGGCTGAGTCCAAGAAAGAGTGAGTAGCAAATTTTACTTTCTGATCTTCTCGGCACTCACTGATATTTAAAACAGCCTTCATTTCCCTCACCCATCGGTGTGCAGCAGCAACAGTGCCATTGCCATCAAAAGTAGGGGGCTTGCATCGTTGAAACGCCCCATAATTACAGCCTCGTGCCACCTTCGGCGCAGGCTCTTCCTCTTCTTCTTCCTCTTCGTCATCGGAGAAACCCGTTTCAGTCTCGGGCCGTCTCCTTTCGCCCGAAGGTCTACCCCTTTCCTTTCTCTCCCCATCTCTAACTGTCTTTATAACTTCGGTCACTACAGACGGTAGGATCGTCTGCAAGACCTGATGCACTTCCTCCACGACCGCCTCTCTCATCGAGGCCCTCAGATTAGCACTCTCATCACCGCCCTCCGGATGAGGGGTCTCGGGTTCCTCATGAACCACTTCTTCGGCCCTAGGCCTTCCTCTTGTGACCCGTGGTTCAGCACCACGTCCACCACCACCTCCACCACGAGAAGCTTTCGAAGATCTACCACCGACCATTCTCTAAACACACTGAAAGATTCAAACACTAACACGGTCATTCAAGGAACAGCTCAATTTATGTCAAGTATAGTAAGTCCCTAATTACAGTGGCCAGTTGCGATTATCCACTTACTTTACTCTTCATACCCCAAGCATTACCTATCCTGACTACATCAGTATCTAAATCTACCAGCAACACAGTAACCATAGAACATGCGCACATAATACCGGTTAACATTATGAAAATACCTGATGGCACGCAGCTACTTAGATTGGCATCCCATTCTCTTTCCGTCCCATTTTCAGTTTAAGTTAAGGTTTATTTTGAAAATTTACCCTTTTCACTTAAACTTTGGCTCTGATACCAACTTGTAAGTCCCCGTTCCCAGGACGCTTACAGCTGGTCATTCATCGCACATAAAACATATAATTACATTTCACTTTCATAAAACGTTGCAGCGGAAACATTAAAAACAACATTTTCATTTCATCAAAATACTTTTGCAAAATAGTACAACCGTTCATTTCACAATATTATTTTACATTTCATTACAAAAGCATGATAAATATTGGATGCCATCCAAAATACGCTGAGTAGCCGCCCCGTGCCATCCTCAGCAACATACCTACCAACTGGAAACACATCAAAGTCAATGTTGCTGAGTGAGTTCTAGTTTTATAATAAAACATACTTTACTTCCTTTATAAAACCATTCGTTAACTTCATACGCGATCACACAACATACATACATACAGATAATATAATTATTATCTTTCATTACGTTCGTTACATTCTCCATTCATTAATCATCGCACGTTACATTATCATTTGCTTCGTTCGATATAACATCTTTTCTTACGTTCGTTCATTTCATACATATCGAACTTTCGCTCAAATCGCACCTTCGCATCATCGTACCCGAAGTACATATCGCACGGATCGCACACATAAGGTAGCCAAAATCGCACGCTATCTCATGGGTTAGCCAAGATCGCACGCTACATAAACCACATGAGTTAGCCAAAATCGCACGCTTCCCTTATGTTGTCCATCGCACATATCGCACAAATCGCACCTTCGCATCATCGTACCCGAAGTACATATCGCACGGATCGCACACATAAGGTAGCCAAAATCGCACGCTATCTCATGGGTTAGCCAAGATCGCACGCTACATAAACCACATGAGTTAGCCAAAATCACACGCTTCCCTTATGCTGTCCATCTTACATATCACACAAATCGCACCAACGGAGTGGTCACCAAGACCGACTCCCCTTGTGTGTGTGAGAACTCTCGGGGTTTAGCCAGAATCGCACGCCATCTCATGGGTTAGCCAAGATCGCACGCTACATAAACCACATAAGGTAGCCAAAATCGCACGCTACATAGCACACATTAAATACTACATCGCACGTATCGGAGCAGTTACCAAAACTGAACTCCCTACTGTGTCTATGTCCCTTATGAGTTAGCCAAGATCGCACGCTATAATACACACACAGTTGAGCTAACAACTCTTAGGAACCTCCTTTCTTCTTTCGCAAGCCATCCTTACTCTCATTTGTTCGTTCATGCTTGCATTCAATCATTGCGTTTCTCTTTTCATTATCTTCCACTTTACGGTACATAATACTTTCATTACATTCATTAACATACAACGCAAATCACGGGAAGACAATCATACATAATAATAAGGAACATAACAACATACAACATCAATCACACAAGGCAACATCGCACACCCATAACATACATCAGGCATAACATACAACATCACACAATCACACAACATCAAACATCACACGAATCACGCGCATCGCATCATACATAACCATACGGCATCACACGTCATCATGCATCGCATTATCATCAATCATCTTACATCATCCATGCTCATCACATCATCTACAACCCCAAAGGTCCGAGCCTACGTCTGCACTTCCCGAAAGTTAGACAATACTATGGCCATTCGAGCGTATGGACCCTATTCGGTCGCATGGTCTCTCAAGCGTATGAGAACACTCAGGCGAATGGACCTCCAGTCGCATAGCCTCCAATCGCATGCTTCCCATGTGAATGAAGCTCAGTCGCATGGCATCTGGGCGTATGGACCTCAGTCGCATGACCTTCATGCGAATGGCCCTTAGTCGCACACCTTTCGTGCGTATGGACGACAATCGCACGGCTCACAGGCGTATGAACTCCAGTCGCATGACCTTCAGTCGCATGACCCTCATTCGCATTTCATTCAGTCGCATGACCCTCATTCGCATTTCCTCTAGTCGCATAGCCCTCATACGTATGACCCTCAGTTGCATTACTCATATACAAATGAACCTCAGTCGCACTCCTGTCGTGCGTATGGACCCAGTCACATGCCATTCGGTCGCATGGGCCTCCAGTCGCATAGTCCTAGCTGTGCGCAGAATGCAATTCATCCCGAACTACAGCGACGGTTTTCGGCCTCCAACCTCTTCCAAACCTCTTTTAAGCTCAAATAAACCATTCTAATCCTTAGGGAAGCATACCACGACCTCATTCAAGCATAACCAAGCATGAAATCAAGCCCCAAACGAATCATACACATACACACATGCATAAAAACGGGTTTACACCCAAAAACTCGAAAAAGGGGTTTTCAGATGTGTTATAGCCCCAAAATCATTCAAAAATGTGTAAAAGAGGGATCCTAGAACTCAAACGATCCCGTCAAATAGAGCTTCGATTTGACCCGCTACACGACGATTTCCACGCTCGAATCCACCCGAACCAAGCTTTTCTCCTCTTTTTCTCCTTCTCTTCTCCCTCTCTTGGCTGAAAAATAACAAGAATGGGGTGTTTTCCCCCTTTTATACTCCCATTCATCGAAGTTTCTCTCGTTGGCGAGTTTGGTCCCTCGACTTTGGACTTTATTTCTTTTTCTTCTTTCATCGGCTTCAAAGAAAATTTCCGGGTGTTACATAAATATCATTTTTAGTAAACATTACAGGACAATTAAATCACTACAATAAAAACAAGATATAAACAACAACATATGATTTTCAATTAAACTAAGTCCAAGTCCTATATGAGCACGAAGAGATCTTCAAGTATCAAACCTAAAAACATGTTAAAAATAAAAGGTCAACTTTGAAAGTTGGTGAGTTCCCATGGCTTAAGCATACATATATATACATATATAAAGGTTTACAAATAGCAATTCATGTCAATGGTTATGAGTTAGCAAGTTTATAGAACACATATAGCTACAACCAAATCTCGACTTGATTACAAGTTTATAAGATTGGCTAAGCGTACTTGGTTCCCATGATGAACAAGTCATACATCATCAGGAGCCGGCAATACATCGGCTTTAGCACAAAATAGGCTTGTCAGGCCCAAAGATCTAAGATGTCGCCAGGCTAGCAATAGTTAATGATTGTACACAAAATATGTATCTCATATAAGACTTACAATAACACAAATAACCATGACAAATAAAAAGTATGAATTGCAAGTGCTTTACAAGTTTAAACGTTTACAAGTGTATGTTGATACGATAACATGTTTCACCCCAAAATAGTGTGAAATAATATAAAAAGGGGCAAGGAAAACTCACATGATATATATAAGGTGATGATAAGAATTTAAACGAGGCTCCAACGATTTCTTTTACAAGTTACCTAAACGTATTGATTCCAAGATTAAGTTCAATAATAAGATTAACAATTAAACGTGAACTAGGGTTTCAATTTGAATTTGGGATTTTGATAATTAGGGTAAATAAAATAAAATTGCCAATTATATTTTATTTCCATAAGGATGAATAAATTTATTAAATAATTAAGATTGAAACAATAATAATCATTAGTGAAATTATACAATAAGCATTACTTAAATATTAACAATAATTGATTAAGTAATGATTGAGTATAACATAGTGGAAAGAAATAATTAGTCAAGAAATTAATTATTTAAAACTTTATCAAAATAATTTATTGGATAATTAATTATCTAAATGACTTGCAAAAATAGTTTAAAATTATTTAAAATCATTTTGTAAAGTTTTTAAACTTTTAATTGATTTTTATAAGGGTCTTATAATATCAAAACGTTAAATAGAAAATTATATTATTTTATAAATTCATGAATTTAAATAAAAGTTTAAGAAATGATTTATTAACTAATTATGATATAACATGATTAAATAAATAGATAAATAATTAATTATTTAAATAATTATTTAAATAATTATTTGAATAATTAATTATTTAACATATAAATCTATAATGTTTTGAAATAACCTAAGTTTGATCCAAATAGATTTATAGCATTTAAATTATATAAAAGAAGTAATAATGTTTTATAACCTATGTTATTCTTTCAAAAAAAATAATAAATTCTAAATTCATAAGTTTTTAATACTTTTTAAATTAATTTAATAGTTTCAGAAATGTTTTAGTTAACAAAATAATCTTGATTTTGATTTAGTATTATAAAATTAATTTTCTGAATTTTAAATTGTAAAAAAACCATTTAAAACAAAACATGGCATAGGCAGGGTTCGAACCCCTGACCTCCTGCTTATGTTTGTTTTAGTTACAAGTTGGGCTAAAGCCCATGTCTTGTTTTCAAATACAAATTAATTAATAAAAATCCTTCTTCAAATAATCCCCCAAATTCTTAAGAACCCTAGTGTGTTCTTGAACCAAATTGAACGTTGATTCGAGTTATTCAACCAAACTAATCATAGGGTTTTGATTCATTAAGAAAAACCGAGGGTATTGATGTGTGAAACTTACATGATTGAGTTCGAATTGATGATCACAGGTTTAGAAACGAGTCGCGACAGGTGGAAGTTGGTTTGTGGTGATAGAGTTGATCATAATTAAATTCCTTGAGTGTGTAGCATCCTTAGGTAATAGAGAGTAATAGCCCTTTATCAGTTTCGATCTTAGTTGTCCAGAAGGTGGAGTTCGATTAGGTTGCAGGTCAGAATGAAAGTGATAATCAAATTGTGACATCTTGTAATTTTGGATAATTAAAAGTTAACGTCGTTTATTCTTGTAAGGACTATTTATGCTATTTTCGAAACTTGGTGGGTTAATTATGCAAAATTTCTTATTCAATTTAAAGTTTTAAGTTATTTAAACAATTATGAATAATAATAATAATAATAATAATAATAATAATAATAATAATAATAATAATAATAATAATAATAATAATAATAATAATAATAATAATAATAATAATAATAATAATAATAATAATAATAATAATAATAATAATGATAATAATAATAATAATAAATGACAAGTTATAAAAGTTAACTAGTTAGTTTAATAATAAACTTAAAGCTAATAAAGGGGACTTATTGTCAATTTGGAAACTTGAAATAGAGGTTTTAAACACAAATGTCAGCTATTAAACCACAAGGACCAAAGTTGTAAATCTATAAAAAAAAACAAACCCTCCCCTTTAACCCGCAAATCCGGCAGCCTGCCCGGATGCCCTCCGGCCGAGCTCCGGCGAGGGCAAAACGCCCAACAAACGGTCGTTTCGACCGAATTAAGTCAAATATTTCGAACGTGGACATGAAACGAACACATAACCGGGGTTAATTCGAGCGAAATGATGGATTCATTAAGAAACAACATGAAACCGAAAGCCATTAAGCGATTACACCTAAAAAACTGTTGAATCGAGCCGTTGATCGATGAGAAACGTTCGTGTAGTCATTACAGAACTAAATGTGTTGTTTAATCTGAGTTTAACAACCAATTAATCGTTCAATCATAACCGAAACAATCGTATCAAACGTAAGACCCATCCGATACCTTAACGTACAAATTGAACTTGTTTAACAGAGGGGAAAGTTTCCATTCGACCCTTTTCTACTCTCTGTAACCTCAATTCCACGAAACCTTCACGCAAAACCTCAAATCGAATACCTTGTTCATCGCAAAGGAACCGAAGATAACTGAAGAAAATCGTATCAATTCGTTCACAATAGTGTAAGTCAAACACATCTACACATTCGCCTTTACATGGGGAGAAAAAGCCCCATGATTATATGCATTATCAGAATCAAATTGGTGTTCAATTTGATGAAAGATGAATCTAGGGTTTCTGCGATTTGGGGGTTTACATTTAGTTGAGTTTATAAAGTATGAAAACCGAGTCCTAACAGGCTTAGGCGCCCTCGCCTACTGGTTAAGACTATGTACCCCCATCCTTGAGGTCCCGGGTTCGAACCCAGGTACCCTCAACATATATTTTTTTAGGCCTTTTTAGCCTTCAAAAAAATATAGAAAATTTTCTGAAATTTATAAAAAATAGATTTGTAAACTTGGTTTATTTTTAAAAGTATCCCATTATTTTCTACAAATTTATCACCTTAAATACCTTAATAATATGTTTATAAAATAATATTAACAAATATTATGCTTAGTTTATTTTTATAAAAATAGACCTTATATAATATTTTAAATCATTTAACTATTATTTGGACACTACACATTTTATAATTGATGTTGGATCCTGTGTGCCCAAGACACTTAGAATATTGATGTGGTTAGTATGTTATGATCCAAGTCGGGTTATACCCAATAACGAGCTTAGAAAACACCTACTAATATTTTAATTGATGATATGATCATGCAATTAAATATTAACACCAATTTAGAAAATGGGTTTTTCTAAATAAGTTGCATATGAGATGGAACAATTTATTAGGATATCTTGTTCAATGAGTTATTTGTAATGTTATTTAAATAAGTTAGATAAGGTTACAAATTAATAATGGGAGTAACTAGATTATACAATTAAATGGGTTAGTTGTATACATATCTAGTTAAAAGACTTGTTAACATATTTGATGTGTTATAATTTTAAGAGGGAAACCTCTTAAAATTTGAACCTTGGCCGCCCCCTTGAGGGCTCCTCATTGGACCTTTATGTCCTTGGAACACACAAGTCTTTTGATCATCCATCACTCCACATTCACACAATCAACTCACATGCAAAAGACTCAAGAACTAAACCTCTCTCTCTCTCTCTCAAAAAACTCACGGCCAGCAGAAAGATTGGGAGGTTTGGAGTGCTTTGGTGTACTTTTCTTCCTAACAAGAAGGTGTTTTGCAAAGGGCTTTGGGTATACAAGCTTGAGGGGTCCTTACCTTGGAGCCTTGGCCGAATTTGAGCATCAAACATCCTCCTAAAAGTCGTTCTTAAGCTGCTGAAAAAAGGTAGTTTATCACAGCTCTATGTAGCTGTGATTTTATGTAGTTTAATAGATGTTCATAGCTTGTTCATTCACATATTAAAGATCCTTTGATTATGGGTTTGTTTTACACTTGTATGGTCACTTAAAGAACATATTTTTCAGCCTTTAAAATCGGTTTTAAAGCTCTATATCCGCTGCGTTTTCTGAAAGTTTAAATGGTTAAACTTGGTTTTATGTTCTAACAAACCCGTCAATGGCATCAAGAGCCGGTTATGTGGATGAATTGCTTGTTTTGTCCTTTAAAATAGGTTTTAAAGGATGATAATGATCTATATATAAACTGATTTGGGGCTGCTATATTTCTGTTTTGTTGAATCCCCAACTTTCAAGATTATATTTTACATGCTTAAGATTAAATCTTGAAAGATATATATATGTTGATATGTTGTGTTGTTTGGACAACATCTAAACCCGAATTTTTCAGTTTATGTTGGCTGAAAATTCATTGGTTTTAAGGGGATTCATGGTTATATTTTGGATGATATGATAGATGCTTGTTTTAGTGCATAACCTAGCCATTGACCTTGTGATTGTTTGGATGTTTGTGATGGTTGTATTCATTCATTCAATTGGGTTGTATTATTTGTTGTTTATGCTTTATTCCAAATGTAATTTTATTTATTATTGGGTTGTAATAAATAGATTAGGTGTATTTTCATTTTACTAGATATCTTGTATTAGGACTTTATATCTTGTAATATGAAGACATACACATTGGAAGCACAAAGGAAGAAACATGGAGCATTTTGGATGCGGTTTCAAGTGGGAGGCTTTTGGAAGTTTTCTATATGCTTTGTTTGTGACCCTTAGGAATGTCCTATGGACCACACTTGTGATGGCAAACAAGTGTGGACCACTTTAGATGCTATGGTTATGCACATATGCTCATATGGTTGTTTATGTTTATGCTTGGTTGATTGTTTGTTGTTTGATTGTTTGGTTGATATTTGGATATTCATAACAAACTCATTAACAAACTTAACAAGCTGAAAATTGATTGTTCTTAAAAGTTTATATAAAGTTATTAAAATGATTTAATGATTTTAAAGATTAAAATAGGTTTTAATCAAAGAACCATAGGGTACCTTGTATTTGAAAGCATGCAAATACAAGTATATAGAGTTTTCTAAACTTGTATTTTGAAACCTCTAAACCTTTTTTTTTCAAACAAGATCAACACCGTCCTTTTACACAACACTTGAGTCACTTGGGAACTCTTAGTGGGATAAAGGTCACCTAACCATTTTGAGGGAACTTGTGACTTAAGGTGAGAATGCCTTATTTGTGGGATAAAGGTCACCTAACCACTTGCTTTGGCAAACTCACACGTGGGTGTAAGTAGGGTGTCTTGATTTGCAAATCATGTCAAATGGATCACCTACGATGTGATTTCCAAATGGTGTTGATGGGATTAACATGCCGACTTTACATATGATGTTTCAAAGTCGATCCCATATTTCTAGAAGTTGCAAATGGTTGCAATCGTCAAACGTTGACCACCTTATTAATTTAAAACGTGGGATAAAGGTCACCTAACCACAATTTAAATGTAATGTTGGGTTCTAGATTTTAATATGAAAGACCTTAAAAGGCATTTATTATTAAAATTACAATATCGAAAATACTAAAATAAAACTTTGTTAATTTTTGTAGATGGCCTCAAATAATGATAATTCCGATAACTCATCCGCGTCCAACCAATCTCTACGAGCGATCCTCCAAAAGGAACGTCTAAATCATAACAACTTCATCGATTGGTATCGAAACTTGAGAATTGTTCTCAAGCAAGAGAGAAGATCGTATGTTTTAGACGACCCTATCCCCGATCAACCTAGCGAGGATGATCAGGAGGCCTTCAACGATTGGTTGAAGTACACTGAGGACTCCGTCCAAGTGTCTTGTCTCATGCTAGCGAGCATGACTCCGGATCTCCAAAAGGAGTATGAACATCACGGAGCTTATGACATGATAACCCAGCTGAAGGAAACGTTCCAACAGCAAGCGAGGGTTGAGCGCTTCGAAACGGTTCGAGCACTCCATGCATGTCGTATGGACGACAACCAATCTGTTTCATCTTATGTTCTTAAGATGAAAAGTCATATTGACCGCCTCGAGAGGCTTAACTGTCCTGTCTCGAAGGAATTGGCCACGGATTTGATCCTTAATGGCCTTACCAAGAAGTTCGAGACATTCGTGTTGAACTACAACATGAATGCTTGGGACAAAAGCATTGGTGAGCTTCACTCAATGCTGAAAACGGCCGAGGCGGCCATGGGTAAAAGGGTTTTACCCGTTCTCACCATCAATGAAGGTGGGAACAAGAAAAGGCCTTATCCCGCACCCAAGGCAAAGGTTGCCAAGGGTAAGGACCCGTTTGGGGAAAAGGGAAAGGGGTAGTAAGGGTACCACCCAAACCACAAGAGAAAAAGCAAAGGTTGCTACTAACGACCCATGCTTCAAGTGTGGGGAGATTGGACATTGGGCAAGGAATTGTCCCGTCCATCTCCAAGAGTTGAAAGCAAAGAGGGATGCCGGGCAGACCTCAGGTACAATATACATGATCCGTATTGATTTAAACATGATATCCTCTAACACATGGGTATTAGATACCGGATGTGGAACTCACATTTGCAATTTGTTGTAGGGGTTCAAAAGAAGTAGTGACTTCAAGAAAGGGGATGTAAGCCTCTACATGGGCAATGGGGCTAAAGTTCAAGTTGAAGCCCGTGGTGACTACATCTTGAAACTTCCAAATGGTTTGGAAGTGATTTTGAACAATGTTTTGTATGCTCCTAGTTTGACTAGGAATATTATCTCTGTAGCCCTGTTAAAACAATTTGGATATGTATTATCCTTTATTGAAAATGATATTCATGTTTCTTTAAATGGTATGTTCTATTTTAAAGCTATTCCCATTAATAGTATTTATGAATTGGTTCATGAAAATACTTTAAATAGCTCATTGTACCAAACTAACACCAAGAAACTCAAGTTGGACTTGAGTGATACCTATCTTTGGCATTGTCGTCTTGGCCATATAAACAAGAAACGTTTACAAACACTTCAAAAGAATGGTCTTTTAAAAACAAATGAATGTGATTCATTTGATGTTTGTGAATCTTGTTTACAAGGAAAGATGACTAAGGCACCCTTTAGTGGAACTAATGAAAGGGCAAAATATTTATTAGGAATCATACATTCGGATGTATGTGGTCCTTTTAAGCCAATGACTAGGAATGGTGAAAGATACTTCATTACCTTTACCGACGATTATAGTCGCTATGGGTATGTGTACTTATTAAGGCACAAAGATGAAGCTTTTGAAATGTTCAAAATCTTCAAGAATGAAGTTGAAAATCAACTCAACAAGTCAATTAAAGTTCTCCGTACCGATAGAGGAGGTGAATACCTAAGTGATGTTTTTCAAGATCATCTTAGGAGTTGTGGGATTGTCTCACAACTCACTCCACCTGGAACACCACAACATAATGGTGTGTCTGAGAGGAGGAATCGAACCTTATTGGATATGGTCCGATCTATGATGGCTAGAAGCACATTACCTCTATCATTTTGGGGTTTCGCTTTGCTCTCCGCGGCCCGTATTCTAAATATGGCCCCAACCAAAAAGGTGGAAAGGACACCTTTTGAGATATGGCATGGAAGGGTTCCATCCCTATCATACTTAAGGGTCTGGGGTTGTGAGGCTTATGTTAAGACTCCCACCCCAAACAAATTGGAAGTCCGATCCACCAAGTGTATCTTTATTGGATATCCTAGAGATTCTATGGGATATTATTTCTATGATCCACTGGAACAAAGGTGTTTGTTGCCAGAAAGGGTGAGTTCTTAGAAGCAAAGTTCCTTATGGAAGGAACTAGCAGTAGAACAGTGGATCTTGAGGAGGATCAAGAACCACAACCCGATGCACGTTTGGTTGAAACTAGCACTCAACATGGGGATGTTGAGGATGATCAAATGGTTGATCAATACACGCAAAACGTTCGCAGAAGTGGTAGAACTAGTAATCCACCTGAAAGATACGGATTTTTCATGGATGGATGCTATGTGGTAGATTCAGATGAACCAACCACATACCATGATGCAGTGTCCAATTTGGATTGTGACAAATGGCTTGAGGCCATGAACGTTGAGATGCAATCCATGTATGACAATCAAGTTTGGGAACTTGTTGTACCACCTCTTAATTCCAAGGTAGTTGGAAGTAAGTGGGTTTTCAAGAAGAAAACCGATATGCATGGAAACTTGGATACTTATAAAGCTAGACTTGTAGCAAAGGGTTTCACTCAAACTCAGGGGGTTGATTATGATGAAACCTTCTCACCTGTTGCGATGCTAAAGTCTATAAGGATATTGTTTGCCATAGCTGCTCATTATGATTATGAGATTTGGCAAATGGATGTCAAAACCGCTTTTCTAAATGGATATCTTGAGGAAGATGTCTATATGGTTCAGCCTGAAGGTTTTGTCGATCCAAAACATCCTAATAAAGTGTGCAAGTTAAAGAAATCAATCTATGGATTGAAACAAGCATCGAGAAGCTGGAATCACCGTTTTGATGAGGAAGTAAAGAAATTTGGCTTCATCAAAACGCTGATGAGGCTTGTGTGTATAAGAAGGCTAGTGGGAGCACAGTAACTTTCCTAGTATTGTATGTTGATGACATACTACTATTTGGAAATGACATTCCAACCTTGGAAGGTGTAAAAACCTGGCTTGGAAGTTGTTTTTCCATCAAGGATCTTGGTGAAGCCGCCTATATTCTAGGAATAAAGATCTATAGGGATAGATCAAGGCGGTTGATTGGTTTGAATCAAAGTGCATACATTGATAAGATCTTGAAAAGGTTCAAGATGGAGAACTCTAAGAAAGGTACCGTACCTATTCAAAGAGGAACGATATTGAGTACGACTCAATGTCCAAGCTCAAAGGATGAGCAAGATAAAATGAAGGCAATCCCATATGCATCTGCTATTGGATCCATCATGTATGCAATGATATGCACTCGACCGGACGTGTCATGCGCTTTGAGCATGACAAGCCGTTACCAGCAAAATCCTGGAAACAGTCATTGGATGGCTGTTAAGAACATACTTAAGTACCTAAGGAGGACAAGAGATATGTTCCTGATCTATGGATCTGGTGACGAGGAGCTCGTTGTAAAAGGTTACACGGATGCGAGTTTCCAAACCGATCGTGACGATTCACGGTCACAATCGGGATACATTTTCATTCTGAATGGAGGAGCTGTCTCTTGGAAGAGCTCCAAGCAGGATGTGGTGGCTCTATCAACTACAGAATCAGAATACGTCGCCGCCTCATTGGCAGCTCAAGAGCTGCATGGTTGAAGAAATTCATTGCCGATCTAGGGGTTGTCCCTTCCATTCAGGAACCCCTAGAGATCTTTTTGTGACAACGAGGGTGCGATTGCTCAAATCAAGGAACCTCGTGCTCATCAAAAGACGAGGCACATTGAGCGGAGATTCAACTACATACGAGATGAAGTTGAAAAGGGAAAGATATGTATTCGCAAAGTTCACACTGATCAAAAACATTGCGGATCCTCTCACGAAGCTCCTTGAAAAGGCAAAGCATGAATGTCATACTTGTGCCATGGGACTTCGATATTCTAGTGATTGGATTTGATCTGTACATTTTGTATTTGGATATGTGGAACTCTTTATTATATGAATAAAATTATTTGGTTATAATGTTTCAATTAATGTTCCGAATTAGCATGTTTTATCCATGAGTAAAATGTTTACTCTAAAATGTCCGTAGTCGCTCATACTTGTGGGAACAGTTGTGAAAGTAAGATTATTATGAACTTGGATTGGTTGATATTCATAAGGATGAATATAGAGCAATGGGTTGCTACCAAGGTTCATAGATATTTGTGGGATACAAATATTGCGACTAACCCGCACTTCAATTTTACTACATAGATCTTATCGATTGATCATAAGTAAGTTGAGTAAAAGCGAATATCATTTGGTATCCTCAGACCTGAGATACATATTGGGTTTTGATATTCACCAAGTTTTATACCTTGAGCTATTTCTTCACTGTCCTGAAATAGTGGACAGTACATAAGGGTATGTTCAGGTGTAACACGAGGTGTTGTGAAAACGTATGTAGTCAAGATGGAATTTGTTCCTCTTTTCGTTGAGAGTTAGATGTCTAAGGCCTGATTAAGTTAAATCAACAAGGAATGATCATTCTGTGTCCTTGGATTAACATGACATCTGTAACAAAAGGATAGATGATTGATTCACCTAAATCATTTCAAGTAGAGTACTTGAAAGGGATGATGTTATTGAATGGCTATAAGTCATGCGTATTAAGGGTAGTAAACCGTTGTTAGGCGGTATTTACAGCTTGCATCAATCTTCTATGAATCTTGGGCAAGTGGGAGATTGTTGGATCCTGTGTGCCCAAGACACTTAGAATATTGATGTGGTTAGTACGTTATGATCCAAGTCGGGTTATACCCAATAACGAGCTTAGAAAACACCTACTAATATTTTAATTGATGATATGATCATGCAATTAAATATTAACACCAATTTAGAAAATGGGTTTTTCTAAATAAGTTGCATATGAGATGGAACAATTTATTAGGATATCTTGTTCAATGAGTTATTTGTAATGTTATTTAAATAAGTTAGATAAGGTTACAAATTAATAATGGGAGTAACTAGATTATACAATTAAATGGGTTAGTTGTATACATATCTAGTTAAAAGACTTGTTAACATATTTGATGTGTTATAATTTTAAGAGGGAAACCTCTTAAAATTTGAACCTTGGCCGCCCCCTTTGAGGGCTCCTCATTGGACCTTTATGTCCTTGGAACACACAAGTCTTTTGATCATCCATCACTCCACATTCACACAATCAACTCACATGCAAAAGACTCAAGAACTAAACCTCTCTCTCTCTCAAAAAAAACTCACGGCCAGCAGAAAGATTGGGAGGTTTTGGAGTGCTTTGGTGTACTTTTCTTCCTAACAAGAAGGTGTTTTGCAAAGGGCTTTGGGTATACAAGCTTGAGGGGTCCTTACCTTGGAGCCTTGGCCGAATTTGAGCATCAAACATCCTCCTAAAAGTCGTTCTTAAGCTGCTGAAAAAAGGTAGTTTATCACAGCTCTATGTAGCTGTGATTTTATGTAGTTTAATAGATGTTCATAGCTTGTTCATTCACATATTAAAGATCCTTTGATTATGGGTTTGTTTTACACTTGTATGGTCACTTAAAGAACATATTTTTCAGCCTTTAAAATCGGTTTTAAAGCTCTATATCCGCTGCGTTTTCTGAAAGTTTAAATGGTTAAACTTGGTTTTATGTTCTAACAAACCCGTCAGTTGAAACCCTAGTCCTCGTTGATTCATTGCAATAAAACTTAAATCTTGTAAATATATATATACTTAGGTACCTTGTGAAGAACTACGTTGGAACGTTGCTTATTATATTTCTTATTAATCGTCATTTACATACATTTGATCATGTGAGTTTTCCATGTGAGTATTTCCATACCCCTTTTTTTGCTTACTTTCACACTTTGGGATGAAACATGTTAACTTATACTTTGCACTTGTAAACTTATTTGAGACTTGTAAACCTATGGCAATTTATCTTGTTAAGTTGTGGCTAGTTGAACTTTCGTGGTTACCATGTTATGGCGTTATATGTGCAATCATTAACTATTGCTAGCCCAGCGAAGTCATAGATCTATGGGCAAGACAAGCCTGCTTTGGTTGATCCAAGTACACTTAGCTGATCGTATATACTTTTAAACGTTTGAGACTTGTAAAACTTTGTCGAGGTTTGATTGTTGCATTGTTCATAACATCCCTAATCACTTTATTCACTAACTCATGACTTGAATTGCCATCTTTTATATAATCTATGTATTAAAAACTATGGAATGCTCACCAAAATTATTGTTGACCTTTTATTTTTAACATGTTTCAGGAAACGCCCAAGTTTGATATCTACACTTTGAAGCTTGCACATCTAGGAGTGGACCTAGATAAATAAATAAAATGGAATGATTTGTTACATTCTATGTTATGCTTTTATTTTCTTTGAGACTTATGTTTGTAATGTGACAATTGAAACTTATGTTTAAATTATACTTGGATTATTAATAGCGTTATGTGGCTGTGAACGATCTTAACTCTCACTCCTCGACGTTTCCGCCGTCAAGGTTGGGGTGTGACACAAATGGTTTGATTGAGTGCTTTGTTTGTGCGATTGATGATTCAAAATGGTTTAGAGGACCGACTAGAACGTTTCCCATCATTCAACCAGATAAAATTCGAATAGTTACAAGATCAACGAGTTAGGGATTTGTATTGATGATTTTGGTTTTAATTTATTGCGTTAATGGTCGAATAATCTCAACTAAACATGCTTTTAAGTTGGAAACCGACGTATAATAGTTAAGGTTCGGTTTTAGTCACATTTTAATTAAGCGTTTCAAAAGTGGAGGGGTCGCCGGAGTTAGGGCCGGAGGTGGTGGCCGGAAAAACGGGAGTGGGGGCGGTTTGGGCTGTTTTAAAACGATTTACACTTTTGGTCCCTGTAATATCCATCTTTATTATTTTATGCATGAAGTTTTTATATCAAGTTTCAGAAATTACTATTTAAACCCTTGACTAATAAAAAAACTAATTTAAACAATAAATCAAATTAATCATTCATTAATAATTTTTTTTAAAACTTTCATAAAACTTGTAAACTTTATAATTTAACAATAAAAATTCATAACTACTAATTAAACTTTATAAGCTTATTAAAAGTTATTTTATAACTTAATAAAACTTTTCCATTTAGTTATTTATCGTAAAATGAGTAATAAATCTTTATAACTTTATGAAAAGATTTATTTCTAAGTAAATTATTACAAGTTGTTTAGATTATAAATAGTTCATAATAATAAATTGCACATTTAATATATTTGATCCATTAAACTTATTATAATAATTTTATAATAGAACTTAAAAAAATTGAGTTTTAATTTGAAAAATTGCGGATGTTACAACTTCCATCGGCAACACGCCAGCCATCTGTGTAACCGTACGCTGCCTAGGATCACCGCTCATCCCGCCACCAGGCACCCCCGGTAACAACCGTGACACCGAACCCCAAACTCTCTCTAGGGTTCTCAAAATCGGAAACCTCTCTTTTTAAACGAACATACAGATGTAAGAGTACGCAGGCAACCTCATGTGGAGGTGATACCAAAGGCGGTCCATCGGGACCACCGGTGGCATCCAACTCGCGAGGGGCGGCCCATAGGCTTGTAAAAACAAGCTAGGGCTTTAGGCCCAATCAAGGTAACAGGCCACCAAAATATGCCCAAGTCCAATAAGCACAAAAAAATCAGGTTTTTTCTTTCCTTTTGTTGGCCGCTACAGATTCACACCCCCACTTTGGCACTTTGGCACTTCGAAGCTTCGCTTCTGCTGCATATTCTCACTTAACACACACACACATGACAAAATAATTACTTGAATCATGATTGGGGGTTTGGGGCGGGTCGGGCGGCCGACGGGGGAGGTGGAATCGAACGGACGAAAGCCGAACGTTAAGATATATTCACGCGATGTCTGCTGTTCGAGAACCCTGTGTTCAACACTTCAACCATCGACGAATTGCTCTGGAATTTGCTCGCTCTCGCCGCTCGGTGCTCAATTCTCACTCTCGTCGCTCGGTGCTCAATTCTCACTCTCAAATTGTTGATTGTTGTGGAGTTGTGCTCTGAATCCTCTAATTGGTTTCATGGTTTGGCTGCTAGAGTGCTAGGTTCACAATTCGAATTGCTCTATGAAGATCAAGTATAGGTTGGACTCACCTTAGATTAGATTATGTTTATATTACTGTGTAATAGGTTTAATGTTAGTTTACCTTTAAATGTAGTTCATTTAGTTTAGTTTTGTAGTCCAGCGAAACTATGAGCAAAACTGTAGTTTCGCTCATAGTCAGTTGTTTAGTTCACCCGGCGAAACTATTGTTTCTGCCGGGCGAAATTATAGTTTCGGTAGCATAGTTTCGCTGACAACGAAACTGTCTGCGAAACTAGGACTGCTATATATAGATTTGATCTTGTTCATTGTTGGGTATCCTTGCAAAAACTCTAATCGATTATTATTGTTGCAAAAGACCTTTTGTAAGTTGTTTATTCACTGAAATACATTTGAGCTTTGTTTATGTTGATTGTATTGATCATTATTGTTCATAATTTGATATATTGTGGTTGTTCTTAGTGTTCTTCATCTTAGTTATCTCTTTGTTGTATCTGATATTGAACGAATCAACAGCTCATTTATACTGCAAATCGATCAAATGGACCAACAATATGGTATCAGAGCCTTAGTGCTCATGATTTGTTGAGGTTTTTGGTTGTTTTTGTTCAATATCAAGTTTTTATCATTTCCAGATCAAATTCGAGAGTATTTGATATGGAAGTTGCTTGAATTTTGTTCGTTTTTGGTTGGGGAAGCTCTGTTAATCATTAGATCTCAACTCCATTGAGATTTTGGTGATTTCAGATTGATTTCGTGTTGAAAAAGCTTTTCAGCTTCATCCAGCGAAATTACCAATTCATCCAGCGAAACTGTGCTGATCATCCAGCGAAACTACCGGTGTTATCCACTTTGAAGTTGTTTTCTGCATTCCAGCGAAACTAGTATCGTTGAATGAAAGTTCAACAGTGCTTGTGTGCATATTACAAGCAAAATTGCTGTCGAAAGTACCATTGAATGAAAGGTCAAGCTTGTTCCGTGCGAAATTGTCAGCGAAACTAAGCAGTTTCAGGTATTTGGCTAGCGAAACTGCTGCCAAAATTGTCTGCGAAACTACGGCGACTCAGCGAAACTAGTTCTTTCTGCCAGTCGAATCTACTTTCTGCCGAAATTGTTCTGCGAATCTACCATTTTTCTGCGAAAGAAATTCTTCCTCAGCGAAACTAGTATGTAAAAGATGACTTCCCTCACCCTTGCAGATCTTGAGAGTGTAGCTCCCAACAGACCTCCGAGACACATAAACGAGGATAACTTCGAAGATTGGAAGAGATGTCTCAAAGCCTTTTTCTTCTACACCGACCACAATCAATGGGAATCTATCATTTCTGGTCCACACATACCAACTGTCATTGTTGGTGATGTTGTATCTCAAAACAAGGACCCAACCACATTCAACGAGAAGGATCTAAAGCTGATTGATCGAGACCAGAAAGCTTTTGGAGCATTAACTCTTTGTCTTGCACCAGATATCTACAATCGATTCGCTAAACATAAGAACGCTAAGTCTCTCTTCGATGCTCTGTGTGAGCTCTATGATGGTAATGATGAGCTGGTGAAGGATAAGAGTATTCAAGCTGAGAAGGAGTTCAATTCCTTTGTGGGATACAAGAGCGAGAGTCTCACAGATCTCACAAATCATTTTCTGACAGTTTCAAGCACACTGAAGAAATATGATGAAAAACTTTCCAATAGTGAGCAAGTAAACAGGTTGCTAAACTCTCTCCCACCTCAATGGAGCCAACAGGTGAGAATGCTAAAGCAAGAAAGAGGTTTCACTGACTACAAGCTTATGGACATCATCAATAAGCTTAAATCTTTTGAGTTAGACATGAAGAGAAGGGAATTCAACCAAACCATGATGCGTACATCTGGTTTCACTCAAAATGCCGCATTATTGTCTTCCGCTGCAAGCTTTCCAATGCAGGCATCTCGTCAAGGCGGAGTGAATACTAGTGATTATTCTGGAGGTTGTGGTAGTGCTGGGAGAGATCAAGCTAACATGAAAGCAAATGTTGAAACTTTAGTTCCATCCGAGACAATGGCTCTTTTTGGTATGTTTGTTTAGAGTTATGAAGCTTTAGTGGCAAGAGAGTTGAAAGGCAAAGGGATGACGATGAAGGATATGTATCAGGTGGACCCTGATGATCTTGAAGAGACTGACATTCAGTGGCAAATGGCCATGTTGACACTTAGAGCCCGAAGATTCATAAAGCGCACTGGATGAAAGAATTTCGGAGGTCAAAGCTCTAACTCCAAACTGGGATTTGATAAGTCTAAGTTGAGGTGTTTTAATTGAAAATAGTTGGGACACTTCAAACGTGAAGGTCCATCGCCAATCGTCACTGATCCTAGTAATTCAGGAGTTCCCCGACTAGTTTCAAGTGGGAGTAAAGAGGAAATGAGTCACAATAAAGAGACAACTTTGATTTCTAATTTTGATTGGAGTGCTGAAGTTGAAGAGAGGAGAGAAGAGATTAACCAAGCACTGGTGGCTGAGATTATGGAAGGAAAGAGGAAGGTGAACTATGAGGATGAATTTGATCCATTCAAAGAACTTAGAGATGAAGCTAAAGTGTCTATGAAGGGGAAGGAGAATGAGAGGGTTAAAGAAAGTAAAGTTGAGGAGATAAGGAAGGAAGAAAGTCAACCCACCGAGCGATGTAATGGAAAAGATGATGCTGCTACCACTGTCGAGGAAAGCAAGTTGAGTCTTCCGGAGTGCCAATATGAGAAAGCCTTAGCAGTAGAAAAAATGGTGATGGGACTTCCTTATGAGGTAATTTAGGATATGTGTTCTTCAGCATATAAAATCAGGTTATTTGGGGTTTATAAAGCTAATCGTTTATTAATTGATAATGAGACAGATTTAAAACGAATTAATGAGGAACTTAAAATAAACGAGTCTAAATATTTTGTTAAATTAAACGAGGCTTTGAAAGAAAATGATCACTTAAAACGAATAGTTTTGGAAAGAAATGTTGAGATTAACACTTTGACTCAAACAGTTGCTCTTACTGAATTTGAAACGAGCAAACTTCAGTCAAAACTCGATAAATGGACAATATAGGAAAATGAAACATGATGATTTATGTAAATCTCAACGGGGGGCTAGGATTAAAACAGGATTGAGTTATCAAAATGCTAAGTCTTATCCTCCTCCTAGTACTTACTGTAATAACAATAACTCTAATAACAATAATAATAGTAATAATAATAATAATAATAATAATAATAATAATAATAATAATAATAATAATAATAATAATAATAATAATAGTAATTAATAATAATAATAATAATAATAATAATAATAATAATAATAATAATAATAATAATAATAATAATAATAATAATAATAATAATAATAATAGTAATAATAATAAGGATAATATTGTTAATAATAGTAACAATAATTTGTAAGAGTTATTAAACCTAAAAATGTTTAAAACTTAAGTTTAAGGAGCTTGATGTCAATTTATAAACTTTAAACAAAAGTTTAAGCATAAAATAATAAACATCCATAAGTTGAGGGACTGTTTCGGTAAAATTAAAAATCAAAACCCCCAAGTGGTTTCTCTCTCCCCGTATTTCCGGCCGCCGGCCGGCCAAGCTCGGCGTGGCGCCGGCGAGACCAAAAACGGTCTAATTAAACTCAGATTAAAGTCCAGAAGATACTCGTCACATTGGGGAAACGTTTCGGACCTTCATGTGCACTTCAATTTGAGTTTAAAGTCGGCTAAGGGTGTTGTTTGAGCTTGGTAACCATCAGCATCAATTTTCTAACCGTTCAACGATTAAAACCTATAATCTAATTAATTGAACATAAACGATCGTTTAAATATTCATAAGTTATCACCACTTGCAATTTCATCATGCGAAAGCCATAATCACTACTCGAAACTTAATGCAATTTGCGTCTAGTCAAACCCCATCTTCTCTGCAAGTTACCTTCAATTGACAGAGGGTTTTCGTTTCTCGGTGTCTAAAGAAGCTAAACCTACAATTAATCGGATTATCATCAACCTAAACGTTTAGAATCAGTTCCTCTCTGTCGCGGTGTGACATCTCTTAATTTCGTTAAATTAAAAGTAAACTTTATTAAATCTTAAAAGGGCCTTTTATGCCATTCTGAAACCTTAGGGTTTGTTATACTTATTTGGTGATTAACAAATTAATATAATAATAATAACATTATAAGTGTTATAATGTTTGTTTATTATTATAAAATTTAAGGTGTTAATAATCTTAAATAAAATAATAACTATTATTGTTATTATAATAATGACACTATTAATAATAATATTAATGATAATAATATAAACAACAATAATAATCATAATAATAATGATTATAACAATAATAAAGAATAATAACAATAATAATGATATTGTTATTAATAATAATAATTTGTAAAATTATATTAAACTTAAAATGCATTAAACTTTAATTTAAAAGTCAAGGGTTAGTTTTGTTAATTTATAAACTTTAAAACAAAGTTTAAGATATAAGATGTTAACTTCTAAACTACAGGGACTTGTTGTGTAAATTATTAAAACCAAACCCATTTCCCCCTTTTAAACCCCGTATTTCCGGCCATTAGTCCGGCGGAGCTCCGGCGGCTCCGGCGACCCCAAAAACCTTTAAATTTAATCGATTTTTAGTCCAAAACCGTTACCAAACTCTTTTAAAACTTGATTAGAACCGTTAATCTTCAAATAAACGAGTTAAAGCATCGGTTACGAAGCTCCACCGAGAGCATAACCAATGCCATAAACCCTATGGACGTTCGAACATTTAATCCACATGATAACCCAATTAATCGAACCTAAACGATCGACCTATCTATTCCTAAACGCTTACAACTCCCAATTTCACCTGGAAAACCCAAATCCAACACCAACGAGCAACAATACAACTCGCGACCTGCAACTCAACGGGAATCCATGTTCGGAACTCTATTAAATCGAATTGATAGAGGGCTTTTGCTTATCATCGTCCTTGGATTCTACCTGCAAAGTTAATTGGATTAAAAAACAACATTTGAATATTGAATCGACTTCAAGGCAGTCGCGATGTTCTTTGATCTTGTTCTAATCGATTTGACATCAATTCAGGTAATTAAAATCACACACTCATTCGTTTTCATTCAGGGAGTAAAAGCCCCATGCTTAATTTCGATACTAACAACAATCTGATGTTTAATTTTGGGTTACACCGATCTAGGGTTCTTGGTTGGGGGGGGGGGAAGTCTTTGGAATTAGGTTTAAATTTAATCGAAACCGTTGATAACCGCGGCTGTATGCCTTGGTTCACCGGTTCCATGTCCATCTTCCAACATTGAGGTCTCGGGTTCGACCCCGGGTAACCTCATTAATTTTTTTAGAAGTTTTCAGCCTATACAAAATTATATAAAAATTTCTAAAAATTCTAAAAATCCATTCTATAAATTCTAGTTATTTTAAAGGCTAACAATTATTTTCTGAAAATTTATTTTGTTATAATAACCTAACATGTTATTTAATTTTGTTAAAACAAAGAATATAATTAGTTAAATTTTTATAAAAAAAATAGAATTTTAATGTTGACTAACTATTTAAATTATTATTTGCTCAAACGATATATTTAGATTATTTCATATAAGTTAAACTTAAAATATAGTTTTAATCTACTAACTAGTTGTTTGTTCAAATAATATGTTTAAACTATTTTTCTTATAAAATAGACTTTAAATATTGTTTAATTACTAAATCGTTATTGGTTCAAATAATATATTTAGAATATTTTCTTATAAGTTAGACTTCAAATATTGTTTTAATTTACTAATCATTATTCGTTCAAATAATACATTTTTATTATTTTCTTATAAGTTAGACTAAAAATATTGTTTTAACTTACTAATCACTAATTGTTCAAATAATATATTTAAATTATTTTACTTATAAAATAGACATTGAATATCGTTATAACTCACTAAATCATTATTTGTTCAAGTAACAAGTATAAATTATTGTTTGAAACGTGCTTATTTTATTTAGCTATGAGACTTTATTTTTATATAAATATTACAAACTTTATTATAAATATTATTCTTATTTCACGTCTTTATATAAAATACAAATATATTGTTACCAAAAAAATATAATTACTTATTGAACATCAAGTTTGATATATATTGATTCATTTCTAAAATGTTTACATATATAATTCTTCCAATGAATTAAAAATGTAAAATAATTACTTTGTAAATTGTTACTTATCAAAAATCCCTTAAAACTATTGAAACCCTAATCATTATTTGAACGTTAATCATATTATTAATCTACATCTTGTATGACATATTTAAGTGCCTTGTAATGAATACTTGGGATTACTTTGGATCATCCTTTAAATCTTTATTTAACATCTTGTAATGCTTATATCAATGTGAGTTTTCCTTGTCCCCTTTTTACTTTATTTCACACTATTTTGGGGTGAAACATGATACTTATACATGATACACTTATACACATTTGAGACTTGTAATGCACATGCAATTCTACTTATTATTTGGTCATGGTTATTTGTGTATTGTAAGTGTTTATATGAGATACATAGTTTATTTACAATCATTAACTATTGCTAGCCTGGCGACGTCTTAGATCTTTGGGCCTGACAAGCCTATTTGGTGCTAAAGTCGAGGTATTGCCGACTCCTAGGGGCCGTACGCTTGTGCACTAGGGAACCAAATACACTTAGCCAATCTTTTATACTTGTAATCAAGTCGAGGTTTGGTTGTAATGATATGTGTTCTATAACCTTACTAGCTTATAATCCATGACATGAATTGCTACTTGTAACCTTTTTCATATTATGTATGAAAACCTTGGAAACTCACCAACTATTTTTAGTTGACTCTTATTTTTATCATGTTTCAGGAAACCCCCAAGTTTAAAGTGGACTTTGAAGCTTGCAATAAAACTAGGACTTGGACCTAGTTAATGAATAAAATGCTTATGAAATGTTTAGTCTTGTTTGGAACTTATTTCATATTTGAGACTTATACTTGTATTTCATTTTAAGACTTATGATAATAATATTTGCAATTTAAATATAGCGTTATGTGGCTGTGAACAATCTTAACCCTCACATCTCGACGTTTCCGCCGTCAAGGTTGGGGTGTGACAGATTGGTATCAGAGCCCATAACTATAGGGATTTAGGTTATTAGAAATGGTGACCTAGACTATAGTTACATGAACCTCATAGAAAGATCCTTATACCTTTGTGCTTACATGTTGTTTGCATGCTACATAATGCTATGCCTTTTGTGCAACTTGATGCCTTAGCATAGGATTGCCTTATGTATGCTTAAACTTAGTTACTTGTCTCCCTAAACTTAACTTTGACTCTTTGACCCTCCCCGACAAATGAACTTCCTAAACCTATTCTCAACGACATGTGGAATCTACACTTATCCTCTGGGTTCAATTCCTTAGAATCTATGTCTAATTTATGAAAATCTCATCAAGGTTTTGATTTCATAAACCAAAGAAATTTGTGTGGCACATAGACACCTGTATTCTGGATTTCCTGGCAAAAGGCCTTCGGGCTAAGGCAAGCATATCGTATAAATCTCATTGTGAGACCAGTTATGCTTACCTGGGGATTTCTGGGATGAGTGATAAACTATGGCCAACATACACAAGTCTCTAAGGCAAATGGGTCAATTTACCTTGACGTGTCAACGATTCCAAATGGTAATGCGTTACCAAATGGGACCATCCTCTTTGTGTCTTAAAAATCCTTGATTCTTTGATCTGGTTTATCACCAAAGTTTTAATATCTTCTCGTTCTTATCATACATAATGTTCCTGTTAATATTGAACCTAACTTACATTTCAACCCTTACGTTTAAACACCGTTACACGTTGCGCGTTTCATATAACTATTTCTATATCTTGACCAACGTGAACATGGATCTTAATATACCCAAAGATATTGGGAATATAAATCGAATGGTCGTCAAAAACTTTAAACTGTTACTTATGGTTCTCAAGTCTTCTTAAGGATGTGTCTCATAACTAAGAACATGCAATGCTATAGGTGAAATTCCTACATCTCGAGATACTTTGTCTAGGCAAAGTGTAAATGGTGAATTGACTCGATCATTGAATCCATTTACTTGACTCGAAACCCTTGAGATGAGTGATCACTTATAAGTACGCGTGTCTTCAATAAGGCTATGGTTGACCTCATATCTTGAGAAGTCCATGTACTCCTTTCGATTGTAAATCGAATGTTCACATCTCATTGTGGTGTTGAATAATTTCCTGCCCTTGATTTCGTCTTCCCGATTGAAACCATCCGAGATTTGAACACCACAACAACTTCTGTTATCTTGAACTTTGATCTTAAGCTTGTAAGCATGATTTTCTCTTTTGTTACATTGATGTAACTTGAAATTTTCCTGAATTTCTAATTGGTATTATTTTCCTTTCGTCGTTAAGTCAAACTTCGTACCGTCTTCACCGTGAGAGATGCAAGTGTTTGCAAGTCAACCTATGACTAAGAACACCCGTATCTTCTAAATGATTCTAACTCATCAAAACAGGGGTGATTCCCTTACGTTGATGATTCTCTATTCGTTTCGATAAATGGTTTTCAACTGTGATTTATAAAATTTCATCCTCTGGATCAGGGTGATTTCCTTATCCCGAGGATTGACTTCAATTATTTTCTATGGAATGGCATTTCACAAATGACATGATCTCACCAAAATAGGATTGAAACCCGTACTTTGGTGACAAATGTCAATCTTCGATTGTTTTCTTGCTATTATGAAATTCAATCATCAAGATAGGTGTGAATTCCATACCTTGATGTTAATAACATCTTTATGAATTGTATTTGTTCAAATGAGACGACTTCATCAAAGTAGGAGTGAATTCTGGATTTTGATGAAGAAGTTCATCTCGTTATATTTTGTTTCTGTAAAACTTCACCGTTAAGATAGGAGTGACTTCCCTTACCTTAATGGTGAGTTACCTCGTCTTATTTCTGTGGATCCTCAACAAGGAGTTGAGATCGAACTTTTAATTGGTAAGTTAGCGGTCATACCATGGGAATGCACCATCAAGTTAGGAGTGAAAACCGCACCTTGATGACTATTCTCATTTCTTGATCTCCAACTTACCAAGGTTTTAATCAAGTGACAAGAAACATGTAGTAACTTGAAGGGTGAACCAATGTTAGTGTTTGGACCTATCAAGCCAAAGCATGATTTCTGAACTTGAAAGGAGACCCGAACACTCTAGGTTGATTTTGATTCCGAGCTTGGAGCATTTAAATTTTTTAAAACGATTTCTTTCCCTTTTATCTTCATGTTTTAACTCGATCTAGCTACATCGAACCATTTATTCCTTACTTATCAACTTCCATTTTGAGTTGTCATCAACGCATGATTGTGTGATGGTAGCCTTCTTAAACAATCTTTCTACTAAATGAAGACATTATCAACTTGTGGTTATGTCTTTCTAGTCATACGAATGTTCTCGACTGTACTTATGGGTTTGATGAATTACGTATGCAATCTATACTTGGAAACTTGCTATCTTGCAAGACATGGTTACAAATGCATGTCTTATTGTTTGCGTTACTTCTTGAATCACTTTTGAACCCTCAACCTTAGAAAATCTTTAAAACTCTTTCTTGGTTTCGACTAACGAGACTCGTTATTACTTACATTGTAACGTGGAGGTTCATAAACCTTCGTAACTTGTAGTCAAGGGTTTGGCATAAAAGAAAAGACATAACCTGGTATATGTCCAAGTGTCTTACCTTCACTTATGACAAAGCCTAATATTCGTGTTCCTATGAATCTCCTGTTTAACGTTTCATCACTAAGTGCCTCTTATCTTAGAAGCCATGATGACAAATGGTGCAATATAGATCGATTAACTGATTTCATATTGACTCATGTGGGTTAACGGGTCGAGACATTGGATTGTATCTATCACAAATAGTCGTATACCGTGGTATGTCGTTAAACATCGCTCATTAATCTTGATGATCAATTAATTTTTTTTTGCTTTTAATAATGTTCCTAACCATCGTCGCGAACTTATTCCAAAATCTTCGCATATCGTATTATTCTTAGACCGATGAATGGTCAAAGGGGAGATACATATTCACAAGGTATGCGTTAAGATCGTTTCATATAGTGACGTTTGGGATTCTTAAATCCTGACGGTTAACCTTTCTTATCATTGTTGGTCTTTTATTGATTTCTAGACATCATTATTCTAGAAGTTGTGACTTATAAATCCAAGGAACCACGGTAACTTGTCATCGTTTTCCAACGTTTCATCTCAAAACGTCTCGCGTTTATTATGTTAAGAATCTTGTAAGATTCCATATAGGGAAGCGTTCCATTTGTAATCAAACGTCAAACACTGTTCGTTGAACACTTACCTTTCATTATAAATCCTTTGTTCCTCTAAGTTCATTTTAATTTCGGGACGAAATTCTTTTAAGTTGGGGAGACTGTGACATCTCTTAATTTCGTTAAATTAAAAGTAAACTTTATTAAATCTTAAAAGGGCCTTTTATGCCATTCTGAAACCTTAGGGTTTGTTATACTTATTTGGTGATTAACAAATTAATATAATAATAATAACATTATAAGTGTTATAATGTTTGTTTATTATTATAAAATTTAAGGTGTTAATAATCTTAAATAAAATAATAACTATTATTGTTATTATAATAATGACACTATTAATAATAATATTAATGATAATAATATAAACAACAATAATAATCATAATAATAATGATTATAACAATAACAAAGAATAATAACAATAATAATGATATTGTTATTAATAATAATAATTTGTAAAATTATTAAACTTAAAATGCATTAAACTTTAATTTAAAAGTCAAGGGTTAGTTTTGTTAATTTATAAACCTTAAAACAAAGTTTAAGATATAAGATGTTAACTTCTAAACTACAGGGACTTGTTGTGTAAATTATTAAAACCAAACCCCTTTCCCCCTTTTAAACCCCGTTTTTCCGGCCATTAGTCCGGCGGAGCTCCGGCGGCTCCGGCGACCCCAAAAACCTTTAAATTTAATCGATTTTTAGTCCAAAACCGTTACCAAACTCTTTTGAAACTTGATTAGAACCGTTAATCATCAAATAAACGAGTTAAAGCATCGGTTACGAAGCTCCACCGAGAGCATAACCGATGCCATAAACCCTATGGACGTTCGAACATTTAATCCACATGATAACCCAATTAATCGAACCTAAACGATCGACCTATCTATTCCTAAACGCTTACAACTCCCAATTTCACCTGGAAAACCCAAATCCAACACCAACGAGCAACAATACAACTCGCGACCTGCAACTCAACGGGAATCCATGTTCGGAACTCTATTAAATCGAATTGATAGAGGGCTTTTGCTTACCATCGTCCTTGGATTCTACCTGCAAAGTTAATTGGATTAAAAAACAACATTTGAATATTGAATCGACTTCAAGGCAGTCGCGATGTTCTTTGATCTTGTTCTAATCGATTTGACATCAATTCAAGTAATTAAAATCACAAACTCATTCGTTTTCATTCAGGGATTAAAAGCCCCATGCTTAATTTCAATACTAACAACAATCTGATGTTTAATTTTGGGTTACACCGATCTAGGGTTCTTGGTTAGGGGGGGGAAGTCTTTGGAATTAGGTTTAAATTTAATCGAAACCGTTGATAACCGCGGCTGTATGCCTTGGTTCACCGGTTCCATGTCCATCTTCCAACATTGAGGTCTCGGGTTCGACCCCGGGTAACCTCATTAATTTTTTTTTAGAAGTTTTCAGCCTATACAATATTATATAAAAATTTCTAAAAATTCTAAAAATCCATTCTATAAATTCTAGTTATTTTAAAGGCTAACAATTATTTTTTGAAAATTTATTTTGTTATAATAACCTAACATGTTATTTAATTTTGTTAAAACAAAGAATATAATTAGTTAAATTTTTATAAAAAAAATAGAATTTTAATGTTGACTAACTATTTATATTATTATTTGCTCAAACGATATATTTAGATTATTTCATATAAGTTAAACTTAAAATATAGTTTTAATCTACTAACTAGTTGTTTGTTCAAATAATATGTTTAAACTATTTTTCTTATAAAATAGACTTTAAATATTGTTTAATTACTAAATCATTATTGGTTCAAATAATATATTTAGAATATTTTCTTATAAGTTAGACTTCAAATATTGTTTTAATTTACTAATCATTATTCGTTCAAATAATACATTTTTATTATTTTCTTATAAGTTAGACTAAAAATATTGTTTTAACTTACTAATCACTAATCGTTCAAATAATATATTTAAATTATTTTACTTATAAAATAGACATTGAATATCGTTATAACTCACTAAATCATTATTTGTTCAAGTAACAAGTATAAATTATTGTTTGAAACGTGCTTATTTTATTTAGCTATGAGACTTTATTTTTATATAAATATTACAAACTTTATTATAAATATTATTCTTATTTCACGTCTTTATATAAAATACAAATATATTGTTACCAAGAAAATATAATTACTTATTGAACATCAACTTTGATATATATTGATTCATTTCTAAAATGTTTACATATATAATTCTTCCAATGAATTAAAAATGTAAAATAATTACTTTGTAAATTGTTACTTATCAAAAACCCCTTAAAACTATTGAAACCCTAATCATTATTTGAATGTTAATCATATTATTAATCTACATCTTGTATGACATATTTAGGTGCCTTGTAATGAATACTTGGGATTACTTTGGATCATCCTTTAAATCTTTATTTAACATCTTGTAATGCTTATATCAATGTGAGTTTTCCTTGTCTCCTTTTTACTTTATTTCACACTATTTTGGGGTGAAACATGATACTTATACATGATACACTTAAACACATTTGAGACTTGTAATGCACATGCAATTCTACTTATTATTTGGTCATGGTTATTTGTGTATTGTAAGTGTTTATATGAGATACATAGTTTGTTTACAATCATTAACTATTGCTAGCCTGGCGACGTCTTAGATCTTTGGGCCTGACAAGCCTATTTGGTGCTAAAGTCGAGGTATTGCCGACTCCTAGGGGCCGTACGCTTGTGCACTAGGGAACCAAATACACTTAGCCAATCTTTTATACTTGTAATCAAGTCGAGGTTTGGTTGTAACGATATGTGTTCTATAACCTTACTAGCTTATAATCCATGACATGAATTGCTACTTGTAACCTTTTTCATATTATGTATGAAAACCTTGGAAACTCACCAACTATTTTTAGTTGACTCTTATTTTTATCATGTTTCAGGAAACCCCCAAGTTTAAAGTGGACTTTTGAAGCTTGCAATAAAACTAGGACTTGGACCTAGTTAATGAATAAAATGCTTATGAAATGTTTAGTCTTGTTTGGAACTTATTTCATATTTGAGACTTATACTTGTATTTCATTTTAAGACTTATGATAATAATATTTGCAATTTAAATATAGCGTTATGTGGCTGTGAACAATCTTAACCCTCACATCTCGACGTTTCCGCCGTCAAGGTTGGGGTGTGACACGCGGTTTAAAGACACTTTGTTCCCGTTAATTGTGAAACGAAACCAGGTAATTGAACACACTCACATACTCGGTTCTCTTTGGGGATCAAAAGCCCTATGGTCATCACATGAATCACATTCGAATTAGTGTTCAATTTGGTGCAAATCGTTCTAGGGTTCATAAGGTTTGGGGATTTCTCTGAAACTGTGTTTTTAAAGTTTAAAAACCACCACTTAACATGGCTGCGGCCCTTGGCCTACTGGCCACATGCACCCATCCTAACCAAAAGGTCCCGAGTTCGAACCGGGCAACCTCAATTCTTTTTTTAGGGTTTTTAAGCCTTTAAAAAAAATATATAAAATTTCTAAAAATTATAAAAATCAATTTTGCAAACTTTATTTAATTTTAAAGTCACTTAATTTTTTTCTGTAAATATTTCTTTAAATACTTTAATATTTTTTATATATAATATTATTAATGAATGTTATATTTAGTTTATTTTTATAAAAATAGACTTTAAATAACGGTTTAAATCACTAAATTATTATTGGTTCAAACATTACCTTTAAATTATTATTTAAATCATGAGTATTTTAAATAATTATAAAAGTTTTTTTAAACTTATATTTAAACTTTATTACAAATGATTTCCTTTTCATTTTTTTATATTAAAATACTCAAATAGTATATTTTCTTTTCATTGAATCAGAACATAATCAATTTTATTATTTTATTGAATTTAAATATTAAACCCCCAAATTTCAATTGAAACTCTAGTTCATGTCTAATAGCTAATCTTATTGTTGAACTTAATATTGGAATCAATACGTTTAGGTAACTTGTAAAAGAAATCATTGGAGACTCGTTTAAATTCTTATAATCTTATATATATCATGTGAGTTCTCCATGCCCCTTTTTACTTTATTTCGCACCTTTTGGGGTGAAACATGTTAACCTTATAAACTTACACTTGTAAACATCTTGATACTTGTAAATACACATGCAATTCATGTTTACCTTTTTGTCATGGTTATTGGTATTATTGTGAGTATTATATGAGATACATTACATGTTGACAATCATTAACTATTGCTAGCCTGGCGATGTCATAGATCTATGGGCCTGAAAAGCCTATTTGGTGCTAAAGCCGATGCATTGCCGGCTCCTGATGACGTATGACTTGTTCATCATGGGAACCAACTACACTTAGCCAATCGTTATAAACTTGTAAACTTAATCTTGGTTGAGGTTTGATTGTAGCTATATGTGTTCTATAATCTTCCATAACTCATAACCTATGACATGAATTGCTATTTGTAACCTTTTTATATATTTATGTATATTAAACCCTTGAAAACTCACAAACTTTCATAGTTGATCTTTATTTTTAACATGTTTCAGGAAACACTCAAGTTTGATGTCTTCTTTTGAAGTTTGCTCACATCTAGGATTGACCTAGATTAATAAATAAATTGTCTTGGATTTATCTTATGTTATGTTATTTTCTGTTTGAGACTCTTGGTTGCAACTTGCATACTTTTGAAACTTATGATAATAATATTTTCATTTAAAGATAGCGTTATGTGGCTGTGAACAATCTTAACCCTCACATCTCGACGATTCCATCATCAAGGTTGGGGTGTGACAAATTGGTAGCAGAGGCCATAACTATAGGGATTTAGGTTATTAGAAATGGTGACTTAGACTATAGTTTATGCATGAACTTTATAGAATAATATTTATATCCTTGTAAATATATATTGTTTACATGCTACATTATGCTATGCCTTCTTATGTGCAATTTGATGCCTTAGTATAGGATTGCCTAGTAATTGGTTAAACTTTGTTGCTTGTCTCCCTAACCTTATTCTTGACTCTTTAATTCTCCCCGACGAATGAAACTTCTTAAACTTATTCTCGACGACACATGGGTTCGTACGCCTTATATCTATAGTTTAAATCTTTAGACTTTATGTCTAATCTATACAAATCTCATCAAGGTTTTGATTCCATGAACCAAAGAAATATTGTGTGACCATTAGACACCTGTATTCTGGATTTCTTGGCAAAAAGCCTTCGGGGTAAGGTAAGCATTTCGCATAAATCCTACGGGACTAGTTATGCTTACCTAGGGATTTCTGGGATGAGTGATAAACTATGGTCAACATACACAAGTTTCTAAGGCAAATGGGTCAACTTACCTTGATGTGTCAACATTTCTGTTGGGTGTCGAATCCAGCAATTAAATAATAAAAATGTGAACCTACCGTACACACACTAAGAATAGTATGAGCGGAAGTAGAGTTCGTGTCCTCAGGGATACGTGTCAACTATTTTATACCAAAAACGTTTTAACACAGTTACTTTGATTGATTATGGGCTAAGGAAGGTGGGGGGTTTAACTACAAACTAAAACTTAAAGTAATTTGCAAAAAGTAGAAAAAATTCCAGTGACCCGACACGGCCGTGTCAAAACTGTAAAGGAAATTCCACGCGACCGTGTTAAGGTTCTGCCAGAAAAACAAAAATTGACATTTTTTTGTATTTTTTATTATGAAATAGAGATTATGAAGACGTTAGTTAAATTATGAAATAAATCAAATATAAAAACTAATTCCAACACTAAGGTAATTTCTTGATTTGATTTGGCTTACGATCATTAACGATTACGGTGCAATGACAATTTTCAATTAATGGTTTGTATCGATACTAGACATCACGCCGTTCGGATATCCCCTCTATCTAATGTCCAATCAATCGCAGTTCGTTGATTGGAGCCAACCCGCTACTCTAAGCTCACGTCGTTTGGATCTTAGTGTGCGGGTTGCAACGATATCGATTATAATTAAACACACACGCCGTTCGGTATGCCTAACTAGATTGTGTGATTCTATAACGAGAATCAATTCATAGACAAACTCAAACCGTTAATTGTTCCTTATATCAAAAGCAACACTTGATTAGGGTTTTAAATTTTGAAGAACTTTATTAGAAAAATTAATAAGTTGATCAGGTTTATTAACAATCTAATATATACCGGATTAGATCCGGGTTTAAGATCAAGAATCAAACAAACAAACCACTAAAATAAAAACATCTCATAAACGCTTCACATAAGTTCAAAACAAAATCATAGAAATTGAACCTTAATGTTGAAATCAAAGATTGTTCTAGCCGGACATGACGACTAGATCAATCAAAACTAAAATAAAATAAAACGTACGAATCGAAAACCAATAAAGAAACCTAAATTGCTATTGCTCCTCGTTGCTTCTTGAACTTGATTCTTCAAAATAATCTCTTCAAAAATCCTTCCAAGGTGCTCCAAGATGCCTCCTTTTCTGCAGCCTCCCTCCTTTTATCTTTTGAGTTCTCCCCCTCTTTCAACCAACTCTCCTCTTTTTTGGTTTTAAAGTTTGGATCTTTATCTCCTTTAAAGTTTGAGTCTTTATCTCTTTTTCAGCCATTTGATTATTCTACAAAAACCAAAAATATACAAGAGTAGATTCCATCCTACCAAAAACTACTATTTTATAATTAAAATAAAAGATGCATGCAATTAATGCAAAATATATGCTGAAATACAACCTAAAATTACTATAATTCATGACCAAAAATATAACTAACAAATCTCCCCAAGCTTAAACCTTTCCTTGTCCTCAAGGAAGTCAAGACTAGGAATAACCCTAAAAGTAAAAAGAGAATAGATAGTTATATAATTATGATGTTGGCAATACCAATCTTAGACCCGCGTAAGAAGTATGAGCATGAAATCATCTTATTATGCTAATTTTCAGTTATCGTGACAAATTGGATTTTCAAGATTTTTATAAACAAATGTGCCCAATTTGCAAGTTATGATCCTCTAACCCTTAAGTTCCGGATTTATTGTTTCATATCAATTAAGCCGCGTTAAGTTAGTCATTTAAGTGTGCCAACACCTTTCTTCACACGGTGGAAACCTTCCTAACCTCAAGGACTATAGAGAGCAAGTGGTCAATTTTTCACCACACGATATCACAAATGATTTTTTTTTCATTTGCCTTTATTGCGACTTATTTATCACGTCACCAATTTCTTTTCTCTCTATTTTTTTCCTTTTTTTTTCTTTTTTTTTTCATTTGGACTCGGCTCTCAACCTATTTTTGCTAGGTCTCAGTTTCCTTATGTGATCAGATCGGCATTAGGCACAGGGCTATTAGGTGTTTTATCTTTGTAAACCAAGAACAAAGGGCACTAGCATAACGGAGCACATTTATCTATTTATTACTATCAACCTATTTGTGCACGCAACCTACGATTAGCATAATAAAGGTAATATCATTTTTCATGTTATTCTCAAAATCTTTCCCGAGGCTACGAAGATGTTACCCTTTTTTTTTGGTTTTTTTTATGCATACCTAATACTATGATTAACTATATACAATGCAGTCCTAATTGCAGTTCCTAACACTACCATGACTATGATGCAACCCTAAATGCAATATGTAATATGTAATTGAATGATAAAAAAAATTAAATTTACCTCTCCCCAAGCTTGAATTCAGCGTCGTCCTCGAGGCGTGGAGTAGAGAGTAGGATGGAAATTACTGAGGTGGTGGATGGAGTGGGTAGTGGAAGGGTTAGTTTGATTGCAATGGGTGAAGGTTTAGATTTAGGGTTTCTAAGTTAGATTTCCCATTCCCTTATATTTTCTTGTTTAAATCAGACAGCAGCTTGACACGATCGTGTTAAATCTAACACGGCCGTTTTACCATTCTGGAATTTCTAAGTTAAACAAAATCCTGACACGTCTGTTTTCAAATTTTGTCAAATATTTTTACGTGGTCGTTTTTAACTTATTGTTTAACAACGCCCCCCACCTTTTTTGTGTTTTTTTGTTTTTTTTTGTTTTTTTTTTTTTAAGGAAGAAAAATATAAATAAAAAATGAAATACGGGTTGCCTCCCGCGTAGCGCCTTTCTTTAACGTCTTTGGCTAGACATAATTCTTTTTTTATTGCTCGTAGTTTGGATTCTCCAATCCCATCAAATCACCTTTTTCCTTTTGGAATCCTTCATAAAACAATTTTGACCTATGCCCGTTCACTTTGAACGTTTTTCCTGTTTTCTCACTTGTAATTTCCACTTATGATGATATGCTTTGGTTTTGTCTTTGTAAATTCGAGAGTTCTCAAAAGCATCATTACGAATTTCTTCCAACTCTTGAATTTGTAGCTTACGGTAAACCCCGGCTTCGTCGATCGTCATGTTGAATTGTTTAATGGCCCAAAAAGCCTTGTGCTCTAGTTCAACTGGAAGATGACAAGCCTTTCCATATACGAGACGAAAAGGTGACATACCTATGGGTCTTTTATAGGCTGTGTGATATGCCCACAATGCGTCATCCAAACGCAAGCTCCAATCTTTACGATTTGGGTTAACCGTCTTCTCAAGTATCGACTTTATCTCCCGATTAGAAATCTCGGCTTGACCATTCATTTGTGGATGGTAAGCCGTTGACACACGATGTGTAACGCCATATTTCTTGAACAGTGCTTCGATCGTCTTGTTGCAAAAGTGTGATCCTCTATCGCTTATGAATGCCCTTGGCACGCCAAACCTACTAAAGATATTAGCTTTAATAAAACCTTAAACAACTTTAGCATCGTTAGTCCTTGTGGCCTTTGCCTCTACCCATTTAGAGACGTAATCCACGGCTAGTAATATATAAACATTACCAAATGAAGATGGAAAGGGACCCATAAAATCAATGCCCCATACATCAAAGATTTCACATACATGAATGGGTGTGAAGGGCATTTGATCTTTAGCTTTTAAATTACCTGTTTTCTGGCATCGTTCACAAGATTTGCAAAACATATATGAATAAAGAAATATGCTCAGCCAATAGAAACCCGAGTCGAGTACCTTGTGTGCTGTCCGTTTTGGGCCAAAATGCGCACCACAAGCTTGTGAGTGACAAAATTCTAGAATGGAAGGCACCTCACTCATGTCGACACATCTTCGTATAACTTGATCGGCGCAATACTTCCAAAGGTATGGTTCATCCCAAACATATCTTCTTGCTTCCCTTTTTATCTTATCTTTTTGCGCATGGGAAAGATCGAAGGGAAAAGTATTTGCCACTTTGTAGTTTACAATATCGGCATACCAAGGAGTGGTGATTTGAGTAGCAAATAGATGTTCATCAGGGAATGAGTCATTTAAGGGCATTGGTTCCTCACTGTTTATGATCCTGCTTAGGTGATCAGCCACAAGATTTTTCCTTTCCACTTTTATCTCTGATTTCCAAGTCGAATTCTTGAAGTAGGAGCACCCATCTGATAAGTCTTGGCTTAGCATCCTTCTTAGTCATGAGGTATCTCAAAGCTGCATGATCAGAATATACAATTACTTTAGTACCTAATAAATATTGTCTAAATTTCTCTAAAGCAAAAACAATAGCTAAAAGCTCCTTTTCAGTGGTTGAGTAATTGCTTTGAGCGTGATCCAAGGTTCTTGAAGCATAATAGATCACGTGTGGTACTCGATCCTTCCTTTGACCCAACACCGCTCCCACCGCATGATTGCTTGCATCACACATGATCTCGAATGGCAAACTCCAATCCGGCGGTTGGATAATCGGTGCACTAACCAATGAAGTCTTTAGGGTATCAAAGGCTTGCTTGCATGCTTCGGAAAACACAAATTCTACATCTTTTTTTAGAAGCTCACACATTGGTCTTGTTATCTTGGAAAAATCTTTGATAAATCTTCGATAAAATCCTACATGACCAAGAAAAGAACGCACTTCGCGCACACTATTAGGATAAGGTAAAGATTTTATAACATCAATTTTTGCTTTATCAACCTCTAAACCTTTTGAAGAGACAACATTACCTAAAATAAGACCTTGATCAACCATGAAATGACATTTCTCATAATTTAAAACAAGATTAGTCTCAATGCATCTTTTTAAAATCTTAGTCAAGTTTTCCAAACATTCTTTAAAAGAATTCCCATACACGGTGAAATCATCCATGAATACTTCAATTATCTCTTCAACATAATCAGAAAATATACTTACCATGCACCTTTGGAACGTGGCGGGGGCATTGCAAAGCCCAAAGGGCATTCGCCGATACGCAAACGTGCCAAAAGGGCATGTAAAAGTTGTTTTCTCTTGGTCCTCTGGTGCAACGGGTATTTGATGAAAACCAGAATACCCATCTAAGCAACAATAGTGGGACTTACCTGCTAATCTTTCTAGCATTTGATCTATAAATGGTAGTGGAAAGTGGTCCTTGCGAGTTGAGGCATTTAGCCTTCTATAGTCAATACACACCCGCCACCCGTTTAGGACACGAGTAGGGACCAATTCACCTTGTTCATTTTCAGTCACAGTTATACCTGTTTTCTTAGGCACAACTTGCACGGGACTTACCCACTTGCTATCGAAAATAGGGTAGATCATGCCCGCATTTAGCAGCTTTAGAATCTCATTCTTCACGACCTCCATCATTGGAGGGTTCAATCTTCTTTGTGCTTCTCTTGTTGGCTTGTAATCCTCCTCCATTAGGATTTTGTGCATGCAAAGTGATGGGCTCAAACCTTTTATGTCGGCTATGGTCCACCCAATTGCTTCCTTGTATTGCTTGAGTGTGTTGATCAACTCTTTTTCTTCCTCACTTGTCAGCTTATTAGATATGATCACCGGTAAAGTTTCTTTCTCTCCAAGGTATGCATACTTTAGATGATTAGGGAGAGCTTTAAGCTCTAGCTCGGGTGCCTGCAAAATAGATGGAACAAGCTTTTGGTTAGTAATTGGAAGTTGCATTTTTTGTGGTTCATACCTTGCTTTCTTTTGTTCTTCCATAAATGTCACTACTTCCATCAACTCTTCCCCAAGCTTGAACTTTTTGGTGAGCTCTTTTGCTGTTACTTCATCAATGCTTCTATTTAACACCATTGCTAGAACATCATGGTTAGATAACTCAAAACAATCATCAGTCAAAGGTTCAATAACATCTAACCAATTCAAAGAAGAAACATCACTTGGATATCGCATAGCATCATATATATTAAAATGGATAACCTCACCATCAAATTCCATTGAAAGAGTGCCACTATAAACATCAATTTTTGTTTTTTCGGTTTTCAAAAATGGTCTTCCTAACAAGATGGAACTTGAATTTGAGACATCATCATCTTCCATGTCCAAAACATAAAAATCTACTGGAAATACCAATTCATTCACTTGGACTAATACATCCTCTAGTACACCTTTTGGGTATACTATAGAACGATCGGCCAATTGAATGACTACCCCGGTCCTCTTTAACGCTCCCACATTAAGTGTTTTGAAGATAGAGTATGGTAGGACGTTAATAGAAGCTCCAAGGTCGAGCATGGCTCGAGGTATGCTAAGATTCCCCAATTTGCAAGGAACCGTAAAGACACCCAGATCCTTACACTTTGGTGGTAATCTTTTTTGTAAAACTGCAGAAATATTTTCACCTACCTTGACTGTTTCATTGCCTTTAAGCTTTTTCTTAGATGTACAAAGTTCTTTAAAAAACTTAGCATATCTAGGAACTTGTTTTATAGCATCAAGTAATGGTATGTTTACCTCTACCTTACGGAATGTTTCCATAATCTCTTGTTCTTCCCTTTGTTTTTGTGTACCTTTTAGTCTTGAAGGGAATGGAGGTGGAGGAGTGTACTTTGCCTTAACTTCATCGGGTTTTGGTTTATCCTTCTTTTCCATGTCATTCTTCTCAACCACAATCTCTTCTTCCTCCTCTTGTATTACCGGATCATCATAACTCTTTCCACTCCTCAAGGTAATTGAACAAGCATTATGCTTAGGATTTGTTTCGGTTTGTGCGGGTAGCTTACCTTGGGACTCTATCTTGCTTACCGAGTTGGCCAGTTGAGTTATTTGTTGCTCCAAATTCTTTATGCTAGCCTTTGTTTCCTGCTGGAACGTGTGTGTGTTGGTTGCTAAACTCTTGACAATATCTTCCAAAGACATCCCTGAGCTTCCTGTTTGTTGTTGTTGTTGGCGAGGCTGAAAGTTTTGTTGATTGTTTTGCATCTGAAAGGGAGGTCTTTGATGGAATTGTGGGGCTCTTTGTGGATAACCAACATTGGGTACTTGTCCCCAATTTTGATTATTTCTTTGTTGTTCATAGGATCTTGAATTCTGCCCCGGATAACCTCCTATTGCTTGTGCTTCTTCAACGTCTTCTTGAAGTGTGGGACACATATCAGTGGGGTGTCCAAATTGTAAGCAAATTCCATACGCTCGAGGTTTTTGTTCAGCTTCCTTGCCTTTTGTAAGCTGCATTACAGCTTTAGTCAACTCAGCAAGTTGGCTTTCAATGTGAGGAGTGCTCACTTCTTTAACCGCCCGTGGTACATCGTCATACCATCCATCTTCTTGTAAGGAATGTTTGGTATCTTCGGCTATGGAAGTTATCAATTCTCTGATTTGGGTTGGTGTTTTATCAAGTAAAGCTCCTCCACTAGAGGCATTTATCAAACGCCTCTCTAGTGGTGCTAACCCTTCACAAAAGTATTGAAGTAATTGATGTTCCGAGATGCCATGTTGTGGGCATCGAGCACAAAGCTTCTTGAATCTTTCCCAATAAGTATTCAAAGCTTCTCTTTTTGCTTGTTTGATCCCGATGATCTCCTTGCGTAGAATAGATGCTTTGACTTCTTGGAAGTACTTGTCTAAAAACAGTTTTGCAAGATCATTCCATGTGTTTACCGACCCCGGTGGTAGGTAATATAACCATTCTTTAGCTGAATCTTGCATAGAAAAGGGGAATGCCCTAAGCTTGATTTGGTCTTCAGTAACGTTGTGCGGCTTCATTCCGGAACACACAACATAAATTCCTTGAGAAACTTATGAGGATCTTCATTCTCAAGGCCTCAGAAGAGTGGTAACAAGTGGATGAGGCCGGATTTCAACTCAAAGTTCACCATAGCGGGGTAGTTTATGCAGAGGGGTTGTTGGGTAACATCGTGGGTTGCCCATTGTCTAAGAGTTTGTTCGGCTGGAGCTGCCATGGTTGGTTCGGGTAAGGGTGGTTCTTGATTGATAGGTGATTGTGGTGGAGTGGTGGTTGTTTATGAGGATTGTGGTGATTCGGTGTCAGATTCGGATTCACTTGACAAGGGTATATCTTGCCAAATGTCTGTGACCGGAGGTGAAATAATTGGTGTTGAGGAACTTGCTGACTTCTTTCGGAGTTTCGCTTGTTTCCTTAACCTCTTTGCGGTCTTCTCTATCTCTGAGTCAATCTCGAGTGGTGTACCTGTACGAAAAGATCTTGGCATAAAATGATTAGAATCGCCGTATCCCCGGCAACGGTGCCAATTTGTTGGGTGTCGAATCCAGCAAATAAATAATAAAAATGTGAACCTACCGTACACACACTAAGAATAGTATGAGCGGAAGTAGAGTTCGTGTCCTCAGGGATACGTGTCAACTATTTTATACCAAAAACGTTTTAACACAGTTACTTTGATTGATTATGGGCTAAGGAAGGTGGGGGGTTTAACTACAAACTAAAACTTAAAGTAATTTGCAAAAAGTAGAAAAAATTCCAGTGACCCGACACGGCCGTGTCAAAACTGTAAAGGAAATTCCACGCGGCCGTGTTAAGGTTCTGCCAGAAAAACGAAAATTGACATTTTTTTGTATTTTTTTATTATGAAAAAGAGATTATTGAAGACGTTAGTTAAATTATGAAATAAATCAAATATAAAAACTAATTCCAACACTAAGGTAATTTCTTGATTTGATTTGGCTTACGATCATTAACGATTACGGTGCAATGATAATTTTCAATTAATGGTTTGTATCGATACTAGACATCACGCCGTTCGGATATCCCCTCTATCTAATGTCCAATCAATTGCAGTTCGTTGATTGGAGCCAACCCGCTACTCTAAGCTCATGCCGTTCGGATCTTAGTGTGCGGGTTGCAACGATAGAAGTATCGATTATAATTAAATACACACGCCGTTCGGTATGCCTAACTAGATTGTGTGATTCTAAAACGAGAATGAATTCATAGACAAACTCAAACCGTTAATTGTTCCTTATATCAAAAAGCAAAACTTGATTAGGGTTTTAAATTTTGAAGAACTTTATTAGAAAAATTAATAAGTTGATCAGGTTTATTAACAATCTAATATATACCGGATTAGATCCGGGTTTAAGATCAAGAATCAAACAAACAAACCACTAAAATAAAAACATCTCATAAACGCTTCACATAAGTTCAAAACGAAATCATAGAAATTGAACCTTAATGTTGAAATCAAAGATTGTTCTAGCCGGACATGACGACTAGATCAATCAAAACTAAAATAAAATAAAACGTACGAATCGAAAACCAATAAAGAAACCTAAATTGCTATTGCTCCTCGTTGCTTCTTGAACTTGATTCTTCAAAATAATCTCTTCAAAAATCCTTCCAAGGTGCTCCAAGATGCCTCCTTTTCTGCAGCCTCCCTCCTTTTATCTTTTGAGTTCTCCCCCTCTTTCAACCAACTCTTCTCTTTTTTTGGTTTTAAAGTTTGGATCTTTATCTCCTTTAAAGTTTGAGTCTTTATCTCTTTTTCAGCCATTTGATTATTCTACAAAAACCAAAAATATACAAGAGTAGATTCCATCCTACCAAAAACTACTATTTTATAATTAAAATAAAAGATGCATGCAATTAATGCAAAATATATGCTGAAATACAACCTAAAATTACTATAAGTCATGACCAAAAATATAACTAACAATTTCCAAATGGTAATGCGTTACCAAATGGAATCATTCCATGTGCCTTACAACTCTTGATTTATCCTTTTTTAAATTACTGTCCATTTATATCCACACTCCCGTGACTAACTCATTTTGTATCCAACATGTCACGCCACCATGGAAAGCGTGGAAGTTCCGACCGTAAGTTAGCCGCCATGATTGCGCGACAAATAACTACCGTCATCCCAACCATGGTTGCTGAACTCAATAGCACCATGATTACCAACGCTAGCAACAACAACAATGGCAATGGTCAAGGGGAAAATAATGCGAATCAAGGGCGCAACAATCAAACCTACACTTTCAAGCACTTTAGTTCATGCAAGCCCACTAGTTATAGTGGCAAGGAAGGAGCCACTGGTCTTCTCGAGTGGTTCGAAGGTACGGAGAATACGTTCATCAACTATGAGTGTCCCGAGGCACTCAAGGTTCGTTATGCCACTAGTATGCTCAAACAAAGGGCACTTACTTTGTGGAATAGCGAGAAAAGGAACCGTGGTGCTGAAGCTGTGTTAGCACTCACTTGGGATGAGTTCAAAAATATTGCTATTTCAAAGTTATGCCCGAGAAATGAACTACAAAAGCTAGAGGAGGAATTCTGGAAGCTTAAGCAAGATGGTGGTGATCATTTGGCCTACTCAACTAGGCATCACGAGTTGAGCATTCTGTTGCCCCATATGGTCGACACTGTTCCTCGCAACATCGAGAAGTTCATCAAAGGAGTACCACCCCAAATTCAAGATGTTGTGGTGGGTAGTCGACCCACGACTTTGGAGGAAGCCATCACTATCAACGCTCAACTCACCGAGAATCATATACGAGCGGGCACCATGTCTGTGAAGGGTGATAAGAAGGTGGAGAAGACGGTTACTGAAGCTATTAAGGAGACCAAAGCTGAACCGTCTTACAACAACAACAACAAGAAGCGCAAGTTCACACCGGCTCGCAACTATGCTGTGGCTGCACCCAAACCACCTCAAAGCCAACTTGTACATGTGGCTACACCTATGTCACAAGTGCTTGTGGCTAGGGCCTATGTTGGTCCTCAACCTATGTGCAACATTTGTAGGTACCACCATCCGGGAAACGCTCTGTGCCGCATCCGTACTTTGTGCGGTAAATATGGACACTTAGTGGCAACTTGTCACCGTGCTCCAAACAATGTCGCGATGGTTGAAAATCGTGTTTGCTACAATTTTGGGGAACCTGGTCACTACCGCCCATAATGCCATCATCTTACGGGTAATGTGCCACAAGCCCGAGGACGTGCTTTCAACATCAATGCTAATCAAGCACAAGAAAACAACAATGTCGTGAATGGTATGCTAAACCCAACCTCAACTTTTATGATCTAATTCTTTTGATGCTTTACATGTATTGTTAAATATCTTTAAAACTGAACAGGTATGTTCCTTATTAATAATACTTATGCCTACGTTCTATTTGATTCTGGAGCTGATAAGAGTTTTGTCTCGTTAGAGTTTGAATCCGTTCTTGCTAAGCCACATACGAAACTAGAAAGACCCCTCACCGTTGAAGTCGCCGATGGAGAACCGATCACCGTTGATATTGTTATTCGTGATTGTATCTTGAGTCTCGACGCACATGATTTCTTTATCGGCTCATACCTAAAAAACTTGGAAGCTTTGACGTTATCATTGGTATGGATTGGTTAGCCAAACACCATGCCGAGATCATTTGTTTCGAGAAGTGTAATCGTATTCCGTTGCCTTCTGTGGATACATTGAAAGTATTCTGTGAAAAATCCTCCAAAGGGCTCAAACTCATGTCGTGCACCCAAGCCCGAAAATACTTAAGCAAGAACTATATGGCTTTCTTGGCTTACGTGGTCAACACAAAAGTCAAAGGGAAAGATCTTAAGGACGTCCCGATTGTACGAGACTTTCCTGAAGTATTTCCCGATGACCTTAGTGGTTTACCTCCCGTGCGTGAAGTCGAGTTTAAAATCGATTTGATTCCGGGAGCAAACCCCGTGGCTAAGTCACCATATCGACTTGCACCATCGGAAATGCAAGAGCTATCTAGTCAACTTCAAGAACTATCTGAGAAGGGTTTTATTCGTCCTAGCTCTTCGCCTTGGGGTGCACCTGTTCTATTCATAAAGAAGAAAGATGGGTCGTTTCGTATGTGCATCGACTATCGTGAACTTAACAAGCTTACCATCAAGAACCGCTACCCTCTCCCTCGTATCAATGATCTGTTTGACCAACTTCAAGGAGCTGTCATTTTCTCAAAGATTGATTTACTTTTTGGTTATCTTTAATTACGAGTCCACGACGATGATATCCCAAAGACTGTGTTCCGTACTCGTTATGGGCATTATGAGTTCATGGTTATGCCTTTGGTCTAACAAATGCTCCTGCTGTCTTCATGGATCTCATGAACCGAGTATGCAAGCCTTATCTAGACAAGTTTATGATCGTCTTCATTGATGACACACTTATCTATTCCAAGTCCAATGCCGATCATGAACTTCATCTGCAACAAGTTCTTGAGTTGTTGAAGAAAGAACAATTATACGTGAAATTCTCGAAGTGTGAATTTTGGCTTGAGGAAGTTCAATTTCTAGGACACGTGGTGAATAGCCAAGGAATTCACGTTGACCCTGCAAAGGTGGAAGTTGTGAAGAATTGGTGTGTTCCTACAAATCCAACCGAAGTTCATTCTTTCCTTGGTCTTGCTGGTTATTACCGGCGATTCATTGCAAACTTTTCAAGAATCGCGAAGCCGCTTACTTCTTTGACTCAAAAGAACAAACCATTCGAGTGGGGTCCGAGCAAGAGGAAGCCTTTGAAGCGTTAAAGCATAAGTTGTGCAATGCTCCTATCTTAACCCTACCCGATGGTAACGACGATTTCACCGTGTATTGTGATACATCTTAACAAGGCCTTGGTTGTGTTCTCATGCAATGAGGAAAGGTCATAGCTTATGCATCGAGACAATTGAAGGTCCACGAGGTGAATTACACGACACATGATCTCGAGCTTGGTGTTGTTGTTTTTGCTTTGAAGATTTGGAGACACTACCTTTATGGTACACAATGTATAGTCTACACCGATCACAAAAGCCTTAAACACGTTTTTAATCAAAAAGATCTCAATATGAGACAACATCGTTGGGTGGAGTTGATTAGTGATTACGACTGTGACATTCGTTACCATCCTGGTAAGGCCAATGTTATAGCTGATGCACTAAGCTGAAAGATTCATAACAAGACAATCTCATTTCAAGAAATTCGCGATTGACGACAATGGTTTGACACTTTGGGAGAGTTTGATACCGAGATCCGTCTAGATGTCAACGAGACTACAGTGCTGCTGCAAAATTTGAGGATCGAAAGTGACATCGAGACTAGTATTTTAGAGGCAACAAGCGGTTCTACAAGAAGGAAGAATGAAGGAGGAATTAGAGCATAACCTTCCAGCTCAATTGGAAACGAAACCCAATGGGTTGATGTATTTCGCGAATCGAATTTGGGTTCCGAATCGTGATAATCTTCGTACCTTTATCATGAACGAAGCTCATCAAACTCGCTATTCTATTCATCCTGCCTCCGATAAGATGTATATGGACCTGCGTGGTCAATATTGGTGGCTTGGAATGAAGAAAGACATAGCGACTTATGTAGCTAAGTGCCTTACATGTACGAAGGTTAAAGCCGAACATCAACGTCCAAGTGGATTACTTGAACAACCCGAGATTCCTATGTGGAAATGGGAACACATATCCATGGACTTCATAACTAAACTACCCCGAACCTCCTGTGGACATGATAGTATATGGGTGATCGTTGACCGGTTGACCAAGTCGGCACATTTTATACCCATACGTGACACTTACAAAACATCAAGGTTGGCTCGTATATACGTGGATGAAATTGTGAGTCGTCATGGGGTACCTTTGCACATCATATCCGACCGAGACGCTCGCTTCACTTCGCACTTTTGGTCGTCTATGCAAGAACTCCTGGGTACTCAACTGGATCTAAGCACGGCTTACCATCCTCAAACGGATGGTCAAACCGAGCGAACTATCCAAACCTTGGAGGATTTGCTACACCTTTGTGTCCTTGACTTTAGTGGTGACTGGGATACGCGTTTACCGCTCGTGGAATTTTCGTATAACTGTTGATGCATGTATGTCCCTAGATCATGAGTTGTAATGTAATGAATCTTGTCTGTCTGATTATGATGTAATAGTATCAATTAATGAAATGATATGAATTGGTTGTTACTTGTAATGTTTAATATTTCATTAATGAGTCGTGATTAAATTGATTGGGTTTATGACTGTTTGAATGAGTACACATTATGTTATATTAATTAAAACATTCAAACTTAACTTAATGAAGTTCTCATGCGAATGGCCCATGCGAATGGACCACACGCATGAATAACTTCATACGATTGACTCAATCGCACGACTGAACCAGGAGACTGGATCAGTCGTATGATTGACACATAAGATTGACTCAATCGCACGACTGAACACTCAGTCGTGCGGATGAATCAACCGCATGGTTCAATCGCACGACTGAACCATACATATGGCCCAGTCGCACGATTGAACAATACTAACCTATAAATAGACCCAATTCGTGGGAAAACGTAAGCATTCATCCCATTACGATTCCAGACGTACCCTAGCCGTCCAGAAGCCTCCCAAATCGTTCTCCAAGTTCATAGAACACATCAGATCGGTTCCTAATCGATTTCTGACGTTGATTTCAATTCTTGATTGATTCATCGTGTGTTCTCACTGATTGGATCGCCAATCAAATAGGATTCCGCACTATTTGAGTTGGTTTAACACGCAATCACTCGGTATTTCGTTCAAATACCAGGTCCTAACAAGTGGTATCAGAGCTTTGGCTCTTGATTTCGTGTTGATTCAATCAAGATTGCATAAAAGTTTGTGTTTTTGCACGAAAAACGCAATTTTTAGCATCAAAAGTGATCTTGGACGTTCCCTGCTCATCGAAGTTCAGTTTCTACGGACTTAGACGATTTGGACTTGCAAAATTTCGAATTTTTACGGCTGAAACCCGTCAAACCTAGAAATTTTCGCAAAACAGCAGCTTCAGTCGCACGAGTGACCCATTCGCACGACTGGACTCCATTCGCAGTGCTCATTCGCACGACTGGACCTAGTCGCACCCTCATTCGGCCGACTGAACCGCTCGTTCGCATAGCTCATACGCACCAGATTCATTCGCACGACTGAACCATTCGCCCTGTTCAGTCGCACGGTTGAACCAATCGCAGAGTTCATACGCACGATAAGACCATTCGCATCCTTCAGTCGCATCAGTTAAAGTTTATTTGATTAAATTCTAAGTTTATTAGCCATGGAAGATCAGATGTCAGCCTTTACTGCTGGGAAGGACTCAAGAATTCAGAACCTGCTGCTGCTTGAGAGTGAGGTGGGTAATCACAATAAACCACCAAAGCTCTTGACTTTAGATGAGTTTCCCCACTGGAAACAACGTTTTGAGATCTACCTCAATGGAGTATATCCTAATCTGTGGGAAGCTATCGAGGTTGGGTATAGTACACCGGTGGGAGCAGATGGAGTAAAATTAACGTTAAGTGGGATGACTGACGCACAGAAAGTAAAGTATAATGCAGAGAAAAGGGTTTATGCGTTGATAACTCAGTCGATCCCCAAAGACATATTCCACCAGTACTCAGAGAACAAGCAGTCCAAGAAACTGTGGGATGAGCTAGAGAAAAGATATGATGGGAATGCATCATTAAAGGCAATCAAGGCAAAGGAGTTAAAGAAGGAATTCGATAACTTCTCATCGATTGGTAACGAGAGTTTAGATGAAGTAATAGACAGATTCTACCACTTGATGAGCGAGTTGCATACACATGGAGTGGAAACGACTATGGAAGAGAAAGTAAGCAACTTCGCAGATGGATTGCCTGATAAGTGGGCTTCATTCGTGTCTAATCTTAAACAGAATGGAATGCTTGTAAAGCTGGATATAAATGACTTCATTCTCAAGCTGCGTGAAGAAGCACTAAGGATGAAGTATAGAGCACAGAAGTCTTCGTATACACAAAACCCAGCTTTATACAATGCCACGCCTCAAGCTAAGACATCTGGAGCACCTCTCCAGACAGCATTTGTGTCTAGCTCGTCAGGTCCTTCACATGCTTCTCCTTCTGGATCAGACACGTCAGGGTCGTCATGTACCCACTATATTGGATCAGAAGCAAGTGCTACCAAATTGAAGACCGAGAACCTCGGTAATGTGACCGTAGAAGTAGCACGAGAGCATATGGATCTTCTAGCCGCAGTAGTTCATTCATATGATGGACTTGTGGCTGGGAAGATTGGAAACTGTCATCTGGCAGATGAAGACTACGAGCAGGTAGATGAAATGGAGCTTGAAAGAATGGATATAATGTGGGCCTTAGCTAGCGCTGTCCGAAGGGCGAAGAAGTTTGTTAAGAAGACAGGACAAAATTTGATAGCTACTAAGGACACCACATTTGGCTTTGACAAGAGCAAAGTGACTGCTTCAACTGTGGAGAAAAAGGGCACTTCAAGAGGGAATGTGTCAAGCCAAAGAAGACGGGTAATGGGAACCCGTTCTCATCCTTTACTCGCCAAGACAAGCAAGCCTCCAGTTCTACTTCATCAAACAAGGACCCAAAAGCCTTGACTGCTCATGATGATGAAGGACAGGACTGGAGTTTTAGATTTGTCTCACCAGAATCTAACATTGCCAGTGTTGAAGATATTGATGATGATTCTGCGAGTGAAGGTGATTTAGCAGTTGAAATAGCGATGTCACACAGTGAAGAAACAACTGCAGCTGAGGTCAGTTACACACCAAAGGAGGAGACTTCCACGTCAGAAACAGAAAAGTCAGAATCACCAGAACCAGAGACGTCTGATGCTGCGTTGATGGCTAACTCTTCTGAAACAACACAGGTAAGTACAACTGACCAAATGTTTAATAATCATGCTTGTTCTAACTGTGATATGTTTAGGAATAGCATTGATGAAAAATTTGCTAGGTTATTAGATCACAATGATAACTTATTAAAAGATTTACAACTATGCACTGAGGCCAATAGAGTTCTAAAACAAAATGAGCATAGTTATAAAGAAAAGATAGACCTATTGACTAAACAACTTAGGGAAACCGAAGTAGTTGCCTTTAATCAAGCAAATGACATTAGGTACTATCTAAACTCCCTAGAGGACACTAAGAAGCAAAAGGCAGTTCTAGAAGTAGAAGTTAATTCCTTAAAACAGAAACTGCATAGTTGGACTAGTTCTTCACACATAGTTCAACACTTAGTGAGAGAAAGGAATAATGGGGAGGGATTAGGCTACAAAGTGGTTCCACCACCACCTGAGACCTTGATGAACACCAAGTCTAAACCAGTAAACAACAACCCAATCAAGGATCATGTGGTGACCACTCCTCTTGTTACTGATCCAGACACATCATGTTCATCTACTGAATCTGGACAGAAACAAAAGGAGGCCATTTCAAAGGCAAAGGGTAAATTGCCTTGTGTTAATTTGGAAAATGAATTTGAAAAAGTTAACTTAAAGTCAGGGTCAAACAGAGTCAAACCAGAACCTAAAAAGACTTCAGTCGTTAATTTTTCACATGCTACAAGTCAAAAACCAGTTAACCAAAAGGTGGAACAAGTTAAACAGGTGAAAACAGTTAAATTTGTTAAACCAGAGAAAACATCAAACATGCAAGAGTCAAAATCTAGAGTGATTGATGTTACTAAAGTGTCACGCATTTCTCCACAAAGAAAGTCTACTCATAAAGTTGATAGCAGATTGTGCTACAACTGTGGAGAATGTGGACATATTGCCTCCTATTGTCCTTTCTATCAAACACCTAGGAAGAAGATTGATCTTCAGGACTCTAGACCTAGGTCTTCTAAGAGGAGTTCTCAAACTCCACCTAGAAGATCTAATGAACCTAAAGTCCAACCTGTAAGCCAGACGACTGTTTATCATAAACAGGCATTGCACAAATCTGGCTTATGGAAAGAGAAGTCATCCTGTGTGTCTGATACTGATGACAAGAAGGAATCTGAGTTACCCTCACCTTCTAAAGGTCAATGGGTAGAGTTTATGATGTGTGATGCCTCTGGGAAACCCAAGACAGTAAAGGCTTGGGTTTCTAACCTAAACTAATACATTTACTTGATATGTGCAGGGTGTTCGGTATAGCGCTGAGACTAACACGTGGATTATAGACAGCGGAGCATCCAGGCACATGACAGGAAATAGAGCCCTTTTATCAAATGTCAAACAAATAAAAGGAGGGCATGTTTCCTTTGCAGGAAACAAGGGAGGATACATCACAGCACAGGGAGAAGTGGGAAATCAGAAAGTGAAGTTTGATAAGGTGAACTACGTTCAACAACTTCAGAATAACTTGCTTTCTGTTTCCCAAATCTGCGATAAAGGATTTAAAGTCATCTTCGACAACAAGAAGTGTTACGTGCTGAAGAAAGACTATATGATTCCGGAGGACCAAGTTCTGATGACTGCTTCAAGATATAAGGACTTATATGTCTTGGATCTGTCAACAGCTGCTCCAACGGATCATGAGGTGCAGTGCTTTCTATCTAAAGCTACTGAGAAGGACTCAATCTCCTGGCATAGGAGAATGGGACACATCAGTCAAAGGAAGATGAATCACTTGATTCAGAAGGATTTAGTGAGAGGAGTAAATGTCAAGAACTTCCAACTTCCTGACTTTTGTGTAGCTTGCAAGAAAGGCAAACAGACAAAGAAGTCTCATAAGGAAAAGAAAGTTCATTCAATAGAACTTCCTCTTGAACTTCTTCACATGGATCTGTTTGGTCCAGTCAGTACAAGGAGCATTGCAGGCGATTTGTACTGTTTTGTGGTCACTGATGACTACTCAAGGTTCACTTGGGTAATGTTTCTGAAATCCAAATCAGAAACATTTGAGTCATTCAAGGAATTAGTCACCACTCTGGAATCTCTCTACAAGCTAAAGGTTAGACAAGTACGCTCAGACAACGGGACCGAATTCAAGAATCAATGGATGGAGGCATACTGCAAGAAAAGGGAATTGTACATCAATTCACTTCAGCATACACGCCTCAAATGAATGGTGTTGCTGAGAGGAAAAGATAGAAGCTTGATAGAGACTGCACGGACTATGCTGGCTGACTCGAAACTGCCTATCAATTCTGGAATGAGGCAGTAGCAAATGCATGTTATACACTGAATCGAGTCCTAATAGTCAAGCGCCACGGAAAGACATGTTATGAGCTACTACAAAGACGCAAACCGAATTTGGAGTATCTTGAACCTTTTGGCGCGCCGTGTACACTTCTGAAGAAGACGCAAGAAGGAAAATTCAGCGAGAAGGCAGATGAAGGAATCTTTCTAGGATACAACATACCGAATAAGCGAGTTTACAATAACTCAACGGGTCTTGTAGAAGTGTGGTGTAATGTCGACGTTCAGAGATATACCACGCCTCCTACAGGCAAAGGACCTGCCTACTTCTTCGATTATGATGGATTCTTCAAATCCTTCAACATACCTCTCTCTCCCTCGGATGATGAGTTAGCTACTAGGATGATGTATGATATTCTGAATACACCATCTAGCACACAGGGAGAATCATCTACTCAGTCAGGGGGAGTAGTCGACGACAGTGACTCCTCCTCTGAAGATGAAGATGAAGCAGATGACCAGAACAGTCAGGAGGAACAGGTTCAAGTTCCTGAAAGTCCACAAGCATCTACGAGTGATGCTCCATCGACTTCAGAACCTCAAACTCCAACTACCTCAGATGCAGAACCAAATGTTCATAATCTTGGTTCTGAGGTAGCTGTTCCTACTACTCCAGGATCACGACTAAACGTCTATCATCCCCTTGACAATGTTATTGGGGATGTCAGATCAGGAGTACAAACCCGAAATCAGTTATACTCAGCTGATTACGCCTCGGTTATGGAGAAAGGATACATTCATGATGGTGCTTATCGATGTTTTGTCTCGCAGGTTGAGCCAAGATATGTAAGTGAGGCACTAAATGATGAGGCGTGGGTGAGTGCCATGCAAGAAGAACTTCTGCAGTTTAAGAAGTTAGGTGTATGGACACTGGTTGATAAACCTAAAGGTGCTAAAGTCATTGGCACTAAATGGGTACTAAAATGCAAGAAGGATGACCAAGGGGTCATTATCAGGAACAAAGCTCGACTGGTGGTTCAAGGTTTTCGCCAAGTCGAGGGAATTGACTACAATGAGGTGTTTGCACCCGTGGCAAGGATGGAAGCTATTCGTATCTTCCTTGCCTATGCATCGTACATGAAGATCAAAGTCTACCAATTAGATGTAAAGAGTGCATTCCTTCATGGGGAAATCAGAGAAACAGTCTATGTAAGTCAACCCGAGGGTTTTGAAGATCCTTACCATCGGGATAGAGTTTACAAGCTCGACAAAGCTTTGTATGGGCTTCATCAAGCTCCTCGAGCTTGGTATGAGAAACTCTCAACTCATCTTGTGAAACACGGCTTTCGTAGGGGAGTAATTGACTGTACACTGTTTATTAAGGAAAAGGATGGCAACCTACTGCTTGTACAGATATATGTTGATGACATAATCTTCGGGTCAAAGAACGAAGAGTTATGTAAAGAGTTTGAAGCAGTAATGAAGAAAGAATTTGAGATGAGTGCCATGGGGGAGATGAAGTTCTTTCTCGGGTTACAGGTGGATCAAACACCTAATGGAATCTTTCTACATCATACCAAGTATGTAGGAGACATTCTCAGTCGCTTTGACATGGAGAATGCGTCTGCTGCTGGGACTCCACTTGCTACGAATCATGATATAGCACCTGATGAGAATGGAGATCTAGTAGATGCCACGATGTACCGAGGAATGATCGGGTCCCTCATGTATCTCACTGCCTCAAGACCTGATATTATGTATGCTACATGTCTATGCTCAAGATATCAGGCTAAACCAAAGGTCAACCATCTGATCGGGGTTAAGAGGATTTTTCGTTATCTGAAGGGTACACCCACACTTGGATTGTGGTATCCTCATGATGATGACTTTGAGCTTACCGCGTATAGTGACTTTGAGCTTACCGCGTACACAGGAACAAATCAAGAGGGACTTTAAAATTTAAGTTTTAGAAAGATGCAAAAGTTCAAAGTATAAATCTGTGTAATCTAAGCAATCCCAAAAGGAAAGATGATAGAAAACTGGCAACTACTAAGGTGACACAAAGAGAGTAGACTTAGAGGCTGCTAGACCATATATGATATGTTGGTAGATTCAACACAATAGACAAATAGACCTGATTGGTGATCTCAAGATCAAACTAAGTTGTTCAACTGACTGTGGGCTTCCATCTTATCACTGGTTAACACAATCAACAATATTCCAATAAGGTGTAATGAGCAAGTAAACGCCACAAATGTGTGCGGATGACCATAACTAGAGCAAAGCAAGAAAAAAATGAAAGACAAATGCAATAAAGCTAATGACTTATGTTGTTGGTGCATTGTGTGCAAAATAAAATAATCTGCTCTAACAAGGAGATAGGTTGTGTGCCTCTCTGCTGTGCGATGGCACTGACCTGAGGATAAGCATAACCTAGATATTCTAGAATTCATTGTTGTTTGCCGCCTCTCTGTTGTGCGATGGCACTGACCTGAGGACAGGCTTCTCTTTGAAAGCTCTAGAATAGTCTCTTCTTGTAATAATACCCGTAGACCGCTCAAAAGCTCCTGAGGAATGTTGATTACCATATAAGTGTGGGATCCACAAATGTTAGTTGAAATAATTAAACCTAAATAAGTCACCAGTCTGTGTCAAAAGTCTGTGTATGGATTTAAGTGGACAAACATACTGACAATCATTGTGGCTACATTCTCAAAGGTTCAAATCAATGTGAAAACCTAAGAGTTTCAGTATGATTTCCTTATGTTGCTAACGACTCTGGATGAACACCGAGAACTTGAGCATCAAAAGGTTTAATAACTAGTCCCAAATGATTTGAACTGCCTGTATGATTCCAAAATTGAATTGGTCCAGGTGTGATCAATCTAAGTTGAAGCTATCTACTCCCGAACCAAATCCCGTAGATATCAATCTCTGGATTTATCTCTCACAAAAAGCCAAAAATATGTCTGATTAGGTAATTAGTTTAAATTCTTAATTAGTTAGTCGTTTTAAGTTTTAATTTGAGTCAAGTGTCGGGCTACATCAGGAAAATCAGAAGGAATAAACTCACTAAAAGGGTCATGTCTGAGATGACCATATGTGCTTTGAAAGGTTATATCAGTCACGTCTGAGGTGACAAAGTGTTTTTTAAAAGGGTCACGTCTGAGGTGACCAAAGTGGTTAAAAGGATCACGTCTGAGGTGATCAAAGTGTTTTCAAGATAAAAGGATCATGTCTGAGATGATCAAAAGCTCATAACGTTAATTTAATTAATATAAAAGAGTTTAAAGGTAAATTGGTAAAAATAGCAGAAAATTAACTAAGTATGACCCATTCGCACGAATGGACCATACGTATGGACTAACCATACGAATGAAGTCCATTCGCACGAATGAACTATGAGTATGGACCATCCAACCGAATGGATCATACGATTAGTCCAATCGGAGGCTTAAGTGCGAACGAGTGAGTCAGTCGCACGACTGAACTTCAGTCGGACGACTGGAGAAGGGCGACTGACCCAATCGCACGACTGAGTCCCACTCGCACGACTGAAAGGTGCGAATGAACTCAGTCGCATGATTGGATCTAGGGTTGATATAAATAGAGGTGGAGTCGGTCGCAGAGACTCATCACCCTCAAATCGCCCCTAAATCGCACACCCTACCGTTACTCTGCCAAAATTTGATTTGCCTTAGTTGTTTCATTGATTGTGTGTTACTGACGTTCGCTAATCATCGTACAGGTATTTTGAAGTCTTCTTCCATCAAAAACAGAAAGATTGGAACCCTAAATGGGCTAACCCGACTGTGAAATGCGAACCGAGACTTTCAAACCCTAATAACCTATTAAAACTAAGCAAGATGTTAAAATTAAGTAAAAAAGGTTGTTAGTAAACATAATGCGACACTAAAGAACCGGTTAATTGAGCTATAAGTCTTAGTCTGCATAGATTCGAACGTTGGACGACTGAACACCTGAGACAGACGACTGGTCGTCCGGATGAACTTCAGTCGCACGACTGAAGGGAGCGATTCACTTAACCGCACGACTGAACTATGCGAATGAGACTCAGTCGCACGACTGGTATAACCGCACAAGAGTACATGCGCATGAGTCCAGTCGCACACTCAGTCGTGCGCATGAAGTCAATCGCACGTCTGAACCTCAATCGCACGATTCAGTCGCACGACTGTCTTCAGTCGTACAACCTCAATCGCATGACAGATAGTTGTCATTCAAAATCTAAGTGTTTCATAATAATCTTAGCCAACGGAACTAACGTTTATATTATTATGTGTTACAGATGGCGAGTCGATGGAACATGAGCACCAAGCACAACATATGTGCTCACCTGGATTTGACATCCAGGAATGCAGCTGACTTCACAGGCATTATTACATTTCTGCTGAGATCCAGGATCGCTTATGCTATATCTACTCCCTGCACACCATACAGATCAGTGCAGCAGGCCTTCTGGGAAGGCGCGTCGGTTAATAGATCCACTAAGCCTCATTGCATCAGAAGTTCGATTTTTGGTGAGGCTATCACTGTATCTGAGGAGGATCTGAGGATAGTTCTACAGTTTGGGGACGATGCTGAGTGTCCCACTCGTCTACACCCCCTCACGGTCAGAGGATGTTTCATGAGAGCCAAGTACTCTGGGGACATCAATGCCGGGGTACTCAACAAGAGTAACCTCTGTCCCCAGTTTAAGTACCTTGCGCACGTGCTGCTGAAGTGTATAGCATCCAGGAAGGGAGGTTTTGACGAGCTCTCCGACCAGATCCAGAACGCATATGCTGCGTTGGTGCTGAACCACCCGTTCAGCTTCTCCAAGATGATATTCACCTACTTGGTGGAGAACCTCGAGGGGAAAGGGAAGGAAGGCTTCTGTATGTACCCCAGATTTCTACAGATGATCATTGACCAGAAGCTTCCCTCCCTGCCGAAGGAGAAGGAGGACGCTGTTGTTCTTGAGGTTATGGACGACACTACACTCGGCAGGATGAAGGTATACAGGGGGAAGCAGGTGAAGCCCCCTGTCAGGAGGTTGTTTGGGCATCTAGCCCGTGCTGATTATGTGGCGCCAGCCAAGAGAAAGTGGCGCCACGAGGACAGTGACTCGGATGTTGAGCATATTGCTATACCAGATACAGACTCTGATGATGACGATAGCGGTGACGCCGGGGATGACATGCCTGCCCCATCTAGAGGCACAGATTCAGACGTTATTCCCCCGGGGTCAGCCACTGCCGGAGAGGTCGCAGAGATGGCCGGTTTCCATCAAGAGTTTGTGACTGATGATATAGAGGAGGAGGAGTCAGACGAGGAGCCCCTCACCAGGACTGTGGGAAGTAAAGTAGTTCCCACAGACCACGGGCTTCGGGTGGTTGGTGAACACCCTAGGGACTCTTCGGAGAGAGACACTGACCCGAACTACATTCCGGGGTCAGTAAGCAGAGCTGCAGGGGGAGCATCTACTTCCACCGGGACTAGGAGGAAGCGGATGGCTCAACCCCATGGATTGAAGAAGAAGAAGCGTCGCTTGACCTTCGTGACTACTACTTCCACCACCACTACCACCACTACTGACATACCACCCATCACCACAACCACCACAGCCACTACTCCCACTACCACATCCACCACCTTACCTACCACCACTGTATCCTTCCCATCCATCACCAGATCATTCACCACTACTTCACCAGCATCAGCCACCGACCCATATTCACCACTGCCACTACCACCACCACCACACATCATGCTGGACCTTCAGCCCAGCCTTCACATGCTTATGGATTCACTCTACCTCACATCGGGGTAGAGGAGCAGCTCTCAGCGCTAAACCGTATGGTGATGCGTCTGCTTGCTGCGGACGAGGAGAAGGCGGCGCAGATCCGCCAGCTGACCGACCTGACTGCTGCCCAGTCTCAGCAACTGGCAGAGCAGGCTCGGGTGATCGACCAGTAGAGAGTCGAGGTGTCCCAACTCCAGGACATGCAGGCTCAGTCCGTCAAAAGTATAGAGGAGTTGGAGACGACCAACAAGAATATTATGCTGAGGTTGAAGGGGTCGAAGGATGAGCCCCTGAAGCTAAAGGAAGGTGACGGGGATGATGGAGATGACGATGATGAAGATGAGGATGATGATGAGGAAGATGATGATGATGAGGAGACTGAAGAAGACAGGACAGAAGGACGTTATGATGATGACGAGGCAGAAGGAGGGGATGCGGCTGCATCGGCCTCTGCTTCAGGTCAAGAGCGGATATCTAAGCATCGACAAGACAAGTCATCCACTACTTCTGCTCCTCCGAGCGACACGCCCCAGATTCAAGACAAAAGTACTGATTAGATGTTTTATGTATTTATTTTGTACTTGAATCATGTATTGGAAAACAAGTGTATTAAATGTTTATATATATTAAGTTAATGTAAAGTTTGTTTGATTAATTACTAATGGTTTATGTGTTGAATGTTTATATCAAACAGATCCAAACTTTCAAAGGGATGAGTTTGACTTTGCTCCCCTTCAAATGGTCAAGACTCAATTAACCATGATTCTTGACCTACAAGGGATAGTGAGACGGTCTGTGAGTTATACCCCTGAAGAAGGGGAGATAATTCATGACCTGTCTGATGAGCAACTGGCAGAGATGTTCAGACTCAATCCCGATGAAATAGTGAAGGACGCTCCAACAGTTGATTCAACCAGTGATAAGGAACTGAATGACATTGATGAAGTTGAGGTTGAAGACATTACTGCAGAAGAGTATCCTCAGTATGCTGACGCCGAGGGAAATGTGGTCCCCAATCTGGGTGAATCCCTAGTCAGTGATACTTTTGAGGTACTAGACAAGATGGAGCAGGAAACAGAAAAGACTGAAGGAACAGCCCAAGCCTCAAATGCAGACGTAGATATTCGCAAGGCTGAGTGGGCTGCCTGTTTTGAAGAAGTAAGAGCCCAGCGTGCTGCACCAAAGAGAGATGCCTACACCAAGCTCTACAGAGTCAAGAAACACCATAAGGTGTCAGGCAGGATTATCTCATGGGCTTATTTTGAAGACCTTAACGCTTATGCAGTTAAGAGGGAGCAGGGCATAGAGTACTTCAGGTTCCCACATGATCTGAAGACTCTACCTGGTTTTGAGCTCAACCAGCTGGCTAAGCTAAAGCTGCTGTATGCTGACCCGAGAAAGATGTCAGGCTGGTTTGAGGCTGCCCTGAAGAAGGAGTACCACACCCGATGGGTTAACTTCAGACCACAACAGCCTACGAGATATATAAGAAGGTCTGAGGTTGATGCCATTACGGGAAAACCAAAGATTGTGCTGAAGTGGAGTCCTCCGCGCACTATGTCAAGAATCCCTCTCAGGGAAATGCCACAGGACTTCACTCCCCACTTCAAATGGTGGTACTATGATTGGAGAACCGCTGAAGCTGTCATAGTGTTGAATAAAGAGGGACAAATGGATACTATCAGGGTATTTGACCCAATGTGGCTAACCAACTTGTCTGCTAATGATGTTTACACATTATACAAGTGGCCACTATTCTATGACACGCAAGATATTGTACAAGCCCTCCAATTCCAAAATGTCATAAGACTCTGCTTTGCGTTTGAGATACACGCAGGAGTCACTAAAGAGGAGAAGTACAAAAAGTATAAGGAGGTGATGCAGAAGACAAGAGAATAGATAGATCTAGGTCCAAGGGGGAGTTTGTTGATGCATGTATGTCCCTAGATCATGAGTTGTAATGTAATGAATCTTGTCTGTCTGATTATGATGTAATAGTATCAATTAATGAAATGATATGAATTGGTTGTTACTTGTGATGTTTAATATTTCATTAATGAGTCGTGATTAAATTGATTGGGTTTATGAATGTTTGAATGAGTACACATTATGTTATATTAATTAAAACATTCAAACTTAACTTAATGAAGTTCTCATGCGAATGGCCCATGCGAATGGACCACACACATGAATAACTTCATACGATTGACTAAATCGCACGACTGAACCAGGAGACTGGATCAGTTGTATGATTGACACATAAGATTGACTCAATCGCACGACTGAACACTCAGTCGTGCGGATGAATCAACCGCATGGTTCAATCGCACGACTGAACCATACATATGGCCCAGTCGCACGATTGAACAATACTAACCTATAAATAGACCCAATTCGTGGGAAAACGTAAGCATTCATCCCATTACGATTCCAGATGTACCCTAGCCGTCCAGAAGCCTCCCAAATCGTTCTCCAAGTTCATAGAACACATCAGATCGGTTCCTAATCGATTTCTGACGTTGATTTCAATTCTTGATTGATTCATCGTGTGTTCTCACTGATTGGATCGCCAATCAAATAGGATTCCGCACTATTTGAGTTGGTTTAACACGCAATCACTCGGTATTTCGTTCAAATACCAGGTCCTAACAATAACAATAGTTACCACTCGAGCATCAAGATGGCACCTTTCGAAGCGCTTTATGGTCGTAAATGTCATTCACTGATCTGCTGGACCGACATTGGTGAAAACTTCATCACTTGTCCTGAACTTTTACAAGAAACGACCGGCAAAGTCTTCATAATTTGCAAAAATCTTGAAGTGGAAAGAAGTCGACAAAAGAGCTATGCTGATAAGCGACGTAAGCCATTGAAATTCCAAGTTGGGGATATGGTTCTTCTTAAGGTCTCACCGTGGAAGGGCGTTGTTCGCTTTGGGAAGAAGGGCAAACTAGCTCCAAGATTTGTAGGACCTTCCAAGATTCTGAAAAGGATTGGGAAAGTGGCTTACAAACTGGAACTACCTTTCGACTTTAGTGGAGTTCATCTTGTTTTCCCGTCTCAAATTTGAGGAAGTGTTTGGCTGATGAAAGTTTGCATGTTCCGTTGGACGACATCCAGATTAACGAGTCACTACATTTTGTTGAGAAACCCGTTGAAATCATGGATCGCATTATGAAGAAGACTAGAATCACAACTACCCCAATCGTCAAAGTTCGCTGGGAGAATAAATCATGGAGCTGAGTTTACTTGGGAACGTGAGGAACACCTGAAGAAAAAGTTTCCGTTTTTGTTCGTATAGTTTCATTTTTCTTAATTTTGGGACGAAATTCTTAAAAGTTGGGGAGACTGTTCCGTTAATTAAAAGTTAGCATCGTTTATTCTTGTAAGGACCATTGTTATCAATTATGAAACTTATAGGTTACTTATGCTTATTTCTTAGTTTGTCATTAATTTTCAATATAAAAGCTAATAATCTAACTAATAAATTAAACATTAATAATTGTAATAATAATAACTCTAATAATAATAATAATAATAATAATAATAATAATAATATAATAATAATAATAATAATAATAATAATAATAATAACAATAATAATAATAATAATAATAGTAATAATAATAATAATAATAATAATAATAATAATAATAATAATAATAATAATAATAATAATAGTAATAGTAATAATAATAAAGATAATATTGTTAATAATAATAACAATAATTTGTAAGAGTTATTAAACCTAAAAATGTTTAAAACTTAAGTTTAGGGGGCTTGATGTCAATTTATAAACTTTAAACGAAAGTTTAAGCATAAAATAATAAAAATCCATAAGTTGAGGGACTGTTTCTGTAAAATTGAACATCAAAACCCCCAATTGGTTTCTCTCTCCCAGTATTTTCGGCCGCCGCGCGGCGCCGGCGAGACCAAAAACGGTCAAATTAAACTCGGATTAAAGTCCAGAAGATGCTCGTCACTTCGGGGAAACGTCTCAGACCTTTATGTGCACTTCAATTTAAGTTTAAAGTCGGCTAAGGGTGTAGTTTGAGCTTGATAACCGTCGGCATCAATTTTTTTACCGTTCAACGATTAAAACCTAATAATTATCTAATTAATTGAACATAAACGATCGTTTAACTATTCCTAAGCTATCTCCACTTGCAATTTCATCTGAAAAACACACGAAAGCCATAATCACTACTCGAAACTTAACGCAATTTGCGTCTAGTCGAACCCCATCTTCTCTGCAAATTACCTTCAATTGACAGAGGGTTTTCGTTTCTCGGTGTCTAAAGAAGCTAAACCTACAATTAATCGGATTATTATCAACCTAAACGTTCAGAATCAGCTCCTCTCTGTCGCGGTTTAAAGACACTTTGTTCCAGTCGATTGTGAAACAAAACCAGGTATTTAAACACACTCACATACTCGGTTCTCTTTAGGGATCAAAAGCCCTATGGTTATCACAGGAATCACATTCGAATTAGTGTTCAATTTGGTGTAAATCGTTCTAGGGTTCATAAGGTTTGGGATTTCTCTGAAACTGTGTTTTTAAAGTTTAAAAACCACCACTTAACATGGTTGCGGCCCCTAGCCTACTGGTCACATGCACCCATCCTAACCAAGAGGTCCCGGGTTCGAACCGGGCAACCTTAATTCTTTTTTTAGGGTTTTTAAGCATTTAAAAAATTATATAAAATTTCTAAAAATTATAAAAATCAATTTTACAAACTTTATTTAATTTTAAAGTCACTTAATTATTTTCTGTAAATTTATTTCTTTAAATACTTGAATATTTTTTATATATAATATTATTAACGAATGTTATATTTAGTTTATTTTTGTAAAAATAGACTTTAAATAACGATTTAAATCACTAAATTATTATCGGTTCAAACATTACCTTTAAATTATTGATTAAATCATGAGTATTTTAAATAATTATAAAAGTTTATTTAAACTTATTTAAACTTTATTACAAATGATTTCCTTTTTATTTTTTTATATTAAAATACTCAAATAGTATATTTCCTTTTCATTGAATCAAAACATAATCAATTATATTATTTTATTGAATTTAAATATTAAAACCCCCAAATTTCAATTGAAACCCTAGTTCATGTCTAATTGATAATCTTATTATTGAACTTAATCTTGGAATCAATACGTTTAGGTAACTTGTAAAAGAAATCATTGAAGCCTCGTTTAAATTCTTATAATCTTATATATATCAAGTGAGTTCTCCATGCCCCTTTTTACTTTATTTCGCACCTTTTGGGGTGAAACATGTTAACCTTATAAACTTACACTTATAAACATCTTGATACTTGTAAATAACATGCAATTCATCTTTACCTTTTTGTCATGGTTATTGGTATTATTGCGACTATTATATGAGATACATTACATGTTGACAATCATTAACTATTGCTAGCCTGGCGACGTCATAGATCTATGGGCCTGACAAGCCTATTTGGTGCTAAAACCGATGTATTGCCGGCTCCTGATGACGCATGACTTGTTCATCATGGGAACCAAGTACACTTAGCCAATCGTTATAAACTTGTAAACATAATCTTGGTCGAGGTCTGATTGTAGCTATATGTGTTCTATAATCTTGCATAACTCATAACCTATGACATGAATTGCTACTTGTAACCTTTTTATATATTTATGTATATTAAACCCTTGGAAACTCACCAACTTTCATAGTTGACCTTTATTTTTAACATGTTTTAAGAAACACTCAAGTTTGATGTCATCTTTTGAAGTTTGCTCACATCTAGGATTGGACATAGATTAATAAATAAATTGTCTTGGATTTATCTTATGTTATGTTATTTTCTGTTTGAGACTCTTGGTTGTAACTTGCATACTTTTGAAACTTATGATAATAATATTTTCATTTAAAGATAGTGTTATGTGATTGTGAACAATCTTAACCCTCACATCTCGATGATTCCCCCGTCAAGGTTGAGGTATGACACGGAGTCAATCTGGTTTGATTAACGATTGTCTATTCTCTTGTTTTATATCCCAAATCGTCCCGAAAAATGTTCATGCAGCTCTTCTTGACCCTTGCTAGGTTGAATCGATGCAATTAGAGTTGCAACAGTTTAGGAAACTCAAAGTGTGGACCCTAGTCGATCTTCCACCAAACAAATGCCCAATTGGCACGAAATGGGTGTTCAAGAACAAACCCGATGACTGTGGCATTGTGGTAAGAATTAAATCCAGATTGGTGGTCCAGGGCTTTGCTCAAGAAGAAGGGATTGACTACACCAAAGTCTTTGCTCCTGTCACCCGTCTTAAAGCCATTAGAATCTTTCTGGCTCATGCTGCCCACAAGCAGTTCAAAGTCTATCAGATGGATGTCAAATGTGCATTCCTTTATGGAGACATCGACGAGGAGATATATGTGTGTCAACCACCAGGTTTTGAGGATCCCGACTTTCCTCACAAAGTTTACAAGCTTGACAAGTCACTTTATGGTCTTCATCAGGCACCTCGGATCTGGTATGAGACTTTAACACAGTATCTCTTAAGCAATGGTTTTTCTCGTGGTATCATCGATATGACATTATTCAAGAAGGAAGTGGATGGTGAGATGCTGATCGTACAAGTCTATGTCGATGATATTATCTTCGGCTCCACCAATCCAAAGTTGTGTCGGGGGTTTGAGGAGGTAATGCGTAGTCGCTTCGAAATGAGCATGATGGGGGAGATGTGCTTTTTCCTTGGGATGCAGGTTGAACAAAAGCCAAAGGGAATTCTCATTCATCAGGAGAAGTATATTAAAGAAATATTGAAGAAATTCAAGATGGATTACGCTTCTCCTGAAATGACTCCATTTACTGCTCAAACATGCCTCACTCCTAACGAGAACGGGACACCTGTTGATCCTCATCTCTACAGATCCATGATCGGTTCCCTTATGTATCTTACAGCAAGTCGTCCCGACATCACCTTTGCTGTAGGATATTGTGCTCGATACCAACCTGCCCCGAAAGAGTCTCATGAAAAGGTTGTAAAACGAATCTTTCGTTATCTTAAAGGCTCTTCTCATTTAGGTCTTTGGTATCCTTATGGTGGGAATTTTGACTTACATGCCTATTCTAATAGTGATTCTAATGGCTGCAGGTTAAATAGAAAGTCGGTTGCTTGAGGGTGTCAATACTTGGGAAATTGTCTGGTCTCATGGCAAAGCAAGAAACAGACCACTGTTTCTCTCTCTACGGGAGAAGCAGAATACATTGCTGCCTCCAGTTGTTGTTCAAAGTGCTCTGGATACAGCTCCAGATGATTGATTATGGGATCAACTTTCTCCATACACCGTTGTTCTGTGACAATGAAGCAGCCATTGGCATCGCCAAGAATCCTATTCATCATTCCCGAACCAAGCACATCGAGACACGGATTCATGCGATCCGTGATGCTCAGGGAAAGGGTTTTATTGATATTATTCCCATTGACACCAAAAATCAAAAAGCAGATCTTTTCACTAAAACATTTTATAAACCTTGTTTTTATGAATTGATCTCTATGTTAGGTTTAATATCATTTTAAAACCAATTTTCCTTCAAACTATGTTTTGTACAAATTGTCTATACTTCTCTCTTTATTTTTCTTTTCGTTCTGTCCGCTCCATTGTTCTTCATCATTTTTCACATAAAAAATTATTAATAAAATATAAAAAAATAAAATAAAATATAAAAAAATATAATACAAATAAAATAATAATAAAAAAAGATATGATAGTGACATATAGTCAAGTAAGAAATTTCTACATCTTACTTAATCGTAGAAATTTCGGGGGAGAATATATATTAAATGTTCTTCTTGTTATCCTTTGCAGAATAAAATGAGAAGTCTGGACGATGTAAAGGAGGTTAATACTGTTGTGTGGGATATGTTTGATAGGTTCAGCCAGAAAACAAAGTAAACAGTTATCTTGTAGCTTAATTAATAGAGCAAGAAACTTGATGACTCAGATAATCCCCTTGATATTTTTGGCATTCACAAAATTTCAAGTCCTTGTTCAAAGAGGGTTGAGAACGTGATATCTCTGTTTTGAGTTATTCTTAACTAAAGTATCTTTGCGTCAAATCATTCCACTCTATCTCTAAAGCAATAAGTTTTCTCATCTTTGCATCTAAGATGCTCCCTGTTATATTCTATCTGGTGCTTATCTCCTCTGCTATGTGTGAATATTGACCTGGAGTGATGATCTCCTCTGATGTACGATAGAACTGACCTGGAGCTCTTATCGACACAATATGATGATCTTCTTTGTTAAATGTAAGTATATACTTGAAGCTCTCATGTATAAGACTCAATTGATCAACTCCTCTGTTATACGTAAGTATAGACCTAGAGCTCTTATCATTTGATGTCTATAAGGGCATTGCTTCTTTTGAAATAAGACCTATGTTGCTTATGAGAGGAAGAGTCATGCAGAGCGTGTCATTTGTTCAATACATCATGAGGACATGATAAGTTTCTTTTCCAAATGTCTGTGGGGACTGGGTCATTCAATGTTTTCTTTAAATAGAACCAAAACATGATAACAGTAGTTGCGGTGCACTTGTTGAAACGAAGAAGACATGGACTTAAAAGGACGAGTATATCAGCAATCCCGCCAAACTTTGACTCTCCAGAAGATCTTTTCAGCTTCTCGTTCATATCCTTTTATATTATTCGATTTTGTTATAAAAAAATTATACGTGAAGAATGGTGAGGTCTTGTGGGGCAAATTTCTTTTAATTTCTTTTATTTTGTTTATCTTGTTTTAATTCTTTTAATTATTTTACTTTTATTTTATCTTATTTTAAAGAAAAGGGAAACAAAATAAAAAAAATTTAATTTTTAGGTTTCCAGCGAAATTATACTTTCGCTGGTAGTTTCGCACGACGTAATTGTAGCTTCGCCGGTTCTTTCGCGCGTTGCAAGGTCAGTTTCGACCAGAGTTTCGCCTGGCGAAATTGTAGCTTCACCCGACGAAACAATAGTTTTGCTGCCTGCGAAATTATGTGCTATATAACTCAATTTGCGAAATTGTTTTCTCATTTTCGCACATTCGTGAGTTTAAACGGTTTAGGGTTTGTCCGTAGCCTTTTCATGTGATATTGATTTCCTGTGCTTTTGATGCTTGTTTGACCGTTGATTCATGTTCGCAAGTGAGTTTCGAACTCAGGACAGTAGATTAATCTAGGTTTAACAGCAACATTGTGGGTTTATTCGATTGAGACTCTTCGGTACCTTCGCAGTTCTTACTGCGAAAGTACCGATAGTCCAGCGAAACTGAACGAAAGTTCATGGTTTTTCAGCGAAACTGTGTAGTTATGTTGTCCGAGCGAACTTAACAGTTTCGCAGGGTAAACTTCAGTTTCGCTGCGCCGAAACTATAATTTCGGCCAGTCGAGTCTACTTCACTGTCTTGCCGAAACTAATAAATAATTGCTGCCGAAATTACTCTTTCGCTTGCCGAAATTAATAATTCATCCTGCGAAACTATAATTTCGGCCAGCGAAATTAATTTGTTTTTTGTTTAATTTTAATCTTTTTCTTATTTTTCTTTAATATTATTGTTTAATATCCCATTCTAATACGTTTCATCTGGTTTTCATATTAAATGGCGAATCTAAAGTTTGATGAGAGGAACAAAATTACTGCCATTTTGGACGACACTCATCCGAAAGCTGCTAGCTTTAGAGACTGCATACGCTGGTTGCAGAGATCTCCAATCGCCTACGCGATCTCACATTCCACCACTATATATGACTTACACATCAGAGATTTTTGGCGGACGGCTGAGTATGACACGAGAGGCAATTCACAGAGAATAATAGCTAAGGTGATGGAGAATGAGTTGACTATTACTGCAGAGGTTATATCAAGAGTGCTAAGGCTAGATGAGGACACATGGGAGGATGTGATGTTGTCAGACTAGGAGGTGTTTGAAGTTTTCAGATCTATGGGTTATGAGGGACCTCCATTTGGGACAAAGAAAGAGATCCAAAAGTCCTTCTTCTCTAAGGAATGGAGATACAAAGCTCATGTTTTCATTATGTGTTTAGATCACCGTAAAGGTGGATAAGATGGGCTAAACTTGGACTGGGCAAAAGCTATGGTGATTTGCTGCAGAGGAAGGAAGGCAAACATAACAAGGTTGATTTTTGCTTGTATGGCAGAGAATGTTATGGCTTTGAAGAAGGATAAGTGGCTGCTATATCCTTGATTTCTTCAGATGATTATTGATGATCTTATTCCTAACATTCCCAGACATGGAGAGGTTAAAAGACTAGTGCAGATGAATACCCGTATTTTCGCAGACTGTTGCGCTATTCGTCATGACTTTAGCGGGAAGATTACTCATCTATGGGAGAACATGTACCCTCAGGAGAGATGGAGCTATATCAGGAGGGTCGATGAGTCTGAGGAGAAAAGGGCTGAAGAGACAAGGGTGAAACAGACTGATGCGGTTACGAAGAGGAAAATATACGCGAAAGAGAAGGATTATGATTTTGAGGATGAAGTGCATGAGATGGCTGAGGAGGCGAGGGTTGAGAAAGAAAGGAGATCGAAGAAGAAAGCTGATCAAGGAGAAACTGAGAGAAAGACTAAACAACGACACCAATCTTTTACTAGGTCCTCAAGGAGGGAGGAGAGAGCCAAATTAGATGAGGATGTGATAAGAAACCTCAACACATCTCTGGCCAATGAGTTGAGCATGATTAAGACAAACTTACCAATCAAGAGTTAAGGGAAAGGCAGAAGGATGAGGTGATTGATGGCATGACCAAGATGTTGGTGGATCAGAACAAGTTTGTAAGGCCTCGTTCCCGAGACACTTACAGCTGGCCAATCATCGCACATAAAACATACATTTACATTTAACTTAAATAAACACCGCAGCGGAAACATTAAAATAACTTTTCATTTCAATATAAATGCTTTTGCAAGTTAATACAACATTCGTTACAAAACATCGTTTGTTCGCATTACAGTGCAAAAACATTAAACAAAAGAATGCCATCCAAAATGAGCCGAGTAGCCGCCCCGTGCCATCCTCAGCAACCTTACCTGCCAACTGGAAACACATAAAAGTCAGCGTTGCTGAGTGAGTTCTAGTTTTATAATATAAAACATACTTTATCTTTCGTTTAAAACCGTTCTTTACTTTCTTTCAAATCATACCAGGCTTTAGAACGTGATCACACATCCTACGTACACATAGATAATAGTTATTATCTTCGTAATCGTTCATTTCGTACATTTATTATCTTTCGTTTCCATCTAGGTCCTGTCATGTGCTTAACCCCCCTCTAGAGCACCAAGCAATTCATCTAGGGTTAAGCGACAAGGACCCCATACATATGGTCAATCACAAAGATTGAACCCATGTGTGCATCCTCATAGGGTATTTAACCCGCACACAGTTGAGCTGACACCCCTCATTGGGTGTGAACCTCCATACATTTGCTTAATCACACGGATTAAGCCCTAGTGTGCATCCTCATGGGGTAGCTAACCGGCACATGGTTGAGCTAACACCCCTCATTGGGTGTCAACCTCCATACATTTGCTTGTAAGCCTTTCTTACTTTAGTTCATTCATTAATGCATGCATTCTTTCATTACGTTCCTTTTTTCATTATCTTCCACTTTACGTTACATAATACTTTTCATTTCATTCATTAACATTCAACGCAAAGCCACGGGAAAATAATCATACATAACAAGGAACATGAATATAAACATACAACATCACCATACAAGGCACCATCATACATACATAACATACCACATACATACCATCATGCATAAGCATCAATCGTACATCATACATGCCTAACATAACATCTATGACCTCAAAATTCAACTTACATGAACCCCCGGGAATCTCCCAAGTCAAAGCCTATTTACCCTTTTCTCCCGAGAATCAGATAATAAGCTAAGTTCTTCTGGGTGCATGGGCCCTATTTGGGCGTATGGGCAGCATTCAGTCGCATGGCCATTCCAGGTGCATGAGGACACTTAGGCGTGTGGACACTATGGGGCGAATGAACATTTAGGCATATGGACTCTCAGTCGCATAGCCCTCAGTTGCATAACTTCCATGCGTATGGCCTTTAGTCGCATGACTTCAGGCGCATGGGCTTCAGTCGCATGCCATTCAGGCGCATGGACTTCAGTCGCATGCCATTCAGGCGCATCGACTTCAGTCGCATGCCATTCGGACTCATGGGTTCCAGTCGCATGAGCCCTACCTGGTGCAGAATGCAAACCCCTTCGAACCCTAACTGCAGATCTCGACCTCCAGCCCCTTTCTAACATGTTCTAAGCCCAAATCAACCATCCTAAACCTTAGAAACACCTACCACAACACCATTCAAGCACAACACAGCCCGCAATCAACCTACCACCTGAATCGCACACATACACACACACATAAACGGGTTCCACACCCCAACACACCAAAAACGATTATGCTATGTGTTCCATCCCCAAAATTAGTCAAAAACGTGTAAAAGAGGGGTCCTAGAACTCACATTAACAACCCCTTCGAGTAGAACTTCACACACACCCACTAGACTTCGACTTTGCACTCGATTCTTCAAAAACCCTAGCTTGTTGCTCCTTCCCCCTTTCTCCCTCTCTTGAACCGAATGGAAATGAGAATGGGAGAGGGGAATGGGCTGCCATTCCCTTTTACCCACTCTTCCAAACCTTTTCTTCTTTTGGCAAGATTGGTCCCTCAAATTGGACTTTATTTCTTTTCTTCCTTTTCTTTCTTTTCCTTCTTTCTCTGACTTTAAAAAAAATAACCGGGCGTTACAAGTCCACCCCCTTATATAGGTTTCGTCCCCGAAACCTGTTATTCCTCGAACAAATATGGGTAATGTTGTCTCATCTCTTCTTCAGTCTCCCACGTAGACTCAGATCCCTTCCTGTGCTTCCACTGTACGTGCACAAGAGGAGCCACTTTATTCCTCAACCTCTTCTCTTTACGATCAATGATCGCCACTGGTTGCTCCATATAATTGAGTCGTTCATTTACCTCGATATCCTCCAGTGGTACAACCATGTCTTCATCTGCTAAACACTTTCTCAGATGAGATGCATTGAATGTCGGGTGAATTTCACTTAACTCCTCTTGTAACTCCAATCTATAGGCCACCTTTCCTACTCGAGCAATGATTCGAAAAGGCCCTATGTATCTCAGGCTCAACTTGCCCCGCTTTCTGAACCAAATGATACCTTTCCAATGTGAGACTTTCAACATAACTCTATCGCCCACCTGGAACTCAATCGGTCTACGTCGTTTATCAGCATACGACTTATGTCTGTCTTTGGCTGCCTTCATAAAGGCTTTGATCCTTTCTAGCTTCTCCGTCGTAGCCTCGATCACCTCGACGCTCCCTAACTCTTTCTGACCAATATCACCCCCAACAAACAGGAGTTCTACATCTCCTACCGTATAGCATCTCATAAGGAGGCATACCAATACTGGCATGATAACTGTTGTTATATGAGAACTCGGCTAGCGGTAAGTGGTCATCCCAACTTCCTCCAAAATCAATGACGCATGCCCGAAGCATATCCTCCAACGTTTGAATCGCCCTTTCTGATTGGCCATCCGTCTGAGGATGGTAAGCCGTGCTAATATGTAACCTCGTCCCCATTGCGTCGTGGAATTTCTTCCAAAATTTAGATGTAAACCGGGTGTCACGATCAGACACAATAGACACCGGCACACCATGACGAGTAATAATCTCCTTAATGAACATATTCGCCAACCTCTCGGATGAATATGTCTCGCGGATCGGTAGGAAGTGAGCACTCTTCGTCAGACGATCAACAATCACCCATATAGCATCATACCCTCGCGTGAACGCGGCAGCTTCGTAATAAAATCCATGGTGATGCGCTTCCACTTCCACTCCGGTATATCCCAAGGTTGGATCTTCCCATACGGCTTTTGATGCTCGGCCTTCATTTGTAAGCAAGTAAGGCATTAACTCACATACTCCACCACATCACGCTTCATACCCGGCCACCAATAATCTTTCTTCATGTCTTGGTACATCTTTGTAGCACTGGGATGAATAGAGTACCGAGTTTTATGAGCTTCATCCATGATCTTCACACGTAGATCCCCAAATCGAGGAATCCACATTCGCCTGAATCGAGTTTTAACACCGAGTGTGTTTTCACCCAATTCTGCAACCAGACCTCTCATTCTCTCGGAGTTAAGATGATCTCCTTTCAATGCCTCATCCTGGAGCTCCTTAACTTGCTTCATCACATCCGAGGTCATGATCAACTGGTAAGCTTTTACCCGAATCGGCTCGGGTCTCTCCTTTCAACTAAGGGCATCCGCCACCACGTTAGCTTTGCCCGGATGGTAATGGATCTCGCAATCATAGTCTTTTATGAGCTCCAACCATCTCCTTTGCCTCATGTTCAAATCCTTCTGCTCGAAGAAGTACTTCAAGCTCTTGTGGTCAGTGAATATGGTGCACTTCGTCCCATACAGGTAGTGCCTCCAAATCTTTAACGCAAAGACCACGGCTGCTAGCTCCAAATCATGAGTAGGATAGTTAACCTCATGAACCTTCAATTTTCGCGATGCATAGGCTATAACCTTTCCTCTTTGCATTAACACACACCCCAACCCCAAGTAGGAAGCATCAGAATAAACCACCAAATCTTCACTTCCATCGGGTAACGACAAAACAGGTGCTTGAGTCAATCTCGCCTTTAACTCCTCAAACGTCTTCTCTTGAGCTTGACCCCATACAAACTTTACCTCTTTCCGGGTCAACTTGGTTAGTGGAGAAGCGATCTTAGAGAAGTCTTGAATAAACCTCTTGTAATAGCCCACCAGGCCCAAGAAACTACGAATCTCGGATGGCGTCTTTGGAGACTTCCATTGCATCACCGCCTCCACCTTTGCCGGACTTACCTATGGTAGTTTCTACATCAAAGGGCGCATCAACTCTCCTACTACTAACAGGTAGTTTAGCACAGAAAGCAGAAGAAATAAAACTCTTACTAGCACCAGAATCGAATAACACAAAGGCTAAAGTTTGATTTACTAGGAACGTACCTGACACAACATCAGGGTCCGTCCTAGCCTCCTCCTGCGTCATCGTAAACGCTCGGGCCCTTTGTTCTTCCCCTCCAGCCTTCTTCACTCCCGACCCTTCAGCCCTCGGCTTCTTGCAGTCCCTACTCATATGACCACTTTCCCCACAGTTAAAACATCTGGCCGCAAGACAATCTCTTGCTATATGACCAGGCTTCCCACACTTGAAGTAGATGTTTGATCCCCATTTGCATTCTCCCGAATGCTCCTTCCCGCACTTGCCACACCTCTTCGATCCTGCACCAGGTGTGACCACACGGCGGTCATCCACCCGTGCCTTCTTATCACTCGTCGAGGCACCACCCCGACCAAATCTTTTCCCATTCCAATTTCGGTCGCCACACCTTTTTGTTCACCTCAGCCACCACCACCTCCCGTTCATCATACAACCTCCCTGCCAAGTCAACCGCCAACATAAACGTGCTCGGTCGGGAAGCGATCATGTGCCTGCGAATATCCGCCGGCAAGCCCTGAATATACCTCTTAATCTTTCATGACAGAGGCGTCACCTGATCCGGCACCAGCCGTGCCATCTCATTAAACTTCGTAGTGTATTGCTGATGAGTCATTGTTCCCGCTTCTAGCTGCAGAAACTCCCTTTCCACCTTATCCATTTCCCTATGAGGACAGAACTCCTCGATCACCAACTTTTTCAACTCAGACCACCTCATTCTTCCAATTGCCCGACTACCCTCGGCTTGGACAATATTGTCCCACCAAGATAGAGCCGAGTCCACAAACGAGTAGGCAGCAAACTTCACCTTCTGGTCTTCTCGGCACTCGCTGATATTCAGAACAGCTTCCATTTCCCTCACCCATCAGTGAGCAGCGGCAGCAGTGCCATTACCATCAAAGTAGGGGGCTTACACCTTTGAAATGCCCCGTAGTTACAGCCTCGTGCCGCCTCCGACGCAGGCTCTTCTTCTTCCTCCTCTTCATCATCGGAGAGAACCGTTTTGGTCTCCGGCCCCTCCTGTCCTCCCGCGGACCTGTTTCTTTCCTTTCTCTCTCCTTCTTGTATAACCTTTATCACTTCGGTCACCACAGACGGTAGGATCGTCTGCATGACCTGATGAACCTCCTCTACAACTGCCTCTTTCACTGAGGCCCTCAAATTCGCACTCTCATCTCCACCCTCCGGATGAGGGGTCTCGGATTCTTTAGGAACCACCTTTTCGACTCTAGGTCTTCCTCTTTTGGGTCGTGGTTCAGCACCACTTCCACCACGACCTCCACCACGCGAAGCTTTAGATGATCTACCACCGACCATCCTCCAACACACTGAAAGATTCAAACACCAACACGGTCATTCAAGGGAACAGCTCAGTTTATGTCAAGTATAGTAAGTCCCTAATTATAGTGGCCAGTAATGATTAGCCACATACTTTACTCTTCATACCCTGAGCATTACCTATCCTGACTACAACAGTATCTAAATCTACAAGCAGCACATAAACCATATAACATGCGCACGTAATACCGATTATCATTAAGAAAATACCTGATGGCACGCAGCTACTCAGATTGGCATCCCTTCCCTTTCCGTCCCATTTTCAGTTTAAGTTAAGGTTTATTTTGAAATTTACCCGTTTCACTTAAACTTTGGCTCTGATACCAACTTGTAAGGCCCCGTTCCCAGGACACTTACAGCTGGCCAATCATCGGACATAAAACATACATTTACATTTAACTTAAATAAACACCGCAGCAGAAACATTAAAATAACTTTTCATTTCAATATAAATTCTTTTGCAAGTTAATACAATATTCGTTACAAAACATCATTTGTTCGCATTACAGTGCAAAAACATTAAACAAAAGAATGTCATCCAAAATGAGCCGAGTAGCCGCCCCGTGCCATCCTCAGCAACCTTACCTGCCAACTGGAAACACATAAAAGTCAGCGTTGCTGAGTGAGTTCTAGTTTTATAATATAAAACATACTTTATCTTTTGTTTAAAACCGTTCTTTACTTTCTTTCAAATCATACCAGGCTTTAGAACGTGATCACACATCGTACGTACACATAGATAATAGTTATTATCTTCGTCATCGTTCATTTCATACATTTATTATCTTTTGTTTCCATCTAGGTCCTGTCATGTGCTTAACCCCCTCTAGAGCACCAAGCAAGTCATCTAGGGTTAAGCGACAAGGACCCCATACATATGGTCAATCACAAAGATTGAACCCCTGTGTGCATCCTCATGGGGTATTTAACCCGCACACAGTTGAGCTGACACCTCTAATTGGGTGTGAACCTCCATAAATTTGCTTAATCACACGGATTAAGCCCCAGTGTGCATCCTCATGGGGTAGCTAACCCGCACACGGTTGAGCTAACACCCCTCATTGGGTGTGAACCTCCATATATTTGCTTGCAAGCCTTTCTTACTTTCGGTCATTCATTAATGCATGCATTCTTTCATTACGTTTCTCTTTTCATTATCTTCCACTTTACGTTACATAATACTTTTCATTTCATTCATTAACATTCAACGCAAAGCCAAGGGAAAATAATCATACATAACAAGGAACATGAATATAAACATACAACATCACCATACAAGGCACCATCATACATACATAACATACCACATACATACCATCATGCATAAGCATCAATCATACATCATACATGCCCAACATAACATCTATGACCTCAAAAGTCAACTTACATGAACCCCCGGGAATCTCCCAAGTCAAAGCCTACATTTACCCTTTTCTCCCGAGAATCAGATAATAAACTAAGTTCTTCCGGGTGCATAGGCCCTATTTGGTCGAATGGGCACCATTCAGTCGCATGGCCATTCTAGGCGCATGAGGACACTTAGGCGTGGACACTATGGGGCGAATGAAATTTAGGCGTATGGACTCTCAGTCGCATAACTTCCATGCGTATGGCCTTCAGTCGCATGACTTCAGGCGCATGGGCTTCAGTCGCATGCCATTCAAGCGCATGGACTTCAGTCGCATGCCATTCAGGCGCATGGACTTCAGTCGCATGCCATTCAGGCTCATGGACTTTAGTCGCATGCCTTTCGGCCGTATGGCCACCAGTCGCATGCCATTCAGACTCATGGGTTCCAGTCGCATGAGCCCTAGCTGGTGCAGAATGCAGCCCCCCTTCAAACCCTAACTGCAGATCTCGACCTCTAACCCCTTTCTAACCTGTTCTAAGCCCAAATCAACCATCCTAAACCTTAGGAACACCTATTACAACACCATTCAAGCACAACACAACCCGCAATCAACCCACCACTCGAATCGCACACACACACACATAAACGGGTTTCACACCCCAACACACCAAAAACGATTTTGCTATGTGTTCCAGCCCCAAAATTAGTAAAAAAACATGTAAAAGAGGGGTCCTAGAACTCACAATAACAACCCCTTCGAGTAGAACTTCACACAAACCCGCTAGACTTCGACTTTGCACTCGATTCTTCAAAAACCCTAGCTTCTTGATCTTTCCCCCTTTCTCCCTCTCTTGAACCGAATGGAAATGAGAATGGGAGAGGGGAATGGGCTGCCATCCCTTTTACCCACTCTTCCAAATCTTTTCTTCTTTTGGCAAGATTAGTCCCTCAACTTGGACTTTATTTCTTTTCTTCCTTTCCTTCTTTTTCTTCTTTTTCTGACTTTAAAAAAATAACCGGGTGTTACAAACTTGATCAAGAGATTGCTTGAGGAGGTAAATGAACTGAAGGCTGCAACTGACCTGCCCAATTAGCTAGCGTGAGTTAGATGATTTGACTGATACTTCAAGGTACTCATTCCTAAATGTGGGTACATCCTCCTAGGCAGGAGAGCGCACATCTAGTGCAGCGGCTGAGGAAGCAGGAGGATCTGGAGTAAGGCAAGAGACTGCGAATGTGGAGAATGTTGAAGAGATATTTGAGGCTGGTTTTGTGAATATGCAGTTTGATTTTGAGAAAGATTTGGTTGGTGAAGAGGTGGTTAGAGAGAATCCTGTTGAAAATGTTAAAAAGACTGCTGAGAAGGGATTGATTGATGAAGAAGAAGATGATGAGCAGTTGGTTGACTATGATTCTGAACCCAAATATTATGAGGTTGATGAGAGACCCCTAACCTATGTTGCTAAGAAGGGTGATAATGATGGAGATGTGTTTGAGATGGCAAAGGAAGAATGGTTCGTGAGAGAGAAAGAGCCTGAAGAGTTAACTCTCCTATTCCAAAACATGGAAGGGTTGAGCAAGAAAGAAGCAGACAAGAGGATTATAAGTTGGTGTTATAACACCGGCCTCAAAATGTTTATGATAAAGAAGAGAGGGGGAGGCATAACATACATGAATAAGAGGAAGGCGTTCAAGACCTTGCCTAAATGGGATTTGAGAAGGTTGGCGACGCTGCCATTACTTAATGCTCATCTGAGTGAAAGAGCTACATTGCTTGAAAAGGAGATCAAGAACAGAGTGAATGACAATTTTGAGTCATTTGGGTTTATGAAGGCTGAAAGGAGAAGATCCAAAAAGGTAAGGACAGGGAAACAGGCAAAGGAAAGATTGTGCTGAGGGTGAAGCCCCCAAAGACGGTGAAAAGGGTTAGATTGTCAGATCCCCTCCCCCAGCAATTACAAAACTTTAAAAAGTGGTTCTATGATAACAACACGGGGGAGGCTATGATCAGGGTGAAGAACGGGGGTGAGTTTAGACTGTTTGATCCGATGGAGTTATTTGGATTTTGTGATGAAGACCTGCTAGCTCTTTGTGAAAACCACATTAAAGCAAGGGCAGGGGAGGAGACACGAAAAGAAGCCAGTCTGTTTATGACTGTGGCTAATAAAGTTTGAGGTGTGAGGACAGAAGTGAAGGAGCTAGCTGAGAAGGTGAGAGCTGAAGATGATCTAAATATGGATGTCTGGGATTTATCAAGACAGTTTGAGCAAGCAAGTGCTCGTCCCGAGGGAGCTAATGAAGCAGGAGGTGACCAGAGTGAATAAGTTGCTGAAGCTCTCAAGGAAGGTGCTGCAGGAGCTGATAAAGACATATCAGAGGCAGCGGGGGATACTGAAGCTGACCAGGGAGAATCTATGCCTAAAGCCCCCGAGGAAGAAGCTGCAGGAGCAGATAAAGATACATCAGATGCAGCGGGAGAGACTGGAGCCGACTCGACAAATCAAGAAAAGTGAAGGCGGTGAGATCCAACCTAGGGGGAGTATTGAAGATCAAGTATAGGTTGGACTCACCTTAGATTAGATTATGTTTATATTACTTTGTAATAGGTTTTATGTTAGTTTAACTTTAAATGTAGTTCATTTAGTTTAGTTTTGTAGTCCAAGGAAACTATGAGCGAATCTGTAGTTTCGCTCATAGTCAGCTGTTTAGTTCACCCGGTGAAACTGTTGTTTCTACCGGGCGAAACTATAGTTTCAGCAGCACAGTTTCGCTGACAGCGAAACTGTCTGCGAAACTAGGACTACTATATATAGATTTGATCTTGTTCATTGTTGGGTACCCTTGCAAAAACCCTAATCGATTATTATTGTTGCAAGAGACCTTTTGTAAGCTGTTTATTCACTGAAATACATTTGAGCTTTGTTTGTGTTGATTGTATTGATCATTATTGTTCATACTTTGATATATTGTGGTTGTTCTTAGTGTTCTTCATCTTAGTTATCTCTTTGTTGTATCTGATATTGAACGAATCAACATCTCATTTATACTGTAAATCGATCTAATGGACCAACACTCTAAATCCTCACTCCTCATATTGTTGATCGTGTGTGTGGGTCAGTGGGTGGTTGAAGACGAGTGTAGTGCTTGTCGGAATCGCTCTGGAACCTAGCATTTGAATTACTCTAAATCCTCAGATTGCTTATTGTCAATTTTCATTTGTCACTTATGCTCAAAATAAGGTAAGTTGTGCTCTAAATTTTTACTTTTATTTGGCTTTCCTGCTTGAATATAGAATCATTGTATCACTTGGCCACTTGGGGTTTGCTTGAAATATTTGATTTGGGATTTGGGAAATATTTGAGTTTGATTTATGCTTTGGTATTTTGATTCATCTAGTCAAATAGAATAGTTTGAGTTTGATTTAGGAGTTGCTTTGGATTTAGGAATTTGCTTTCGATTTAGGAGTTTGAGTTTGATTTAGTCATCTAGATCTTATTGAACATGTCAAAACAAATTAGAAAACATGAACCAGGTTAGACCAAAGAGAAAAAAAGAAGAGAACAAGAAGCTTTAATTGAATCTCAAAAAGGGTCATTGTTAAAATACATAACGGTAAAAAATAATGATGTTCAAAACAATCCTATTAAACAATCAAATGATGCTCAAAATAATTATAACGAACAACCAAATGATCAACCAAATCAACGGTGAATGATACAGAAACAAATGATGCACAACTAAACAATGAATACACTAACGATGAACAAATACATAATGAATAACCTAACAACACTGTTGGATCTAGAAAGACTGTTGCAACCAAAACCAAGTCACTTAGAAGATTTTGGTACAACAAACAAAGGACTTCCGAAGCTAAGTATGGAACTTCCGAAGGAAGAAGGAGCTCTTCCGAAGACTAAGTGTAAAACACACTTCCGAAGGAAAACTCCAACTTCCGAAGACAAAGAACCTACTTCCGAAGATCAAGACTAAGAGAGAAAGATCTGAAGTCAACTTCTGAAGTACAAGAAGTCCTCAAAGCCTCGGAAGCATAGAAGCATCTTCCGACGTATAAGTGGCTTCGGAAGAACAAGTTCTTCCGAAGCCAGTTAACCTTCAAAAGACACTCCTATTATTCAGTGGACATAAGTATGGCCTCTCTGACACTCCGCTGCAGATCTCTCAGATACTGCATGGCGTTTTCTCAAAAGCCATGTAGTTGACCATACTTTAATCCACTGTTTACCTTTTTATGTTAGTACAGTTGCCATCTTTAGATGGTGACAAAAGGTAAGTCATGGACATGTCATGACTACCATATCTTAGATAATACTTTATCTAAGATACCTTAACTTTAGCATTGTAGTATATGCTTTAGTCTTAGGTTTCCAGCTGGTATCAAAGTATATCCGGCTGTAGGATCTAGTATATATAGTTTCTCATTGTAACTCTTGTTTTATGCTTGTAAGTGTCTTGTACTCTTGAGTTGAGAAGTAATATATACAAGTGCCTTGAAAATATATCTCTGCTTGTTCCTTTGTTACTTATTATATTATCAACTCTTGTAAAAGACATTGCTTCATCTGATTTGAGTGTGTCTATAAGTGAGTTTGAGAGAAATACAAGTGTTTTAAGTGGCAAACCCGATCCTGCAATTGGTATCAGAGCTTTTTAGGCTCTTGATTGTGAGATCTTACCATCCTAATCAACCAGTTTTTCACTCCTCCTTATACCTCACATAAAATGGCCCTCAACAAATCTGAAGTAGAGATGGGAACGATGACCAAAGCTCCCATCATCGCCCCTGAAAACTTCAGGTCTTGGAGCAGAAGAATGGAAGGCTTCATCAGGTATCAAGACAGCAAGATGTGGCAATCCATTGTCAATGGCCCGTATAAGCCAAAAGTAGCTAGTGGAAACGGTGCCATGATTGAGAAAGCCGTTGAAGATTATTCTGATGAAGATAGGAAGAAACTTGACATAGACAGCAATGCTATCACTGTTCTTATGACTGCTGTCCCAAACTCTATCATGGTGGGGTTTGAGCATTGTAAGTCTGCCAAACAACTCTTTGATGCTCTTGCTCAAATGTACTCAAGCTCGAATGATTCCAAGAAGGACTCACTAAAGCAGCAGTTTGAGAACTTCACCTATGTTGCTGGAGAGACTCTTAGCCAGCAATATTTCATGTACATGGATCTTATTTCTTCCCTTTAATCTGTGGGAATCACATATGAATTCAGAGACCTTACTAGAAAGTTTATGAGTGCTCTACCCAATGAGTGGACATTCTACTGTGTCTCTATCAAGAGAACAGAGAATCTGAATACACTCACCATGACCGAACTCTATGGGATCCTTGATGGATACCGTTTGGAAATGGAAAGCAAGAGGGGTCATCAGACAAGCAGACCCTTGAGTCTTCCTGCTAGCAACGCTTTAATGGTTGCTAAAGGCTCAGGAATCTCCCAGTCTCAGCAATACCTGACCTACACCCAGCAGCCATCTTGTTCCTCTGGGCCTTACATCACATTTCCTGAGACTCCAAGGTCTCAACAAGCTCAGCAAAGCTCCTTTCAGGAGGGCTGTGCATTTGTCTCAGGAAGTGGGTACTCAAATGACTATCAATACTGCTTTGATGATCTAGAGTGTTTTAGCCCGGATGACATAGAGTATGTGGACATAGTCCAACAAATGGCTCTTCTAACCTACAAAGCAAAGAAGTTCTTTAAGAGAACTGGAAGGCAATTCCCTCAGAACCCAATCACCAGCAATTTGGGTTTGACAAAAGCAAGGCCAAATGTTACAACTGTAACCAACTTGGTCATTTTGCAAGGGAATGCAAGGCTCCCAAGTCCAACCCGGGAACCTCACAGGCCTCCACACATCCCTCTACACCAAAGCCCACCGGAAAGTCAACAGACACTGCTGCAATGGCTCAAGAAGTTGACTGGAGCTTCATGGTTCAGGATGTAACTCCTGCTCAAGCACTCATGGCAGGAACAGATGAAAACAAGGTATATGAACATCTCTGTACCCCTGCTTTATTGCTAAGGTTAAACTGTATCAGGACTACAATATGGAAATTAAATCTGATATTGAGTCTTTAAATGTTTTAAAATCTGACTTTAAAAGGGCTGAATCTGACTATCAAAGAAAAATTGAGGAGTTAGAGAAAACTGTGTCCCTCTTAAAACATGAACATACAAACTACAAGACTCAAATCAAGGATTTAATATCCAAATTGGCTGAGGCTCAAGCCCAGCTTGTCACTGCTGAGGCTCAAGCCAGGAGTATGCTATTTCCAAGCAAAACTTCCAAGCCATTCTTGCATCATCCTCTTACTCAAAACTTTGTTATCAAAACAAAGGTGGGTGGGAACCAATGAAATTGCTCCACCACACTCTTATGAGTCTATAAGACAACCAAGGTGTGGTACTGAAGAGCAAGAGGTTCCATCTGTTGACCCACCTTCTCAAGAGTCAAAGAATGATGCAACTATGGAGACCATCACAGGGAAGGAACAGGTAATTATGTCCTCCCCAGCCAATGATGATCAAACCCTGACCACCAAAGCCAGAAGAAGCAGAGCTAAGGCGGCCAGAAAAACTGCCAAGAAACTGGCTGAATCCAAGCTAAAGATAGACCCAAAGCAAAAGGGTGTATTCATCTCAGCTGGATTCCAGGTGGTTGGAAATTCTGATTCAGGAAAAGAGTGCAGTACCAGTACTCCTATCCTACCAAAGGATCAGAATTAAAAGGAAAGATTGTTGATGAAGAGAAAAAGAACAAGAAACAACACAGGTCTTCTCATAAATCCAAAGTTGCTAACTCTATCACCACTCCATTACACTTATTGCACATGGATCTATTTGGTCCCACAAGTATAATGAGCATTGGAAGGAAAATCATATTGCTTGTGATTGTTGATGATTTTACTAGATTTACATGGGTATTCTTTTTAAGAACTAAAGATGAAACTGCTGAAACTTTAAAATCTTTTTTCTTAAAATAGAAAATCAAGTTGATCACAAGGTTAAAATAATTAGAAGTGATCAAGGGACTGAGTTTAAGAACCTAGTTCTTGACTCATTTTGTAACTCAAAAGGGATTGCCAGACAATATAGTGCTCCTAGAACTCCTCAACAAAATGGTGTTGCTGAGAGGAGAAATAGGACACTTATTGAGGCTGCTCGGACTATGTTAGCTGATTCAAAGCTGCCTCTAACATTCTGGGCAGAGGCAGTCAGCACTGCATGCTATGTGCAGACCAGAGTTCTTGTAGTAAAGCCACATGGAAAAACCCCATATGAGTTATGGAACAAGAGGCCACCGTTCATTGCCTTTCTAAGGTCCTTTGGCAGCAGGTGTACTATACTTAACACAAAAGATAATTTGGCAAAATTTGCTGAAAAGTCAGATGATGCTATCTTTGTTGGATATTCCTCCTACTCTAAAGCCTATAGAGTTTATAATATTAAAAACCAACAATTTGAGGAATCTTCCAACATTGTAGTTAATGAGCACACTCCTTGTGTTAGGGGGAATGGCTCTGATCATATCTTTGATTTAGAATTGTTTCCAAACTATTCTAAGCAATCTTGTGAGAATGTTTCAGCTGGAACAGGTGTTCAAAGTAATTCTGATGAAGATCAACTGTTTGAGCTTCCCAGACCTATTCCAAGTTCTCCAGAGAGTTGCAACAAATCAAGTTCCCACTATTGAAAGATCTGACAGCATAACCATTTCAAGAGATAGTGGTACTTCAACAAGGGATTTACCTGCTGATTTTCAAATCTCTTCAGGTGATCCTGCACAACACCAAGCTGATGGAAGCACCATTTTGAATGAACAGGCAACTATTAATGATGCTTCACAGCAAAGAAATGATGATGTTTCTCTTTCATTCAATCAGTCCTCATGAATGAGTTTGAAACAACAGCTGGACCAAGTATTCAAGCTCCTGAGCAAAATATGTCCAACTTGGACTTATCTTTGCAATTGGAGGTGATTCCTAGACTCAGGATTCATAACACTCATCAGCTGAAAACATCATAGGGGAAGTCTCTGAAGGTGTGAGAACAAGAGGACAAACTCATAATGGGAATGTCTGCTTGTACTCATGCTTTTTATCCCAAATGGAACCCAAGAAGGTGGAAGATGCCTTGAAAGATAGTAGCTGGGTTGAATCAATGCAAGAGGAGCTGCTTCAATTCAAAAGACAAAAGGTTTGGAACCTATGTCCGCTACCATCTTGTCAAGTACCTATAGGCACCAAATGGTATTCAGAAACAAAAGAGATGATAGAGGCTTGATTATCAAGAACAAGGCAAGACTGGTGGTTCAAGGATACACTCAAGAGGAGGGAATCGATTATACTGATGTCTTTGCACCTGTTGCAAGACTTGAGGCAGTTAGGATCTTCCTTGCTTATGCTGCATCCAAGAATTTCACTGTCTACCAGCTTGATGTCAAGTGTGCCTTTCTATATGGGGATATAGATAGGGAAGTCTATGTATGCCAGCCTCCAGGATTTGAAGACCCACAGCATCCAAACTATGTGTGCAAGTTGGATAAAGCTCTATATGGGCTGCACCAAGCACCTAGGCTGTGGTATGAGACATTGTCTCAATTTCTCCTGAAGAATGGTTACACTAGAGGTACCATTGATAAGACTCTTTTCATAAGAAAATCTGGGAAAGACATCTTGCTCGTTCAAGTCTATGTTGATGATATCATATTTGGTTCCTCAAATGACCAAATGTGCAAAGACTTTGAGAGCATTATGAAGAAGAAGTTTGAGATGAGTTCCATGGGAAAAATGGACTTTTTCCTTGGAATTCAGGTAAAGCAATTGAAGGAAGGGTTCTTCATCAATCAATCTAAGTATGTCAATGATATCTTAGAGCAATTTGATATGAAGGATCGTAAAGCAGCAAAGACACCTATACCCAGAAACCATAATCTCTGCCCTAATTCTGAGGGGGAGGATACTGATCAACATCAGTACAGAGCAATTATTGGTTCTCTGATGTATCTCACAGCAAGTAGACCTGATATCATGTTTGCAACTTGCATTTGTGCAAGATATCAGGTTGCTCCAAAGGTGTCTCACCTAATTGCTGCCAAGAGAATCCTCAGATACCTCAAAGGAGCACCTAAACTAGGTCTCTAGTATCCAAGAAATAGTGATTTTAATCTCTATGGTTACTCTGACAGCGATTATGGTGGCTGCAACATCAACAAGAAATCAACATCAGGTGGATGTCAATTTCTTGGTGGAAGGATCATCTCATGGCAATGCAAAAAGCAATCATGTGTCTCTACATCAACTGCTGAAGCTGAATACATTGCTGCTGCTAGTTGCTGTGCTCTGCTGCTGTGGATTCAAAACCAGATGATAGACTATGGATTCAACTTCAGAGCACTCCTATCCACATTGACAACAACAGTGCTATATCCCTTACTGAAAATCCGGTGAAGCACTCCAAGACAAAGCACATTGATATCAGGTATCATTTCATTAGAGATATTCATGAGAAAAATCTTATTAACTAATCAAAGTTGATTCAAATGAACAATATGCTGATTTGTTCACCAAAGCCTTTGATGAACAAAGATTCAAATATCTCATTACAGCTATTGGGATGATAAACATTGATTAGTTAATCTCATTTGAAAACCTTTTAATGTGTAAAGTCTTATGTCAAAACAATCTAAGCCCTGTTACAAAAGATCTTTTTCTATATTTTATCCAAGCATGAATTCTTCCGAAGAGAAATTAACCTTCGGAAGATATCTTGCGTATCTTCGAAGCAAATTTTTCCCAGGATAATTTTCTTCTCGGAAAAGTGTTAATTCTCAGAAGAAGCGATTGATTTCATATCAGATCTACTTCCGAAGCATTTAACACACTCCACCTGAAAGTAACAATATACTCTCGGAAGTAAGCAATTTACCTTCGGAAGTAAATTTGCCTTCGGAAGAACATTACCTTCGGAAATGCTTTATACTCGGAAGAATGATTTTACTGTGTAACGGAAATCTTTTGGGCCCCACACTGTAAAAAGTAAAGATTTTGTTAATGATGTCGGATTATTTAAATGGTCTAACCTTACCGCCCATGTCACATCATCCACTGAACCTCACATCATCTTATCCAAAACCCCCTTAAAACCACCATTTCACCCATTTAAATACTTCCGGTTAATCACTTACATCCTTTTTACCCAAATTACTGCTCTAAAAGCTTTCTTCTTCTCCATTTTACCTTATTCCGAACTATCCTTCTGTCATCTTCTTCAATAGCACTAAACCCTCAAAACAACCAGGTCGCACTCCTTGATTCTTCAAGGGATGTTGACTTCTCAGATATCATTTCTTTCCTGACCCAATCCTCATACTACACTGCTCTGACTGTAAACCCTACAATCTATTCAAGCCAAATGTCCGAATTTTGGGCAAATGGTCGGATTGAAACCCTAAATGGGGTTCGTGTTATAAGGTCGAGCATTTGTGTCCAAGAGTTGGTCATCTCTGAACAGATCATCAGGGAGCATCTCGAGCTCCATGATGAGGGCGCTCCAACGGAATTCCCCAAAACAGATTTGGACAGTTCTTATCTCCAAATGGGATACGGTGGAGATGTTAGCAGGTCAACGATTTACAAATTCAACTTCTCCTACAAGTGGAAGTTCCTGCTGCATGTGGTTCTTCACTGCCTGTCTAATAAATCTGGGGGATGGGATCAAATCCCGTATGAACTTGGGTGCTTAGTTCATGGGTTGGTACAACGCCTCCGCTTCAACTATTCAAGTTTTATGCTGACTAACCTTATGGGAAATCTTCAAAGGGACACATTCTTCATGTATCCCAGGTTTCTCCAGCACATAATCAACTGTGAGCTGGATCAGGGCAAGCTTGTCTGTGCAGCTGCTCTGACTGCTCCCCAAATGAGGCCGACCATCTTCAAGACCTTGAAGAGAGTGTCTACCAACTTCACTGGAAGAGATACCGCACTACTTCTAGGTATGATTGAGCCAATGGCTCCTGGTGACATCTCTGTTAACCCCACAGGTGATGAACCCACACCAGCAACTACCCTCACCCTACCAAATCTACCTTCTCCACCCATTACTGTTACATATCAGAGACGTCCCAAACAAACCCTTGTTCAATCTACTCTGATTGAACAAGCTCCTCCTCTTCAATCCAAAAAGGCTAGAGTGGAACAAAGGGCTCCCACTCAGCCTGAGGTCCAACCACCCTTCACAATTGACCTCAATATGGGTCTTGAGTCTCCTCAGTCTCAGACCCATGAGCCCGAAACCAAGCTGATAGCCCTCAGGGAGAGTCTCTATACTCCCCTGAGCAGCCACAAAGGGACAGCTCAATGCCTCTTGACATTGATCAAAGTCCCGGGTCATTAGGTTTTAACTCCTTATCTTTTACTGACCTTTTGACCGGAGCTGGTGAAGAGATTATGTCTCTTAAAGGCAATGAAGTTGATCCACAACACCCTCTCAAGGATCAACAGAGCCTAGAGAGACCCCTTATCTCTAGCCCCCACCAGCAAAGCCTTACTGAGGTGAGTCCCACTAATGTGGAGGGGACTCATGTAGATTCAGCTGCCACTACTGAAGGAGCCTCAATGGATCCTCAGGACAGTGGTAACGAAACTGAGACTGAATCTACGGCAACCATGCCCTTTGATGACTCTGAAAGAGACATCATTATGCAAGGGAAACCAGGGCGCCAAGAAACCACATCTGGTGGTGAGGATGAACATACCAGGTATGTTACCTCATCTCCCCATGATTCTTCAAAAGAAGATGAGGGAAGTATGCAACTCACCATTAAAGACCTACTTTCTATAGTCTCAAAAATTGAATCAAAGGTTAGGACTTTAGAGGATAGGTCTGCCACTCAGCAACTTGAGATTGAAACTCTCAAGGCCAAACTAGCTGAGAAATAGATTGAGAGGTCTGTTAGGCATGTACCAATTCAGGTCTCCTTGACCTCTTCCTCTAGCTCATCAAGCTCTCAGGATGATGCTACCAAAAAGGGGGAGAGTGTTGAGAGACAAAGTCAAAGACAGGAAACCCAAAGTCAAGCTCTCACTTCTTTGAGCTCAAAGTATCCTATACAACAAGCTGCTATCTTCCCTGAGCCTCCTCCAGTTGTTTTCAAGTGGATCAAAGGATGCTCCAGGATCTCAATATGTTCTTCAACAAGTTCCTATTGGAATCCCTCATAGAACAGCCCAGCCCTGATATGTCTGTGATTTACTTTGGAGCTTAAGAGCTTCAGAGGTTGAATGCACCTTCCACCACTGTCGAGGAAGTTGGTCAACCTAAGGTCCAAGTGGAACCTGAGATTTACTTCGAAAGGGAAACAAGGAATGATGGCCTAGCAACCGAAACAGTTGGGACAAAAAGTGTATTTTCACAGACTTCCGAAGCACAATTCAAAGCCTCGGAAGAACAAGCTCAAACTTCCGAAGCTGAGATTGCTGCTGCGGAAGGACTATTCTCACTATCCGATGATCTAATAGTCACAGATGCAATTTTGGAACTTGCATCTGAGGTTAATAGGGAGGATTTTCTCACCCAACCATTAGCTCTGACATCTGCATTGACTCCAGCTCCCACCTCTACTACCCAACCTGGATCTTCCATCCAAGAACCCCCAAAGTCTAGTACTTTCGAAGACATCAAAGGAAAGAGGAAGATGACTTCGGAAGAGCTTCAGGAGGAAGAAAGGTTGGAGAAGCTTAAAAGGAAAGGTAGGCTTCCAACTGGGAAACTGTTAGCTGCAAGTACCAAAGCAGCTGCAGCCAACCAGGAGGCAGTCAACAACCGAAGAAGAGTAGAGGTCATAGACAGACTTGTTAGTCTAGGGGCTGCAACGGAAGATGTACTCCTGCTACCATTAGAGGAGTTGATAGAGCTGGAAAAGGCAACCTTGCTGCTAAAACAGCAAAAAGAAGAAGCTGCAAGGTTGGCCTTAGAAGAGGAAAGGGAGAGAAAGGAAAGAGAAGCTGATCTACAGCTCAGGAGAGAAAGGATAACCTTCCTACTCTCCAGAGGATTCTCTCAAGAAGAGTTGTCTCCACATAACAGTGATACGATCTTATGGCTCTTCAACAAAGAGCAAGATCAAATGGAGAAGGAGAGAAAGAGAGCTGCAAGGGAGAAGCTTGTGCAAAAGAAGAAGGAAGAGGAAGCTGGACTGACTGCTGCCAAGAAGATAGGTGAGAAAGCCTGGATGAAGAGTTATCTCAAAGCTCATGGCTTCTCTGGCAGGCAGGTGGGTCCCATGTCGGAAAAGACTCTCCAGCGACATGTCAGTGACATCAAGGCTGACATTCGCGCGGGGAAAAGGAAGGAGATGTATAGAAGGGGACAGGGGATGACCTTCAAAGCAACCGCTCAACCCAAACTCCAAACCCAACCTCAACCTGAACCTATACCCTTTCCCTTCCCAATCAAAACCGAACCAACTTCTGAACCATTCACCCCTGAACCCACACCATCACACCTACCAACTTCCTCACCTCAACCACCTAAACTACCTATCCTCCAACCCAAAACCTTAGCCAGAACCCAAACACCTCAACCTACCCATCAACCAATCAAACCATCCCCTCAGCCTTCTAAACATCTCTCCATGGAAGAATTCAAGGCAGTCAAGACTAAGCTCATAAACTGCACTACTCTGAGCGACATCTCCTGTGAGGAGGATTCAGTCAACTTGACTTATGTTGACGGATCCTCAAGTTCCCTCACAAGAGATCAATTTCTTGATCTGCCCAGAGGAACTTTGGACCAAGCTACAAACCTCCTTGGCCTCAATTCAGACACATTGAATGAGGAAGAAAAGAAGCTGAGGAGAAAGCTGGTGACTCTACTGGATACAAAGAAAGGAGACAGGGTACCAAGACAACCTCTTGCACCCAGAAAGAAGATCATCCAGTGGAGTTAGCATAGAAACCATTCTCCAACCCTTCAAACTTTGATATAACTGCCCACATCAGAAATCATCTAGGCAGCCTTCATATGGCCGAGCTTACTGCTAGAAGCAAGGTTGAAGAGGAGTTGAAACTGAGAGAGGAGGAGGAAAGGAAAGGATCAGCAACCAAAGGCAAAGCCTTTTTTCAAATGGTTGAAGGTCCTGAACTTAAGTCCATAGTTAGATGGAGTATGATTATAACTCCCGTCAACTTACTCTCTTCAGGGGGACACAACAGAGGGTACATGTCATTCAAAGCGATAGACTGGATCTCCTATCCACCAATGACTTGTACAAGCTTCTCAGCACTACTTCAGGAAAGAACAAAGAGACAGACAAATACCTTTTGTCCCTGGTGCTGAAGGCTTTGAGAAGCAGAAATAAGTGAAGTTTTGGTAGCATCAGCCTAGGGGGAGTTTGTTGGATCTAGAAAGGCTGTTGCAACCAAAACCAAGTCACTTAGAAGATTTTGGTACAACAAACAAAGGACTTCCGAAGCTAAGTATGGAACTTCCGAAGGAAGAAGGAGCTCTTCCGAAGACTAAGTGTAAAACACACTTCCGAAGGAAAACTCCAACTTCCGAAGACAAAAAACCTACTTCCGAAGATCAAGACTTAGAGAGAAAGATCTGTAACACCCCGAAAAGTCAAAACGAGTCATTAAGGATAATGGGCTTAATTATTGGGTGTTTAGTAAGGTAAAGAAATGGTCATGGGCTAAATTAGGCTTATTGGGTAGTGGCCTATGGGATTAAAGGCCCATAATCAGCCCTTAAGCACCCAAACCAGCCTTCATCTTCCTCATTACAACCCTAGCCACCAAAATTCATAGAGAGAGAAAGTAGAGAGAGAAATTGAAGAAAACTCAAGATTTGAAGCTTCCAAGGTTAAGAGATTGAAGATCTGGGTGTTGGAGCATTAAGGTCTAAGAAAGAAGCAACAAATCCAGGTAAGAATCGACCTCTAAACCCTTCTGTAGATCAAACCCGGATTCTAGGGTTTTGGGTTTTGAAAAGTTGCAAAGAATCGCATAAAGGTCACATTTTTACGTATGAAAACATGTATTAAGCTTAGATTTAGCCTCATGGATGATAAACTAAGAGATTGGACTTAAAAAGTTATGATTTTGGGTTAAAAACGGACTGGTTCGTAATTTTTATGCGATCTGCGAAACTGTATATGCATCCAGCGAATTTGCATATTCAACCAGCGAAACTATGAGGACTTCCTGCGAAACTATAGTTTCGCAGGTAGTTTCGCAGACATGGTTTTCCAACGAAAGTTGGGCGAAACTGGCAGCAAAACTGGCAGCGAAGATGCCAGCGAAACTGCCAGCGAAGGTGCCAGCGAAACTAGCAGCGAAACTGCTGGTGAAACTAGCAGCGAAACTGTTGGCGAATCTAGCTGCGAAATTGCCCTTGGACCCCACTAGGGGCTGCTGCCCCTAGGACCCCGCTGTTAGGGGCTGCCGCCCCCGAACCCCCGCTGTCCCGCGGCGGGTCGGTTATGTTTTGTGATGATTAGTACTTGGTATGTTGTGTACTTATTAAGTTAAGTATTATATATTAAAGTGAAAGATGATATTAATGAAAAGTGAAACTTAATGAACGTTACCCCCGGGCCCGTTTGATGATGTAAAGTCTTGCAAGCACTATGATAGAATTCACTTATGTGAGTCTGATGTATGATGATGGATCTGTATTCATGAGCGGGCTATGTGCCTTGCAGTGTGGATCAACTGTCGGGGGTTAGCTACCGTATTCATGTGTACCGACAGGGATTGGCATTTGTTGTCAATCAACATGGAGCTCTTGCTTTGTGCAATCTCGTTTATGATGAAAGTGAAAGATAATGAAAGAATGAAAGATAATGAACATGCTTATTATGATGCAAGTAATGTTATGTACTATGTTGTATGCATGGTCATTATATGAAGGATAAAATTAATATTTTCTTATATTATTTAAAACTAGAACTCGCTCAGCGAAGCTGACTTTTATGCATAATAGTTGGCAGGTAAGTGCTGATGCTGAGGATGGCACATGGAGCTACTTGGGGAGCTATGGATGGCATTACTGTTTATGAAATCTTTATTGTAATTTAAGAACAAGTAACATGTTTTGTTTGAAATTAAAGGACAAATGTATGAGTACAATATGGTTTCAAAGTTTTAAATGAATGTCTAATTATTTCCGCTGCAACGTTTTATTATTAAACTGATTTTATGCTATGATTAACCAACTGTGAGGCTTCCCAGGAACGGGGCCTTACAAGATCTGAAGTCAACTTCCGAAGTACAAGAAGTCCTCAAAGCCTTGGAAGCATAGAAGCATCTTCCGAAGTATAAGTGGCTTCGGAAGAACAAGTCCTTCCGAAGCAATTTAACCTTCGGAAGACACTCCTATTATCCAGTGGACATAAGTATGGCCTCTCTGACACTCCGCTGCAAATCTCTGAGATACTTCATGGCGTTTTCTCAAAAGCCATGTAGTTGACCATACTTTAATCCACTGTTTACCTTTTTATGTTAGTACAGTTGCCATCTTTAGTTGGTGACAAAAGGTAAGTCATGGACATGTCATGACTACCATATCTTAGATAATACTTTATCTAAGATACCTTAACTTTAGCATTGTAGTATATGCTTTAGTCTTAGGTTTCCAGCAGGTATCAAAGTATATCCGGCTGTAGGATCTAGTATATATAGTTTCTCATTGTAACTCTTGTTTTATGCTTGTAAGTGTCTTGTAATCTTGAGTTGAGAAGTAATATATACAAGTGCCTTGAAAATATATCTCTGCTTGTTCCTTTGTTACTTATTATATTATTATCAACTCTTATAAAAGACATTGCTTCATCTGATTTGAATGTGTCTATAAGTGAGTTTGAGAGAAATACAAGTGTTTAAGTGACAAACCCGATCCTGCAAACACTAATGATGACCAAATACATAATGAACAACCTAACAACACTAATGATGAACAAATACATAATGAACAACCAAACAATAAACACATTAACGATGAACAAAATAATAATGAACACCAAAATGATAATGAACACACCAATGATGAACAAACACCTCTAAATATTTACGATCCTAGTAAATGGGATAATATTACTATTAATTTACGAGATAAATTAGTTGAAAATGGTCCAATTAAAGTTTTTTATTTTAGTTTTCCAAAAGATCAACATTCAAGAAGTTTTAATCCTTCTTTTTATATGCAAAAGCTACCAAACGGAGAAAAGTATGAAAGAAAATGGTTAATTTATTCTATAGATGTGGATAAAGTTTTTTATTTTTGTTGTAAATTATTTAATGTGAATTTATGTAAAAGTAATATAGCAAATATAGGTACTAATGATTGGAACAATAATAATGCTAACCTAAAAAAACATGAAGCAAGTAATGGACATATTATCAATATGAGAGCGTGGATTGAGTTAGAAACAAGATTGAAGAAAAATAAAACCATTGATAAACAAACTCAAAATGGAATCAATAAAGATAAAAAAACATTGGAAAAATGTGTTAAAAAGACTAATTGCCATTGTAAAAAGTCTTGGTAAAAAGACACAAGCATTTCGTGGAAAAACAGAAAAACTTTTTGAAGAAAACAATGGTAACTTCTTAGGTTTAGTTGAGATGATTAGTGAATTTGATCCGGTAATGCAAGAACATATTCGAAGAATAAAAAACAAAGAAATTCATAATCATTACCTTGGACATAATATGCAAAATGAGCTCATTACCATGCTAGCAAATGAAATTAGGACTAAAAATCTTAAAATTGTTAAGGAAGCTAAATATTTTTCTATTATACTTGATTGTACACCCGATAAAAGTCATGAAGAACAAATGTCTATTGTATTACGTTGTTTAGACCTTTCATCTAATTCAATAAAAGTTAAAGAATTTTTTCTTGAATTTTTAAAAGTAGATGACACAACGGGTAAAGGTCTATTTAATGCTATTATTGAACAAATTAATAAACTAGGACTTGATGTAAATGATATTAGAGGACAAGGTTATGATAATGGCTCAAATATGAAAGGAAAACATCAAAGTGTACAAAAAATATTGTTAGATGTTAATCCTAGAGCATTTTATACACCATGTGGTTGTCATAATTTAAATTTAGTACTTTGTGATATGGCTGGTTCTTGTAAGAAAGCATGTGAGTTTTTTGGAGTGATACAACGTATTTATTGTTTATTTTCATCATCCACTAAACGATGGAAAATTCTAAAAGAGCATATACCCACATTTACTCTTAAATCATTATCACAAACACGTTGGAAAAGTCGAGTTGAAAGTGTTAAAACAATTAGATTTCAAGCTCCACAATTGAGAAATGCATTGTTAGCCTTATGTAATGATTGTAAAGATTTAAAACTTAAAAGTAAGGCTAATTCCTTAGCGACACATGAATTGGGAAATTTGAATTTTTATTAGGTATGGTTATTTGGTATGATGTTTTATATGCTATTAATTTGGTTAGTAAGAACTTACAATCTAAATATATGTGTCTTGATGATGCTATATATCAACTTAATAAACTTATTTCTTTCTTTAAAAAATATAAAGAAGATGGATTTGAAAAGGCTTAGGTTGTCACTAAAGAAATAGCTATAGATATGAATGTGAAACCTAAATTTTGTAAGAAACGTATTATTTATAGAAATAAAAAGTATGATGAAAATGTTGATAATAAAACTATCAAAACTCATATTGAATATTTTAAAATTGATTATTTTTTATATATAGTAGACCAAGCTACTTCTTCATTTCAAACTAGATTTGATCAATTTAAAAAGTTTGAAACTAATTTTGGTTTTCTATTTAGTATAAAAAGGTTAAAATCCATAAATGAAGAAAGTTTAAAAGAAAAATGTATTCATCTTGAAAATGTTTTAAAGCATGATGATAAAGTGGATGTTAATGGCTTAGATCTATTTCAAGAACTAAAATTTTTAAGAGAATTTATAGATATAAAATGTGATACACTTTTAAAGATATTAAATTATATTAAAAAATTTAATTCTTTTCCAAATGCATTTATTGCATATAGAATTATTTTAACTATTCCTGGGACCGTTGCTTCTGCCGAACGAAGTTTTTCTAAGTTAAAATTGATTAAAAATTATCTAAGATCTACAATGTCACAAGAAAGATTAAATGGTTTAGCTATTTTAGCGATTGAAAAAGAATTTTTTAAAAAAATTGATTACGACGAGTTTATTAAAGAATTTGCAACAAGTAAAGCTAGAAAAATAAATTTGATTTAAAAATATTTACTCAAATAAATTAAAACTTATTTCTTTAAGTAAGTTTATAGCATCATCAAAACATTAAAAAAAATTTAACTCTGCCAATTATAAACTTTTTTAGTTTAATATTGCCGGTCCCAAGCCCGGATAAAAAATGAGAGTTTTTTATAAAAATATTTAAAAAGTCTTCAAATTTTAGTTTCGCTTTAAAACTCCAAAGACATTAAGATGCCCCTGCAACTCGCCGCCCACTCAGATCAACCGGTGCATTGAGGCCATCAAACTAAGTTGCAGAGATTATAATGCAATTTTGTTTTCTTTAAACACATTTGGGGAGGGAGTTAAAATGAAAATATTTCAAACATTTGTGTCCAAACCACTAAAAATCCAAAGAATAGTGCAGATGGCATTCCTTTATTCATAGATAGGGGCATTTGGGTAAAATTATCGGCTCTCCTTCTCTGCAGAAATTTTGAAATTTGGGACTCAAAAAAGTAGGGCCCACCACTAATCTACTATTCTACTGTCAATAAAATATACAATGGTGTGAACGACTCATCAATTAGTCAGCAACTTTTGTGATCTATGTTTTATATTTTATAATGAACAAGACTAATTCCAAAGTCACGGCAAGTTTCACGCTACAATCACATATTTTATATGTTTATTGTCGAGGATAAAAAAAATTGGACTATTAAAAGTCTTTTTCGAGAATCTGAATACTGGTTGGAAGAAAACCTGAAACGAACTACGCAAGATCCATACAAGTAAATACTCCACTCGGTTTCTGATCCACTTTTCTCCTTTCCACTTGCAGGTCAAATTCCTACTTCATTACTTGTTTGCATCTCGATTTTCTTCTATCTTCTTTCTTCCATAAGCCATCACTTTATGCTCTCTATTTTTTTTGGTAACTATGTGAAGTTGGATTGAGCTTGTAAAAGTTTCTTCTTCGCAGCTCTTTGGTTTCATGGAGCCGAATCAAAATGTATTCTATGATCACATTAACGGTTTCACACCCTATGATGAGGATACCAATGGATACAAATTGAACCATCAACATTTAAATCTCAGCTTCTTAGAGCTTCCTCACCCTACACCCGACTCTAACCCTAACCCTAACCATGGTCCTTCAAGTGTTGACTCTCCCGATGAGTTCAATGATTGCGTCTTTAACTTCATAAACCAGATTCTCGTTGAAGAGAACGTGGAGGGCGTGCAAAGTTTGTTTTGTGACCCTTTGAAATTACAAGCCACTGAAAGGTCATTGTATGAAGCCCTTGGTCAGGAATACCCCCCTCTGTCTCCACCATCAGGCCCCAATCTTGAACACCTGGAAGATAATATTTTCGGTTATTCTGGTGAGTGTAGTACGAATAACAGCAGCACAAGTTATAGCAACTCCACTCACCCTGATTGGCCTGGTGGTTGTGGTTTCGATTCCATTTCGTTTGCCACACAAACCAACTCTTCTCTTGAGCCCAGCCCCATGTGGTCATTTGATTCGACCACTAGTTTCCGAAATGATCACATGCTAAACGCGCGCATAGCCACTGATAGCGAGTCCATTCACCTGTTCAATAGAGGAATGGAGGAAGCTAGTAAATTCCTACCTTCTACTAACCCTCTGGTTATTGATTTGGATAAATATGATTTGCCTCAACATTTAAATAATGGTCCCTCAGAGGTTGTAGTCAATGGTGTAAAAGATAAACCATCAGACGGGCTGAAAGGAAGAAAACATTCTCAGTTAGAGGAAAACGGAATTGAGGAAGAAAGAAGTAGCAAACAGTCTGCTGTTTATGTTGAAGATGAATTATCTAAAATGTTTGATCAAATTCTTCTCGGTTTTAAAGAACGACATATAAATGGAAACCACAAATCACAGCAAAATGGGTCAATGGGTGGCTCTAATAAAAACCAAAATGGCCGAAAAAAGACTAGTAAAACAGTGGATCTTAGTACTCTGCTACTCAGCTGCGCACACGCTGTTGCGGCTGGTGACCAAAGGACTGCAACTAAACATCTAAACCAGATAAGACAGCATGCTTCTAGTTGGGGTGATGCTTCCCAGAGGCTGGCTCATGTGTTTGCTATCGCCATCGAGGCGCGCTTAGCTGGCACTGGTTCTCAGCTTTATGCAGCTAAATGCGCCTTACAGATCCCAGCTGTTGAGAAGCTACAAGCGTATCTGGTGTATCTATCTGCTTGTCCCTTTATGAAAATCGCCATGTCGTTTGCTAACAGAACGATATTCGAAGCAGCTTTAACCTCATCTACTATACATATAGTCGATTTCGGTATTGGTTATGGGTTTCGGTGGCCCATTTTTATTAAGCATCTTTCAGATTTACCAAGCACGCCAAAGTTAAGGATTACTGGTATAGAGTACCCACAATCGGGTTTTCGCCCAGCCGAGAGGTTAGAGGAGACAGGTCGACGTTTAGCGAACTATTGTGAACGGTTCCATGTACCATTCGAGTTCAACGCCATAGCAAGTCAAAACTGGGAGACGATTAAAATCGAAGACCTAAAGCTTCAAAGAAACGAGTTTGTAGCTGTGAACAGTTTGTTCCGACTCCACAACTTGCTTGATGAAACTGTTTCCGCAGAGAGTCCAAGGGATAAGGTTTTAAAACTGATTCGTGATACGAAGCCGGATATGTTCATTCACTCGGTTGTTAATGGAGCATATAACGCTCCATTCTTCGTGACCCGCTTCAGGGAGACGCTTTTTCATTACTCTGCGTTGTTTGATATGTTTGATGCTACCATAGAGCGTGGGAATGTGCACAGAGTGAATTTTGAGAAAGAGTTTTTGGGGCGTGAAGCGATGAATGTGATAGCGTGTGAAGGTGCAGAACGGGTGGAGAGGCCCGAATCCTACAAGCAGTGGCAGGTGCGGGTGTCACGGGCCGGGTTCAAGATGAAAGCGTTGAACCGGGAGCTTGTTAAAAAAGTGAGAGGTAAGATGGCCGGTTATCATAAAGATTTCATGTTTGATGAAGATGGGAAGTGGATCCTGCAAGGATGGAAGGGTCGAATTCTGTATGCTAGTTCATGTTGGGTGCCTGCATAAGAACCGAATTGTTATGTTTATTGTATACATGATGTTATCTTAAATTGAGTTGTTGCAATTGATGTTGTATTTCAAAAGCTGATGTATAAGAATTATCTTTATTCTGAACTTTATAGATTAATTCATATCTTTGTTTTTAAACGGCTTAACAAAATTATGAATCTACGCGAGATCAAATGATGTTTACGTGTATAATTAGAGTTGCTTACACAGAAGCATATGTGGTTTGGCTAATGTAACACGTTTGAGTATTCATGTTCAAAAGTAACAAGTTTGGTTTTTGTGTTTGTGATTTTGTAACGACTTTGGATAGTAAGGAGTTGTTTGGAAACTTTTTAATCAGACATTTAATTGTTCAGATACCTGAATGATTCAGCACTTAATGATTCACGGTGATTGTTTCGCGAGCAAATGTCTAAATGGTTCAGACATTTGGCTCTGAATGGTTATATATTATACTGATGTTGAATGATTAAGAGATCTAATGTTAAATGGTTAATACCTATAATCTGAATTGCTTAGAAATTTGCATTTGAATAGTTAAACGATATACTAGTCCTTAATAGTTTAGACCTCTTAATGGTTCATACCTTTTATTGGTTCAGCACTTAATTATTCAAAAGTTGTCAAACAACCCCTAAGATATATATTTGTTAAGTTTTTTTTTGTTAAATTAGGATAAAATGATTAAAATATCTTTTTATAGACAAAGAGGTGTAATCTATATTAATAAGTCAAATGTTTACAATCCACATGCTATTTTTCTATACTGTCCAATTATGCGTCACCTAAGATTTATACACATATCGTTAATAGAATAAAAGTCGACTATTTTATTATACATTAAATGCTGATGATTATTTATATATACTTTTCAAATTATAAACAATTTTTTTGATAATTAAAACATAGTATTTTTAAAAATAAAAATTTATGAAATATGAAATTTTAATACAAAGAACTTTTAAAAAATGACATTGTTTAAAAAAGTATTTTTTTAAAAAAATTAAAGTCTTTAAAAAAATTAAAAACAAAAGTTTGAAAAATTTTTGTTAATATTTGTTGGATCTAGAAAGGTTGGTGCAACAAAAACCAAATCACTTAGAATATTTTGGTACAACAAATAAAGGACTTCCGAAGCTAAATGTGGAACTTCCGAAGGAAAAAGGAGCTCTTCCGAAGACAAAGTGTAAAACTAACTTTCGAAGGAAAACTCCAACTTCCGAAGACAAAGAACTTACTTCCGAAGATCAAGACTTAGAATGATAGATCAGAAGTCAACTTCCGAAGTATAGAAGTCCTCAAGCCTCGGAAGTATAGAAGCCTCTTCCAAAGTATAAGTGGCTTTGGAAGAACTTGTTCTTCCGAAGTATAAGTGGCTTTGGAAGAACTTGTTCTTCCGAAGCCAACTTATCTTCGGAAGACACTACTATTATCCAGTGGACATAAGTATGGTCTCCCTGACACTCCGCTGCAGACATCTGAGATACTGCATGGCGTTTTCTCAAAAGCCATGTAGTTGACCATACTTTATTCCATTGTTTACCTTTATAAGTTAGTACAGTTGCCATATTTAGTTGGTGACAAAAGGTAAGTCATGGACATGTCATGACTACAATATCTTAGATAATACTTTATCTAAGATACCTTAACTTTAGCATTGTAGTATATGCTTTAGTCTTAGGTTTCCAGCTGGTATCAAAGTATATCCGGCTGTAGGATCTAGTATATATAGTTTCTCATTGTAACTCATGTTTCATGCTTGTAAGAGTCTTGTAATATCTTAAGTTGAGAAGTAATATATACAAGTACCTTGAAAATTATTTCTGTGTGTTCTTTGATACTATCAACTCTTATAAAATACTTTACTTCATCTGATTTGAGTGTTTTGTAAGTGAGTTTGAGAGAAATCCAAGTGTTTAAGTGACAAACCCGATCCTGCAATTGGTATCAGAGCTTTTTAGGCTCTTGATTGTGAGATCTTACCATCCTAATCAACCTGTTTTTCACTCCTCCTTATACCATACTCAAAATGGCCCTTAACAAATCTGAAGTAGAGATGGGGACGATGACCAAAGCTCCCATCATCACCCCTGAAAACTTCAGGTCATGGAGCAGAAGAATGGAAGGCTTCATCAGGTATCAAGACAGCATGATGTGGCAATCCATTGTCAATGGCCCGTATAAGCCAAAAGTAGCTGGTGGAAACGATGCCATGATTGAGAAAGCTGTTGAAGATTATTCTGATGAGGACCGGAAGAAGCTGGATATTGACAGCAATACTATGACTATTCTCATGACTGCAATTCCCAACTCCATCATGGTGGGGTTTGAGCATTGCAAGTCTACCAAAGGACTGTTTGATGCGCTTGCTCAAATGTACTCAAGCTCAAATGACTCCAAGAAGGACTCACTGAAGCAGCAGTTCAAAAACTTCACCTATGTTGCTGGAGAGACACTTAGCCAGCAATACTTCAGGTATATGGATCTCATTTCTTCCCTTCAATCTGTGGGAATTGCTCATGAACTTAGAGACCTTACAAGAAAGTTCATAAGTGCATTACCCAATGAGTGGACATTCTACTATGTCTCTATCAAGAGAACAGAGAACCTGAATACACTCACCATGACTGAACTCTATGGCATCCTTGATGGATACCGTTTGGAAATGGAGAGTAAGAGAGGCCATCAGACAAGCAGACCCTTGAGTCTTCCTGCTAGCAACGCTTTAATGGTTGCTGAAGGCTCAGGAACCTCCCAGCCTCAACAATACCTGACTTACACCCAGCAGCCATCTTGTTCTTCCGGGCCATACATCACATTTCCTGAGACTCCAAGGTCTCAGCAAGCTCAGCAAAGCTCCTTTCAGGACAGCTGTGCTTATGTCTCAGGAAGTGGACACTCAAATGATTATCAATATTGCTTTGATGATCTAGAGTGCTTCAGCCCGGATGACATGGACATAGTCCAACAAATGGCTCTACTAACCTACAGAGCAAAGAAGTTCTTTAAGAGAACTGGAAGGCAATTTCCCCAGAACCCAATCAACAGCAAATTTGGGTTTGACAAAACCAAGGCCAAATGTTATAATTGTAACCAACTTGGTCATTTTGCAAGGGAATGCAAGGCTCCCAAATCCAACCCGGGAACCCCACAGGCCTCCACACATCCCTCTACACCAAAGCCCACCGGAAAGTCAACATAAACAGCTGCAATGGCTCAAGAAGTTGACTGGAGCTTCATGGTACAGGATGTGACTCTTGCTCAAGCACTCATGGCCGGAACAGATGAAAATAAGGGACATCCATATGACAAGAATAACAATGTTTGGATTGTGGATAGTGGATGCTCCAGACATATGACAGGGAACAGATCTCTCCTTCAACAATTTCAACATTATGATGGAGGTCCTGTCCAGTTTGGAGGTGAGGCCGGAGGATATATTTCTGGTAGAGGAAGTATATCCAATGGAAAATTAAAGGTTGACAAAGTTAACTTTGTCAAGCAGCTTGAACACAACCTGTTAAGTGTTTCTCAATTCTGTGATCAAAAGCATCAAATGCTCTTCACAGAACATGAGTGCATAATCCTCAAACCTGGGATGACAATTCCTCAGGAATTGGTGCTTCTTAGATCTCCCAGGAAAGGGAATATGTACAAGTTAGATATGAACAATGCTTCTCCAATGGGAGAAGTATCATGCTTTCTTTCCAAAGCTAATGGTGATGAGTCAACACTATGGCATAAACGAATGTGTCATGTAAATTTTAAGACAAAAATTGGCTAAAAATAACTTAGTATATGGTTTGCCTAAAAAGGAATTTTTTTGCAAAGATAACTGTGTTGCATGCCTGAAAGGAAAGCAACACAGGGCATCTCATAAATCCAAAGTTGTTAACTCCATCACCACTCCATTACACTTATTGCACATGGATCTATTTGGTCCCACAAGTATAATGAGCATTGGAAGGAAATCATATTGCCTTGTGATTGTTGATGATTTTACTAGATTTACATGGGTATTCTTTTTAAGAACCAAAGATGAAACTGCTGAAACTTTGAAATCTTTTATTCTTAAAATAGAAAATCAAATTGATCACAAGGTTAAAATAATTAGAAGTGATCAAGGGACTGAGTTTAAGAACCACGTTCTTGACTCATTCTGTATCTCAAAAGAGATTGCCAGACAATATAGTGCTCCTAGAACTCCTCAACAAAATGGTGTTGCTGAGAGGAGGAATAGGACACTTATTGAGGTGCTCGGACTATGTTAGATGATTCAAAGCTGCCTCTAACATTCTGGGAAGAGGCAGTCAACACTGCAGTCTATGTGCAGAACAGGGTCCTTGTAGTAAAGCCACATGGAAAAACCCCTTATGAGTTATGGAACAACAGGCCACCGTTCATTGGCTTTCTAAGGTCCTTTGGCAGTAGGTGTACCATACTTAACACAAAAGACAATTTGGCAAAATTTGCTGAAAAGTCGGATGATGCTATCTTTGTTGGATATTCCTCTAACTCTAAAGCTTATAGAGTTTATAACATTAAAAATCAACAATTTGAAGAATCTTCCAACATTGTAGTCAATGAGCACACTCCTTGTGTTAGGGGGAATGGCCCTGATCATATCTTTGATTTAGAATTGTTTCCAAACTATTCTAAACCATCTTTTGAGAATGTTTCAGCTGGAACAGGTGCTCAAAGTGACTCTTCTGATGATCAACTGTTTGAGCCTAGACCTATTCCAAGTTCTCCAAGAGCTGCAGCAAATCAAGTTCCCACTGTTGGAAGATCTGATAGTATAACCATCTCAAGAGATAGTGGAGCTTCAACAAGCAGTTCACCTGTTGACTTTCAAACCTCTTCAGGTGACCCTGCACAACACCAAGCTAATGAAAGCAACATCTTGATGGAACATGCAACTGTTGATGATGCTTCACAGCAAACAAATGATGATGTTTCTCTTTCATTCAATCAGTCATCATTTAATGAGTTTGAAACAACAACTGGACCAAGTATTCAAGCTCTTGAGCAAAATATGTCCAATTTGGATTTATCTTTGCAACTGGAGGTGATTCCTAGACTTAGGATTCATAACACTCATCCAGCTGAGAACATCATAGGGGAAGTCTCTGAAGGCGTGAGAACAAGAGGACAAACTCACAATGGGAATGTCTGTTTGTACTAATGCTTTTTATCCCAAATGGAACCCAAGAAGGTGGAAGATGCTTTGAAAGATAGTAGTTGGGTTGAATCAATGCAAGAGAAGCTGCTTCAATTCAAAAGACAAAAGGTTTGGAACCTATGTCCGCTACCATCTGGTCAAGTACCTATAGGCACTAAATGGGTTTTCAGAAACAAGAGAGATGATAGAGGCTTGATTATCAAGAACAAGGCAAGACTGGTCGTTCAAGGATACACTCAAGAGGAGGGAATCGATTATACTGATGTCTTTGCACCTGTTGCAAGACTTGAGGCAGTTAGGATCTTCCTTGCTTATGTTGCATCCAAGAATTTCACTGTCTACCAGCTTGATGTCAAGTGTGCCTTGTTATATGGGGATATAACCTCCGGGATTTGAAGATCCACAGCATCCCAACTATGTGTGCAAATTGGATAAAGCTTTATATGGGCTGCACCAAGCACCTAGGCTGTGGTATGAGACATTGTCTCAGTTTCTCCTGAAGAATGGTTACACTAGAGGTACCATTGACAAGACTCTTTTTATAAGGAAGTATGGGAAAGACATCTTGCTCGTTCAAGTTTATGTTGATGACGTCATATTTGGCTCTTCAAATGACCAAATGTGTAAAGACTATGAGAGCATTATGAAGAAGAAGTTTGAAATGAGTTCCATGGGAAAAATGGATTTTTTCCTTGGAATTCAGGTGAAGCAAATGAAGGAAGGATTCTTTATCAGTCAATCTAAGTATGTCAATGATATCTTAGAAAGATTTGATATGAAAGATTGTAAAGCAGCAAAAACACCTATACCCAGAAACCACAATCTCTGCCTTGACTCTGAGGGGGAGGATACTGATCAACATTAGTATAGAGTGATTATTGGTTCTCTGATGTATCTCACAGCAAGTAGACCTGATATCATGTTTGCGACTTGCATTTGTGCAAGATATCAGGCTGCTCCAAAGGTGTCTCACCTAGTTGCTGCCAAAAGAATTCTTAGATACCTTAAAGGAGCACCTAAACTAGGTCTCTGGTATCCAAGAAATAGTGATTTCAATCTCTATGGTTACTCTGACAGTGATTATGGTGGCTGCAATATCAACAAGAAATCAACATCTGGTGGATGTCAATTTCTTGGTGGAAGGATCATCTCATGGCAATGCAAGAAGCAATCATGTGTCTCTACATCAACTGCTGAAGCTGAATACATTGCTGCTGCTAGTTGCTGTGCTCAACTGCTGTGGATTCAAAACCAGATGATAGACTACGGATTCAACTTCATGAGCACTCCTATTCACATTGACAACAACAGTGCTATATCCATTACTGAAAATCCAGTGAAGCACTCCAAGACTAAGCACATCGATATCAGGTATCATTTCATTAGAGATATTCATGAGAAAAATCTTATCAAGCTAATCAAAGCTGATTCAAATGAACAATATGCTGACTTGTTCACCAAAGCCTTTGATGAACAAAGATTTAAATATCTCATTACAGCTATTGGGATGATAAATCTTGATTACTCTATCTCATTTGAAAACCTTTTAATGTGTAAAGTCTTATGTCAAAACAATCTAAGCCCTGTTACAAAAGATCTTTCGCTAAAAATTTTATCTAAGTATGAATTCTTCCAAAGAGAAATTAACCCTCGGAAGATATTTTACATATCTTCCGAAACAAATTTCTCCCAGGATAATTTTCTTCTCAGAAGAGTTGTTAAGTCTTAGAAGAAGCGATTGATTTCATATCAGATCTACTTCCAAAGCTTGTAACACTCTCCATTCGGAAAGCAACATATACTCTCAGAGGTAACCACTTTACCTTCGGAAGTAAATTTGCCTTCGGAAGAACATTAACTTCGGAAATGCTTTATACTCGAAAGAAAGATTTTACTGTGTAACGGAAATCTTTTGGGCCCCACTCAGTAAAAAGTAAAGATTTTGTTAATGATGTCGGATTATTTAAATGGACTAACCTTACCGCCTATGTCACATCATCCACTGAACCCTCCCATCATCTTATCCAAACCTCCTTTAAACCGCCATTCCACCCATTTAAATACCTCCGGCTAATCACTTACATCCTTTTTACCAAAATTACTGCCCTAAAAGCTTTCTTCATCTTTAATTTACCTTATTCCGAACTATCTTCCTGTAACTTTCTTCAATGGCACTTAACCCTCAGCACAACCAAGACGCACTCCTTCACTCTTCAAGGGATGTCGACTTCTCAGATATCATCTCCTTTCTAACCCAATCTTCTTACTACACCGCCCTGACTGTTAACCCCACGATTTACTCAAACCATATGTCTGAATTTTGGGCAAACGGTCAGATTGAAACCCTAAATGGGGTTCGTGTCATTAGATCGAGCATCTGTGGCCAGTAGTTGGTCATTTCTGAACAAATCATCAGGGAGCATCTAGAGCTTCATGATGAGGGCGCTACAACAGAATTCCCCAAAGCAGATTTGGAAAACACTTATATCCAAATAGGATATGGTAGAGATGTTAGCAGGTCAACTGTCTACAAATTCAACTTCTCTTACAACTGGAAGTTCCTGGTGCATGTGGTTCTTTACTGCTTGTCCAACAAATCTGGGGGATGAGATCAAATCCCATATGAACTTGGGTGCCTAGTTCATGGTTTGGTGAAAAGCCTCCGCTTCAACTACTCAAGATTTATGCTGACCAATCTCATGGGAAACCTTCAACGGAACACATTCTTTATGTATCCCAGGTCTCTCCAGCACATAATCAATTGTGAGCTGGAACAGAGCAAGCTTGTCTGCGCAGCTGCTCTGACTGTTCCTCAGATGAGGCCGACCATCTTCAAAACCTTGAAGAGAGTGTCCACCAACTTCACCGAAAGAGATACTGCACTTCTTCCAGGTATGATTGAGCCAATGGCTCCTGGTGACATCCCTGTTAACCCCACAGGTGATGAACCCACACCAGCTACTACCCTCACTTTGCCAAATCTACCTTCTCCACCCATTACCTTCACTTATCAAAGACGCCCCAAACGAACCCTTGTTCAATCTTCTCTGATTGAACAAGCTCCTCATGTTCTACCCAAAAAGGCTAGGGTGGAATAATGGGCTCCCACTCAGCCTGAGGTCCAACCATCCTTCACAATTGACCTCAATATGGGTCTTGAGTCTCCTCAGTCTCAGACCCATGAGCCCGAAACCCAAGCTGAAAACCCTCAGGGAGAGTCTCTATACTCCCTTGAGCAGCCAAAAAGGGACGGCCCCATTACAGGCTCAATGCCATAGACATTGATCAAAGTCCCGGGTCACTAGGTTTTACTTCCATATCCTTTACTGACCTATTAATCGGAGCTGATGAAGAGATTATGTCTCTTCAGGGCAATGAAGTTGATCCACAACACCCTCTCAAGGATCAACAGAGCCCAGAGAGATCTCTTATCTCTAGCCCCCATCAGCAAACCTTTACTAAGGTGAGTCCCACTGATGTGGAGGGGACTCATGTAGATTCAGCTGCCACTACTGAAGGAGCCTCAAGGGATCCTCAGGACAGTGGTAACATCACTGAGACTGAATCTACGACAACCATGCCCTTTCATGACTCTGAAAGAGACATCATTGAGCAAGGGAAACCAGGGCGCCAAGAAACCACATTTGGTGGGGAGGATGAACATACAAGGTATGTTACCTCATCTCCCCGTGATTCTTCAAAAGAAGATGAGGGAAGACTGCAACTCACCATTGAAGACCTACTTTCTAAAGTCTCAAATCTTGAATCTAAGGTTAGGACTTTAGAGGAAAGGTCTGCCACTCAGCAACTTGAGATTGAAAATCTCAAGGCCAAACTAGCTGAGAAACAGATTGACAGGTCTGTTAGGCACGTACCAACTCAGGTCTCTTTGACCTCTTCCTCTAGCTCATCAAGCTCTCAAGATGATCCTACCAAAAAAAGGGAGAGTGTTCAGAGACAAAGCCAAAGACAAGAGGAACCCCAAAGTCAAGCTTTCACTTCCCTGAGCTCAAAATATCCTATGCAATAAGCTTCAGATTTCCCTGAGCCTGCTCCAGTTGTAATTCAAATGGATCAAAGGATGCTCCGAGATCTCAATAGGTTCTTCAACAAGTTCCTATTGAAATCTCTTATTGAACAGCCAAGTCCTGATCTTTCTGTGATCTACTTCGGAGCTAAGGAGCTTTAGAGGTTAAATGCACCTTCTACCACTATTGAGGAAGTTGGTCAATCTAAGGTCCAAGTGGAACCTGAGATTAACTTCGAAGGGGAAACAAGGACTGATGGCCCAGCAACTGAGACAGTTGGGACAGATAGTGCATTCTCACAGACTTCCGAAGCACAATTCAAAGCCTCGGAAGAACAATTTCAAACTTCCGAAGCTGAGATTGCTGCTGCGGAAGGACTATGCTCCTTATCCGATGATCTAATAGTCACAGATGCAATCCTAGAACTTGCATCTAAGGTTAATAGAGAGGATTTTCTCACCCAACCCCTAGCTCAAACATTAGCATTAACTCCAGCTTCCATCTCTACTACTCAACCTGAACCTTCCATCCAAGAACCCCCAAAGTCTAGCACTTCTGAAGACATCAAAGGAAAGAGGAAGATGACTAAGGAAGAGCTTCAGGAGGAAGAAAGGTTAGAGAAACTCAAAAGAAAAGGTAGGCTTCCAACTGGAAAACTGCTAGCTGCCAGTAGCAAAGCAGCTGCAGCCAACCAGGAGACAGTCAACAATAGAATAAGAGTAGAGATCATTGATAGACTTGTCAGTCTAGGAGCTGCGAATGAAGATGTACTCCTGCTACCATTAGAGGAGTTAGTTGAGCTAGAAAAGGCAACTTTGCTGCAAAAACAGCAAAGAGAAGAGGCAGCAAGGTTGGCCTTAGAAGAAGAAAGTAAGAGGAAAGAAAGAAAAGCTGATCAGCAGCTCAGGAGGGAAAGGATAACTTTCCTAACCTCCAGAGGTTTATCTCAAGAAGAATTATCTCCACACAACAATGATACGATCTTATGGCTCTTCAACAAAGAGCAAGATCAAATGAAGAAAGAGAGAAAGAAAGCTGCCAGGGAAAAGCTGATGCAAAAGAAGAAGAAGGAAGAGGAAGCAACACTAGTTGCTGCCAAGAAGATAGGTGAGAAGGCCTGGATGAAGAGTATCTTCGGGCTCATGGCTTCTCTGGCAGGCGGGTGGGTCCTATGTCTGAAAAGACCCTCCAGCGACATGTCAGTGACATAAAGGCTAACATTCGCTCGGGGAAGAGGAAGGAGATGTATAGAAGGGGACAGGGGATGATCTTCAAATCAACTACTCAACCCCAACTCCAAAGCCAACCACAACCTGAAGCAATACCCTTTCCATTCCCCATCAAAACCGAACCAACCACTGAACCATACACCACTGAACCTACACCATCATCCTTACCAACCTCTTCACCTCAACCACCTAAACTACCCATCCTCCAACCCAAAACTCTAGCCAGAACCCAAACACCTCAACCTACCCAACAACCCATCAAACCATCCCCTCAGCCCTCTAAACATCTATCCTTAGAAGAATTCAAGGCAATCAAGACAAAGCTCATCAATTGCACAACCCTGAGCGATATCTCCTGTGAGGAGGATTCAGTCAACTTGACTTATGTTGATGGATCCTCATGTTCCCTCACTAGAGATCAATTTCTTGATCTGCCCAGAGGAACACTAGACCAAGCTGCAAATCTCCTTGGCCTCAATTCAGATACTTTGAATGAGGAAGAAAAGAAGTTAAGGAGAAGGTTGGTGACTCTGCTGGATACCAAGAAAGGTGACCGGGTGCCAAGACAACCTCTTGCACCGAGGAAGAAGATCATCCAGTGGAGGTTCGAAGACTCTTCTCATAACTTTGTTGTTGAAAGAGAGAATGGAGAGCTCAACAAGCTAAGTGCCTCATCTCTGCTACACTTGAGCACATTTGACATTGCTGAGTTAGCAGAGAAGCCATTCTCCAACCCTTCAAACTCTGATGTAGCTGCCCATATTAGAAATCATCTAGGCAGTCTTCATATGGCCGAGCTGACCGCTAGGAGCAAGGTTGAAGAAGAGTTGAAACTGAGAGATGATGAGAAAAGGAAGGGATCAACAACCAAAGGCAAAGCCTTTCTAAAAATGGTTGAAGGTCCTAAACTTGAATCCATAGTTAGATGGGAGTATGACTATAACTCTCGTCAACTAACTCTTTTCAAGGGGGTGTAACAGAGGGTACATGTCATTTAGAGTGATAGACTAGATCTCCAATCCACCAATGACTTGTACAAGCTTCTCAGCACCACTTCAGGGAAGAACAAAGAAACAGACAAAAATCTTCTGTCCCTGGTGTTGAAAGCTTTGAGAAGCAGAAACAAGTGAGGTTTTGGTAGCATTAGCCTAGGGGGAGTTTGTCGGATCTAGAAAGGCTAGTGCAACCAAAACCAAATCACTTAGAATATTTTGGTACAACAAATAAAGGACTTCCGAAGCTAAATGTGGAACTTCCGAAGGAAAAAGGAGCTCTTCCGAAGACAAAGTGTAAAACTAACTTCCGAAGGAAAACTCCAACTTCCGAAGACAAAGAACTTACTTCCGAAGATCAAGACTTAGAATGATAGATCAGAAGTCAACTTCCGAAGTATAGAAGTCCTCAAGCCTCGGAAGTATAGAAGCCTCTTCCGAAGTATAAGTGGCTTCGGAAGAACCTGTTCTTCCAAAGCCAACTTATCTTCGGAAGACACTACTATTATCCAGTGGACATAAGTATGGTCTCCCTGACACTCCGCTGCAGACCTCTGAGATACTGCATGGCGTTTTCTCAGAAGCCATGTAGTTGACCATACTTTATTCCGCTGTTTACCTTTATAAGTTAGTACAGTTGCCATCTTTAGTTGGTGACAAAAGGTAAGTCATGGACATGTCATGACTACCATATCTTAGATAATACTTTATCTAAGATACCTTAACTTTAGCATTGTAGTATATGCTTTAGTCTTAGGTTTCCAGCTGGTATCAAAGTATATCCGGCTGTAGGATCTAGTATATATAGTTTCTCATTGTAACTCATGTTTCATGCTTGTAAGTGTCTTGTAATATCTTGAGTTGAGAAGTAATATATACAAGTACCTTGAAAATTATTTCTGTATGTTCTTTGCTACTTATTATATTATTATCAACTCTTATAAAAGACTTTACTTCATCTGATTTGAGTGTTTTGTAAGTGAGTTTGAGAAAAATCCAAGTGTTTAAGTGACAAACCCGATCCTGCAATATTAAATTACCTAAAGTAGTTAATTATACGTTATTTTAATCATACTTTATCTTAAAAAAATTATTTATAATTTTAGAGATTAATAAATAACTATTAATTTAATATTTTTATTTAAGCCGTGTAATACACGAGTTTCTAAACTAGTTAATTATATTTCAACTCAAACTATCACAAACCTCAACCTGCTCTCATGTTCTTCCTCGACCAAAAACCACTAATTTAGCACCACTACGCCATAGCTCCTGGAAAGAATTTGCACCCACACCACCGCCTCCCTCCTTAGAACTCCATCACCACACCGCCGGCCCTCTAAGTTGTCACAACCACCTCAAAGAACCACAACTATTGAGTCCTAACCCCTCTCACTTTCCTATATCAACCCCCACACTGCTTTACTCCCTATCGACACCACCCAAAACCATAACTGCCACTATGGACAACATCTTCCTTCGACCATCATAAGCACTAAGACTTCTTATCTCCCCTTAGTCCTCATATTTAATGAGTCTCGCTCACCGGTTGGCGGGTTTAACTCGACACGAACTCGAAAATTTTATAGATCCAAACACGACTCGACCTTGAAAGTTATGTCGGACATTTCAACCTGAACATAACACGAAATTTCAAGGGTTTACACGAACATGGCACATTTGACCCGAATTTTTAAAAAAATTAAATTTTTTCACATATTAATACCTTATAAATTACTAATTCACAACAAACAAATATAAAATGATTATATTTTAGTTATGAAGTCTTATACTATTTTCTACATAATTTTAAACTTTTGAAATAAACACACAAAAAATTTATTTATAACACAAAAGATGTATACAAAAATAAATTAATAAAAAATAGCTTAAAAGGGTCAACCTGTGAACACATCAGGCTGATCCCAAACCCGACCCGTCTAGCCAAACGAGTTTATAGGTATACATCTAATTATAGTGTAAAACAAAATTGAAAATTCCATTTTCAAATTACCTTCACATCCTTAAACCACCATCTTCCGATTTGTGGGAAATCAAAACCTAAAACATGAAACTGAAATCAACATTAATGGAACTTGTTATTCTACAATGAACTATACATAAATTAAAACTTGCAATTATGTTTACAATGGTAACCATGCTCACCTGTTGTTCAACACATACGATTCCAAAATGTAAATTAGGTTCTGAAACTGTATCACACAAAGAAACGCTGAACGAATTTTGAAGCTGAAGTAGCAAATATAAACCCAACACGATCTCCATTCCACCAACACGAATTTTGAAACTGTAAAGGGACGCCGATGGAATCTTAGCATACACCAACACGATCTCCATTCCACCTCTGCCTCATCTCGTTCTCTCTTTCATACATCGGTCAGTCACCATCACGCTTTACCCTGCGACAACATGCTTTTCACAATCATCGAAGAAGATAAAGCAGATGAACGGGGTAGCACGAAATGGAAACCACATACCCTAATTTTTTATCTGCAAGAGCCCTAAACTGATGCAACCGGAAACAGAGAGATAGATAATAGAACCTGTTGATTCAACGAGAATACCAGGAACATCCTTCTAACTATCGTTGATTCACAAAGAATACCGATAATCAGGGTTTATACTAAGACACACAGTGATAGAGAGAAAAACATATTTTTCATAAACTTGAATAATTATTTCACCCATCTCTTAGAAACATATAAAGAAACAAAGCAAAAGTCGTATGGGCCACAAAACATAAGCGGGCCGAAAACTGGGCCAAATGTAAAGTTCAACAAAATATAAAAATAAGACAAAAATGTAAATAACTCATAAAATAAGCCGTTTTTGGTCCGACGGTCGTTTTGACTGGTCGCAGGCCCAAAACGGAGACTTCTAGCCCATTTTATGGCCGTTTCAGTGAAGCCGGCCTCTAAAAAGGCTAAAGCTTGCTGATCCACACAATGACGCGCATCATTCCCCCCTGGGTAGACAAAATTCACCCTCGAATTCCCAACGGCCTCATCATCAGAAGAATCACCATGATATGACAGCAAATGTTTCACATTGAACACATCAGAACACCGAATATGGTTAGGCAACTTTAGTCGATAGGCATTAGGATTTATCTTTTGCATGATCTCAACAGGACCAATCTTTTTGGCAGACAACTTGTGTACTCCCCCACTGAAAAACGATCTTTACTTAACATAGCCCATACAAAGTCACCTTCTTCAAAATCAACATGCCTTCGTTTTTTATCAGCAGCTTTCTTGTACTTGGCATTCGCTTAGGTCAAGTTATGATGAACAACTTTATGAACTTCATGTAATCCCTCCACAAAATCTTGAACCCTTTTGGGAACTGAGCCAGATGTAGGAAGTGACATTAAATCAAGTGGGCCTCGAGGTTGAGAAGAATAAACCACCTAAAATGGGCTAAACCCGGTACTTCGATTAACAGCATGATTGTGAGCAAACTCAGCTTGGTATAGTTTCTGGTCCCATGCTTTTACATGATCACCAACTAGACATTGCAGCAAATTGCCAAGTGAACGGTTCACAACTTCAGTTTGGCCATCCGTTTCTAGATGATAAGCACTACTAAAACTAAGTTGGGTATTCACCATCCTCCATAGACTGCGCCAAAAGTGACTCAAAAACCGGGTATCCCGATCAGAAACAATAGAAGAAGGCAATCCATGTAAGCGATACACATCAACAAAGAAAAGTTGTGCCACATTAACAGCATTAGTTGTCTTCTTACAGGGAATACAATGATCCATCTTAGAAAACTTGTCAACAACAACAAAGATAGAGTCGTTACCCCTTTGTGTATGTGGCAACCCCAACACAAAATCCATGCTAATATCAACCCATGGCTGCAAAGGAACCGACAATGGCATGTAGAGGCCCGCGTTACTAGTTGTGCCCTTAGAAACTTGACAAATACGACACTTCTTAACATAACGATCCACTTCTTTCCTCATGGTAGGCCAGAAATAAGAAGCTTGTACCAACTGTAGAGTACGATCATGACCAACGTGCCCTTCCCCATGCAACTCTTTAATAATCTGTAAACGCAGACTAGAATCAGGAATACACAGTTGATTCCCTTTGAACAAAAAACCGTCTTGTACAAGAAAATCTGACTTCAGGCCAGTCTGCACATCCTGCATAATAACTGAAAAATATGGATCAATGGATAACTGCTTACGAATGACATCATAGCCTGGCACATCAACCCTCATAGACACAAGCAGATTACTCATCCTGTTTAGGGCATCAGCAACTCGGTTCGAAACTCCAGTCTTGTGTTTAACAACAAAAGTAAACTTTTCAAGAAATGCTAACCAACGCCCGTGCTTATGTGACACCTTGTCTTGTGTACGAATATGCATTAAAGAATCATGATCAGTGAACAAATCAAACTCTTTGTGAAATAGATAGTGACACCAATGCTTTACAGCTTGGACCACTACATAAAACTCCAAATCATAAGTACTATACCTCAACTTTGGACCTATCAATTTCTCACTAAAGTAAGCAACAGATTGACCACCTTGACTAAGCACCCCACCAATCCCGACCTTTGAGGCATCAGTATGAAGTTCAAATACTTGAGAACAATCAGGCAATACCAGAATAGGTGCAGTGGTGAGCTTGGCTTTTATAACTTGAAAAGCAAGCTCGGGCTCTTTGGTCCATACAAACGTCTTCCCCTTCATACAATCTGTCACTGGAGCCATAATAGAACTGAAATGTGGAATGAATCTTCTATAAAAAGAAGCAAGCCCGTGAAAACTATGAACTTCAGTAATGGTAGTAGGAGTTGGCCAATTTGTAATAGCTGCTATTTAGATTCATCAACTTGTATTCCCCCACCAGAACAACATACCCCAAAAACATAACTTTAGGGGTCATAAAAACACACTTCTTTGATGCTGCATAGAAACTATCCCTGCGAAGTAGGGACAAAACTTGCCTGACATGCATGAGGTGCTCACTAGAAGAAGCACTATAAATAAGAATGTCATCAAAATATACAACCACAAACTTCCCTATAAAAGGTCTGAGCAATTGATTCATCACACGTATAAAAGTGCTTGGTGCGTTTGACAAACCAAAAGGCATTACCAACCATTCATACAATCCTTCACGAGTTTTGAAGGCAGTTTTCCATTCATCACCAAGCCTAAGACGAATCTGGTAACATTAAACAGAGGTGAAAGACGAACGTGGAGGTTAAGGGCATTAGGAAAACCCAAATCAGAGGTGTCAATCTCTATCTCTTTCATTCTTTTAGAACGAAACCAAAACTCCACCGCCTCAACCTTCGATCGGCGGCGTTTCTCCGTTTTGGGCCTGCAACCAGTCAAAACGACCGTCGGACCAAAAACGGCTTATTTTATGAGTTATTTACATTTTTGTCTTATTTTTATATTTTGTTGAACTTTACATTTGGCCCAGTTTTCGGCCCGCTTATGTTTTGTGGCCCATACGACTTTTTCTTTGTTTCTTTATATGTTTCTAAGAGATGGGTGAAATAATTATTCAAGTTTATGAAAAATATGTTTTTCTCTCTATCACTGTGTGTCTTAGTGTAAACCCTGATTATCGGTATTCTTTGTGAATCAACGATAGTTAGAAGGATGTTCCTGGTATTCTCGTTGAATCAACAGGTTCAATTATCTATCTCTCTGTTTCCGGTTGCATCAGTTTAGGGCTCTTGCAAATAAAAAATTAGGGTATGTGGTTTCCATTTCGTGCTACCCCGTTCATCTGCTTTATCTTCTTTGATGATTGTGAAAAGCATGTTTCGCAGGGTAAAGCGTGATGGTGACTGACCGATGTATGAAAGAGAGAAGGAGATGAGGCAGAGGTGGAGGTGGAATGGAGATCGTGTTGGTGTATGCTAAGATTCCATCGGCGTCCCTTTACAGTTTCAAAATTCGTGTTGGTGGAATGGAGATCGTGTTGGGTTTATATTTGCTACTTCAGCTTCAAAATTCGTTCAGCGTTTCTTTGTGTGATAGGCTATTTACAGTTTCAGAACCTAATTTACATTTTGGAATCGTATGTGTTGAACAACAGGTGAGCATGGTTACCATTGTAAACATAATTGCAAGTTTTAATTTATGTATAGTTCATTGTAGAATAACAAGTTCCATTAATCTTGATTTCAGTTTCATGTTTTAGGTTTTGATTTCCCACAAATCGAAAAATGGTGGTTTAAGGATGTGAAGGTAATTTGAAAATGGAATTTTCAATTTTGTTTTACACTATAATTAGATGTATACCTATAAACTCGTTTGGCTAGACGGGTCGGGTTTGGGATCAGCCTAACGTGTTCACAGGTTGACACTTTTAAGCTATTTTTTATTAATTTATTTTTGTATACATCTTTTGTGTTATAAATAAATTTTGTGTGTTTATTTCAAAAGTTTAAAATTATGTAGAAAATAGTATAAGACTTCATAACTAAAATATAATCATTTTATATTTGTTTGTTGTGAATTAGTAATTTATAAGGTTTAATATGTGAAAAATTTTAAATTTTTTAAAAATTCGTGTCAAATGTGCCATGTTCGTGTAAACCCTTGAATTTCGTGTTATGTTCAGGTTGAAATGTCCGACATAACTTTCAAGGTCGAGTCGTGTTTGGATCTATAAAATTTTCGAGTTCGTGTCGAGTTAAACCCGCTAACCGGTGAGCGAGACTCATTAATATGAGGACTAAGGGGAGATAAGAAGTCTTAGTGCTTATGACGGTCGAAGGAAGATGTTGTCCATAGTGGCAGTTATGGTTTGGGTGGTGTCGATAGGGAGTAAAGCAGTGTGGGGTTGATATAGGAAAGTGAGAGGGGTTAGGACTCAATAGTTGTGGTTCTTTGAGGTGGTTGTGACAACTTAGAGGGCCGGCGGTATGGTGATGGAGTTCTAAGGAGGGAGGCGGTGGTGTGGGTGCAAATTCTTTCCAGGAGCTATGGCGTAGTGGTGCTAAATTAGTGGTTTTGGTCGAGGAAGAACGAAGACATGAGAGCAGGTTGAGGTTTGTGATAGTTTGAGTTGAAATATAATTAACTAGTTTAGAAACTCGTGTATTACACGGCTTAAATAAAAATATTAAATTAATAGTTATTTATTAATCTCTAAAATTATAAATAATTTTTAAGATAAAGTATGATTAAAATAACGTATAATTAACTACTTTAGGTAATTAATATTGCAGGATCGGGTTTGTCACTTAAACACTTGGATTTTTATCAAACTCACTTACAAAACACTCAAATCAGATGAAGTAAAGTCTTTTATAAGAGTTGATAATAATATAATAAGTAGCAAAGAACATACAGAAATAATTTTCAAGGTACTTGTATATATTACTTCTCAACTCAAGATATTACAAGACACTTACAAGCATGAAACATGAGTTACAATGAGAAACTATATATACTAGATCCTACAGCCGGATATACTTTGATACCAGCTGGAAACCTAAGACTAAAGCATATACTACAATGCTAAAGTTAAGGTATCTTAGATAAAGTATTATCTAAGATATGGTAGTCATGACATGTCCATGACTTACCTTTTGTCACCAACTAAAGATGACAACTGTACTAACTTATAAAGGTAAACAGCGGAATAAAGTATGGTCAACTACATGGCTTCTGAGAAAACGCCATGCAGTATCTCAGAGGTCTGCAGCGGAGTGTCAGGGAGACCATACTTATGTCCACTGGATAATAGTAGTGTCTTCCGAAGATAAGTTGGCTTCGGAAGAACAAGTTCTTCCGAAGCCACTTATACTTCGGAAGAGGCTTCTATACATCCGAGGCTTGAGGACTTCTATACTTCGGAAGTTGACTTCTGATCTATCATTCTAAGTCTTGATCTTCGGAAGTAAGTTCTTTGTCTTCGGAAGTTGGAGTTTTCCTTCGGAAGTTAGTTTTACACTTTGTCTTCGGAAGAGCTCCTTTTTCCTTCGGAAGTTCCACATTTAGCTTCGGAAGTCCTTTATTTTGTTGTACCAAAATATTCTAAGTGATTTGGTTTTGGTTGCACTAGCCTTTCTAGATCCGACAAACTCCCCCTAGGCTGATGCTACCAAAACCTCACTTGTTTCTGCTTCTCAAAGCTTTCAACACCAGGGACAGAAGATTTTGTCTGTTTCTTTGTTCTTCCCTGAAGTGGTGCTGAGAAGCTTGTACAAGTCATTGGTGGATTGGAGATCCAGTCTATCACTCTAAATGACATGTACCCTCTGTTACACCCCTTGAAAAGAGTTAGTTGACGAGAGTTATAGTCATACTCCCATCTAACTATGGATTCAAGTTTAGGACCTTCAACCATTTGTAGAAAGGCTTTGCCTTTGGTTGTTGATCCCTTCCTTTTCTCATCATCTCTCAGTTTCAACTCTTCTTCAACCTTGCTCCTAGCGGTCAGCTCGGCCATATGAAGACTGCCTAGATGATTTCTAATAGGGGCAGCTACATCAGAGTTTGAAGGGTTTGAAGAATGGCTTCTCTGCTAACTCAGCAATGTCAAATGTGCTCAAGTGTAGCAGAGATGAGGCACTTAGCCAGTTGAGCTCTCCATTCTCTCTTTCAACAACAAAGTTATGAGAAGAGTCTTCGAACCTCCACTGGATGATCTTCTTCCTCGGTGCAAGAGGTTGTCTTGGCACCCGGTCACCTTTCTTGGTATCCAGCAGAGTCACCAACCTTCTCCTTAACTTCTTTTCTTCCTCATTCAAAGTATCTGAATTGAGGCCAAGGAGATTTGCAGTTTGGTCTAGTGTTCCTCTGGGCAGATCAAGAAATTGATCTCTAGTGAGGGAACATGAGGATCCATCAACATAAGTCAAGTTGACTGAATCCTCCTCACAGGAGATATCGCTCGGGTTGTGCAATTGATGAGCTTTGTCTTGATTGCCTTGAATTCTTCTAAGGATAGATGTTTAGAGGGCTGAGGGGATGGTTTGATGGGTTGTTGGGTAGGTTGAGGTGTTTGGGTTCTGACTAGAGTTTGGGTTGGAGGATGGGTAGTTTAGGTGGTTGAGGTGAAGAGGTTGGTAAGGATGATGTGTGTAGGTTCAGTGGTGTATGGTTCAGTGGTTGGTTCGGTTTTGATGGGAATGGAAAGGGTATTGCTTCAGGTTGTGGTTGGCTTTGGAGTTGGGGTTGAGTAGTTGATTTAAAGATCATCCCCTGTCCCCTTCTATACATCTCCTTCCTCTTCCCCGAGCGAATGTTAGCCTTTATGTCACTGACATGTCGCTGGAGGGTCTTTTCAGACATAGGACCCACCCGCCTGCCAGAGAAGCCATGAGCCCGAAGATAGCTCTTCATCCAGGCCTTCTCACCTATCTTCTTGGCAGCAACTAGTGTTGCTTCCTCTTCCTTCTTCTTCTTTGCATCAGCTTTTCCCTGGCAGCTTTCTTTCTCTCTCTTCATTTGATCTTGCTCTTTGTTGAAGAGCCATAAGATCGTATCATTGTTGTGTGGAGATATTTCTTCTTGAGAGAAACCTCTGGAGGTTAGGAAAGTTATCCTTTCCCTCCTGAGCTGCTGATCAGCTTTTCTTTCTTTCCTCTTACTTTCTTCTTCTAAGGCCAACCTTGCTGCCTCTTCTCTTTGCTGTTTTTGCAGCAAAGTTGCCTTTTCTAGCTCAACTAACTCCTCTAATGGTAGCAGGAGTACATCTTCATTCGCAGCTCCTAGACTGACAAGTCTATCAATGATCTCTACTCTTATTCTATTGTTGACTGTCTCTTGGTTGGCTGCAGCTGCTTTGCTACTGGCAGCTAGCAATTTTCCAGTTGGAAGCCTACCTTTTCTTTTGAGTTTCTCTAACCTTTCTTCCTCCTGAAGCTCTTCCTTAGTCATCTTCCTCTTTCCTTTGATGTCTTCAGAAGTGCTAGACTTTGGGGGTTCTTGGATGGAAGGTTCAGGTTGAGTAGTAGAGATGGAAGATGGAGCTGGAGTTAATGCTAATGTTTGAGCTAGGGGTTGGGTGAGAAAATCCTCTCTATTAACCTCAGATGCAAGTTCTAGGATTGCATCTGTGACTATTAGATCATCGGATAAGGAGCATAGTCCTTCCGCAGCAGCAATCTCAGCTTCGGAAGTTTGAAATTGTTCTTCCGAGGCTTTGAATTGTGCTTCGGAAGTCTGTGAGAATGCACTATTGTCCTAACTGTCTCAGTTGCTGGGCCATCAGTCCTTGTTTCTCCTTCGATGTTAATCTCAGGTTCCACTTGGACCTTAGATTGACCAACTTCCTCAATAGTGGTAGAAGGTGGAATGCATTAACCTCTAAAGCTCCTTAGCTCCGAAGTAGATCACAGAAAGATCAGGACTTGGCTGTTCAATAAGAGATTCCAATAGGAACTTGTTGAAGAACCTATTGAGATCTCGGAGCATCCTTTGATCCATTTGAATTACAACTGGAGGAGGCTCAGGGAAATCTGAAGCTTGTTGCATAGGATATTTTGAGCTCAGGGAAGTGAGAGCTTGACTTTGGGGTTCCTCTTGTATTGGCTTTGTCTCTGAACACTCTCCCTTTTTTGGTAGGATCATCTTGAGAGCTTGATGAGCTAGAGGAAGAGGTCAAAGAGACCTGAGTTGGTACGTGCCTAACAGACCTGTCAATCTGTTTCTCAGCTAGTTTGGCCTTGAGATTTTCAATCTCAAGTTGCTGAGTGGCAGACCTTTCCTCTAAAGTCCTAACCTTAGATTCAAGATTTGAGACTTTAGAAAGTAGGTCTTCAATGGTGAGTTGCAGTCTTCCCTCATCTTCTTTTGAAGAATCACGGGGAGATGAGGTAACATACCTTGTATGTTCATCCTCCCCACCAAATGTGGTTTCTTGGCGCCCTGGTTTCCCTTGCTCAATGATGTCTCTTTCAGAGTCATGAAAGGGCATGGTTGTCGTAGATTCAGTCTCAGTGATGTTACCACTGTCCTGAGGATCCCTTGAGGCTCCTTCAGTAGTGGGAGCTGAATCTACATGAGTCCCCTCCACATCAGTGGGACTCACCTCAGTAAAGGTTTGCTGATGGGGGCTAGAGATAAGAGATCTCTCTGGGCTCTGTTGATCCTTGAGAGGGTGTTGTGGATCAACTTCATTGCCCTGAAGAGACATAATCTCTTCATCAGCTCCGATTAATAGGTCAGTAAAGTAAAGGATGGAAGTAAAACCTAGTGACCCGGGACTTTGATCAATGCTATGCATTGAGCCACCTGTAATGGGGCCGTCCCTTTTTGGCTGCTCAAGGGAGTATAGAGACTCTCCCTGAGGGTTTTCAGCTTGGGTTTCGGGCTCATGGGTCTGAGACTGAGGAGACTCTCCCTGCTGATATGAATACACCCTTTTGCTTTGGGTCTATCTTCAGCTTGGATTCAGCCACCTTCTTGGCAGTTTTTCTGGCTGCTTTAGCCCTGCTTCTTCTGGCTTTGGTGGTCAGGGTTTGATCATCATTGGTCGGGGAGGGCTCAATTACCTGTTCCTTCCCTGTGATGGTCATGGTCTCCACAGTTGCATCACTCTTTGACTCTTTACAAGGTGGGTCAACAGATGGAACCTCTTGCTCTTCAGTACCACATCTTGGTTGTCTTATAGACTCATAAGAGTGTGGTGGAGCAATTTCATTGGTTCCCAACCCACGTTTGTTTTGATAGCAAAGTTTGGAGTGAGAGAGGATGATGCAAGTATGGCTTGGAAGTTTTGCTCAGAAATAGCATACTTCCTGGCTTGAGCCTCAGCTGTGACAAGCTGGGCTTGAGCCTCAGTCAATTTGGATATTAAATCCTTGATTTGAGTCTTGTAGTTGGTGTGTTCATGTTTTAAAAGAGATACAGTTTTCTCTAACTCCTCAATTTTCTTTTGGTAGTCAGATTCAGCTCTTTTAAAGTCAGATTTTAGCACATTTAAAGACTCAATATCGGATTTAATTTCCATAATGTAGTCCTGGTACAATTTAACCTTTGCAATACAAGCAGGGGTACAGAGATGTTCATATACCTTATTTTCATCTGTTCCTGCCATGAGTGCTTGAGCGGGAGTCACATCTTGAACCATAAAGCTCCAGTCAACTTCTTGAGCCATAGCTGCAGTTTCAGTTGACTTCCCATTGGTTTTTGGTGTAGAAGGATGTGTGGAGGCCTGTGAGGTTCCCGGGTTGGACTTGGGAGCGTTGCATTCCCTTGCAAAATGGCCAAGCTGGTTATAGTTGTAACACTTAGCCTTGCTTTTGTCAAACCCAAACTTGCTAGTGATTGGGTTTTGAGGGAATTGCCTTCCAGTTCTCTTAAAGAACTTCTTCGCTCTGTAGGTTAGGAGAGCCATTTGCTGGACAATGTCCACATACTCTATGTCATCTGGACTGAAGCACTCAAGATCATCAAAGCAGAATTGATGATCATTGGAGTGTCCACTCCCTGAGACAAACGCACAGCCCTCCTGAAAGGAGCTTTGCTGAGCTTGATGAGACCTTGGAGTCTCAGGAAATATGATGTAAGGCCCAGATGAACAAGATGGCTGCTGGGTGTATGACAGGTACTGCTACTGATGAGAGAGACTGGAGATACCTGAGCCTTCAGCAACCATTAAAGCATTGCTAGCAGGAAGGCTCAAGGGTCTGCTTGCTTGGTGGCCCTTCTTACTTTCCATTTCCAAACGGTATCCATCAAGGATCCCATAGAGTTTGGTCATGGTGAGAGTGTTTAAATTCTCTGTTCTCTTAATGGAGACACAGTAGAAAGTCCACTCATTGGGTAGAGCACTCATGAACTTTCTGGTAAGGTCTCTAAGTTCTTGAGTGATTCTCACAGATTGGAGGGAGGAGATAAGATCCATATACCTGAAATATTGCTGACTAAAAGTTTCTCCAGCAACATAGGTGAAGTTCTCAAACTGCTGCTTCAGTGAGTCCTTCTTGAGCAAGTGCATCAAAGAGTTCTTTGGCTGACTTACAATGCTCAAACCCCACCATGATGGAGTTTGGGATTGCAGTCATGAGAACAGTCATAGCATTGCTATCTATGTCAAGCTTCTTCCTGTCTTCATCGGAGTAGTCTTCAACAGCCTTCTCGATCATGGCACCGTTTCCACCAGCAACTTTTGGCTTGTACGGGCCATTAACGATGGACTGCCACATCTTGCTATCCTGGTATCTGATGAAGCCTTCCATTCTCTTGCTCCAAGACCTGAAGTTTTCAGGGTCGATGATGGGATCTTTGGTCATCGTTCCCATTTCAACTTCAGATTTGATAAGGGCCATTTTTGAGTGAGGTATAAGGAGGAGTGAAAAACTGGTTGATTAGAATGGTAAGATCTCACAATCAAGAGCCTAAAATGCTCTGATACCAATTGCAGGATCGGGTTTTGTCACTTAACACTTGTAATTCTCTCAAACTCACTTATAATATCACTCAAACAAGATGAAGCATGCCTTTAACAAGAGTTGATAATAATATAATAAGTAATCAAAGGAACAAGCAGGAGTATTTTCAAGGTACTTGTATATATTACTTCTCAACTCAAGATTACAAGACACTTACAAGCATAGAACATGAGTTACAATGAGAAACTATATATACAAGATCCTATAGCCGGTTATACTTGATACCAGCTGGAAACCTACGACTAAAGCATATACTACAATGCTAAGTTAAGGTATCTTAGATAAAGTATTATCTAAGATATGGTAGTCATGACATGTCCATGACTTACCTTTTGTCACCAACTAAAGATGGCAACTGTACTTAACATAAAAGGTAAACAGTAGATTAAAGTATGGTCAACTACATGGCTTTTGAGAAAACGCCATGCAGTATCTCAGAGATTTGCAGCGGACTGTCAGACAGACCATACTTATGTCTACTGGATAATAGAAGTGTCTTCCGAAGGTTAACTGGCTTCGGAAGAACAAGTTCTTCCGAAGCCACTTATACTTCGGAAGATGCTTCTATGCTTCCGAGGCTTTAAGGACTTCTTTATACTTCGGAAGTTGACTTTAGAACTTTGTCTTCAAGTCTTGATTCTTCGGAAGTAACTTCTTTATCTTCGGAAGTTGGAGTTTTCCTTCGGAAGTGTATTTTACACTTGGACTTCGGAAGAGCTCCTTCTTTCTTCGGAAGTCCCACACTTGGCTTCGGAAGTCCTTTGTATGTTGTACTCAAAATCTTCTAAGTGACATGGTTTTGGTTGCAACAGCCTCTCTAGATCCAACAAAGAAGAATAAGAAGAAGAAGAAGAAGAACAAGAAGAAGAAGAACAAGAAGAAGAAGAAGAAGAAGAAGAATAAGAAACAAGAAGAGAAGAAGAAGAAGAGAAAGAAGAAGAAGAAGAAGAAGAGAAGAAGAAAAGAAGGAAGAAGAAGAAGAAGAAGAAGAAGAAGAAAAGAAAGAAGAAGAAGAAGAAGAAGAAGAAGAAGAAGAAGAAGAAGAAGAAGAAAAAAAAAAGAAGAAGAAAGAATAAGAAGAGAAGAAAAGAAGAAGAAGAAGAAGAAGAAGAAGAAAAGAAATAAGAAGAAGAAGAAGAAGAAGAATGAAGAAGAAGATAAGAAGAAAAAAGAAGAAAAAGAAGAAGAACAAGAAGAAGAAGAATAAGAATAAGAAGAAGAAGAATAAGAGGAATAATAATATAGAAGAAAAGAAGAATAATAAGAATAAGAATAATAATAAAGGATAATAATAATAATAAAAATAATAATAATAATAATATAAGAATAATAATAATAATAATAATAATAATATAATAATAATAATATAATAATAATAATAATAATAATAATAATAATAATTGCAGGATCGGGTTTGTCACTTAACACTTGTAATTCTCTCAAACTCACTTATAATATCCTCAAACAAGATGAAGCAATGCCTTTAACAAGAGTTGATAATAATATAATAAGTAATCAAAGGAACAAGCAGGAGTATTTTCAAGGTACTTGTATATATTACTTCTCAACTCAAGATTACAAGACACTTACAAGCATAGAACATGAGTTACAAAGAGAAACTATATATACTAGATCATACAGCCGGTTATACTTGATACCAGCTGGAAACCTACGACTAAAGCATATACTACAATGCTAAAGTTAAGGTATCTTAGATAAAGTATTATCTAAGATATGGTAGTCATGACATGTCCATGACTTACCTTTTGTCACCAACTAAAGATGGCAACTGTACTTAACATAAAAGGTAAACAGTAGATTAAAGTATGGTCAACTACATGGCTTTTGAGAAAACGCCATGCAGTATCTCAGAGATTTGCAGCGGACTATCAGACAGACCATACTTATGTCTACTGGATAATAGAAGTGTCTTCCGAAGGTTAACTGGCTTCGGAAGAACAAGTTCTTCCGAAGCCACTTATACTTCGGAAGATGCTTCTATGCTTCCGAGGCTTTAAGGACTTCTTTATACTTCGGAAGTTGACTTCAGAACTTTGTCTTCAAGTCTTGATTCTTCGGAAGTAACTTCTTTATCTTCGGAAGTTGGAGTTTTCCTTCGGAAGTGTATTTTACACTTAGACTTCGGAAGAGCTCCTTCTTCCTTCGGAAGTCCCACACTTGGCTTCGGAAGTCCTTTGTATGTTGTACTCAAAATCTTCTAAGTGATATGGTTTGGTTGCAACAGCCTCTCTAGATCCAACAAACTCCCCCTAGGCTGATGCTACCAAAACTTCACTTATCTCTACTTCTCAAAGTTTTCAGCACCAGGGACAAAAGATATTGTCTGTCTCTCTGTTCTTCCCGGAAGTGGTGCTGAGAAGCTTGTACAAGTCATTCGTGGATAGGAGATCCAGTCTATCACTTTGAATGACATGTACCCTTTGTTGTGACCCCCTGAAGAGAGTTAGTTAACGGGAGTTGTAGTCATACTCCCATCTAACTATGGACTCAAGTTCAGGACCTTCAACCATTTGAAGAAAGGCTTTGCCTTTGGTTGCTGATCCTTTCCTTTCCTCCTCCTCTCTCAGCTTTGACTCCTCTTCGACCTTGCTTCTGGCAGTGAGCTTGGCCATGTGAAGGCTGCCTAGATGATTCTGATGATGTGAGCAGCTACATCGGAGTTTGAGGGGTTGGAGAATGGTTTCTCTGCTAACTCATCAATATCAAATCTGCTTAAGTGTAGCAGAGATGAGGCATTCAGCCTGTTAATCTCACCATTCTCTCTCTCAACAACAAAGTTGTGAGAAGAGTCTTCAAACCTCCACTGGACTATCTTCTTTCTAGGTACAAGAGATTGTCTTGGTACCACTATCTCCTTTCTTTGTGTCCAGCAGAGTCACCAGCCTTCTCCTCAGCTTCTTTTCTTCCTCATTCAATGTATCTAAATTGAGGCCAAGGAGTCTTGCAGCTTGGTCCAAAGTTCCTCTGGGCAGATCAAGAAACTCATCTCTTGTGAGGGAACTTGAGGATCCATCAACATAAGTCAGGTTGACTGTATCCTCCTCACAGGAGATGTCGCTCAAAGTAGTGCAGTTGATGAGCTTGGTTTTGATCGCCTTGAATTCCTCCATAGAGAGATGCTTGGAAGGCTGGCTGAGGGGATGGTTTGATTGGTTGTTGGGTAGGTTTAGGAGTTTGGGTTCTGGGTAAGGTTTTAGGTTGGATGATGGGTAGTTTAGGTGGTTGAGGTGAGGGAATGTGGTAGTTGTGATGGTGTAGGTTCAGGGGTGAAGGGTTCAGGTTCAGTTTTGATTGGGAAGGGAAAGGGTATTGGTTCAGGTTGAGGTTGGGTTTGGATTTTGGGCTGAGAGGTGGCTTTGGATGTCATCCCCTGTCCCCTTCTATACATCTCCTTTCTTCTCCCGCACGAATGTCAGCCTTGATGTCACTGACATGTCGTTGGAGAGTCTTTTAGACATTGGACCCACTTGCCTGCCAGAGAAGCCATGATCTTTAAGATAGTTCTTCATCCAAGCTTTTCACCTATCTTCTTGCGGCAGACAGTCCAGCCTCTTCTTCTCTCTTCTTCTTCTCTACCAGCTTCTCCCTTGCAGCTCTCTTTCTCTCCTTCTCCATTTGATCTTGCTCTTTGTTAAAGAGCCATAAGATCGTGTCACTATTGTGTGGAGGACAACTCCCTTGAGAGAATCCTCTGGAGAGTAGGAAAGTGATCCTTTCTCTCCTGAGCTGCAGATCACTTCCTTTCTTTTCTCAGCCTTTTTCTTCCAAGGCCAACCTTGCAGCTTCTTCTTTTTGCTGTCTTTGCAGCAAGGTTGCCTTTTCAAGCTCTATAGCTCCTCTAATGGTAGCAGGAGTACATCTTCCGAAGCAGCCCCTAGACTGACAAGTCTATCAATACCTCCACCTTCTTCTATTGTTGATTGCCTCTTGGTTGGCTGCAGCTGCTTTTGTACTTGCAGCTAACAGTTTTCCCAGTTGGCAAGTCTTCCTTTCCTTTTAAGTTTCTCCAACCTTTCTTCTTCTGAAGCTCTTCCGAAGTCATCTTCCTTTGCCTTTAATGTCTTCGGAAGTGCTAGACTTTGGTGGTTCTGGATAGAAGATCAGGTTGGGTGGTGGAGGTAGGAGCTGAGGTCAATGCAGATGTAATAGCTAGTGGTTGGCTGAGAAAGTCCTCCCTTAACCTCAGATGCAAGTTCCAGAATTGCATCTGTGACTATTAGATCATCGGAAAGAGGAGAACAGTCCTTCCGCAGCAGCAATTTCAGCTTCGGAAGTTTTGATGGTTCTTCCGAGGCTTCGAATTGTGCTTCGGAAGCCTGTGAAAACACACCTTCTGTCCCAACTGTTTCAGTTGCTGGGCCATCAGTCCTAGTTTCCCCTTCGAAATCAATCTCAGGTTCCACTTGGGCCTTAGGTTTGACCAACTTCCTCAACAGTGGTAGGAGGTGCATTCAACCTCTGAAGCTCTTGAGGCTCCAAAGTAAATCACAGACAATCCGGGACTGGGTTGATCAATTAGGGACTCTAAAAGGAACTTGTTGAAGATCCTATTTAGATCCTGAAGCATCCTTTGATCCACTTGATGAAAACACAACTGGAGGAGGCTCAGGGAAGATGGCAGCTTGTTGTCTTGAGCTCAAAGAAGTAGAGCTTGACTGGATGGTATCCTGTCTTTGGCTTTGTTCCTCAACATTCTCCCCCTTTTTGGTAGCATCATCTTGAGAGGTAGATGAGCTAGAGGAAGAGGTCAAGGAGACTTGAACTGGTACATGCCTAACAGATCTCTCAATCTGTTTCTCAGCTAGTTTGGCCTTGAGACTTTCAATCTCAAGTTGTGGAGTGGCAGACCTATCCTCTAAAGTCTTACTTTGATTCAAGGTTTGAGACTTTAGAAAGTAGGTCTCTTATGGTGAGTTGCATTCTTCCCTCATCTTCTTTGAAGAATCAGGGAGATGAGGTAACATACCTAGGAGTTTCATCCTCACCACCAGAGATGTGGTTTCTTGGCACCCTGGTTTCCCTTGCACATGATGTCTCTTTCAGAGGATCATAGGGCATGGTTGCCGTAGATTCAGTCTGACTATCGTTACCACTGTCCTGAGATCCATTGAGGCTCCTTCAGTAGTGGCAGCTGAATATACATGAGTCCCCTCCACATCAGTGGGACTCACCTCAGTAGGGCTTTGCTGGTGTGGGCTAGAGACAAGAGGTTTCTCTAGGCTCTGTTGATCCTTAATAGGGTGTAGTGGATCAACTTCATTGCCTTTGAGAGACATAGTCTCTTCACCAGCTCCGGTCAATAGGTCAGTAAAAGAAAAGGAATGAAGACCTAAGGACCCGGGACTTTGATCAATGTCAAAAGGCATTGAGCTGTCCCTTGGTGGCTGCTCAGGGGAGTATAGAGACTCACCCTGAGGGCTATCAGCTGGGGTTTTGGGCTCATGGGTCTGAGACTGAGGAGACTCAAGACCCATATTGAGGTCAATAGTGAAGGATTGGTGGACCTCTCGCTGAGTGGGAGCCCCTGTTCCACTCTAGCCTTTTTGGTTTGAAGAGTAGATTGAACAAGGGTTCGTTTGGTACGTCTCTGGTAGGTGACAGTGATTGGAGGAGAAGGTAGATTTGGAATAGTGAGGGTAGTTGCTGGTGTGGGTTCATCACCTGTGGGGTTAACAGGGATGTCACCAGGAGCCATTGGCTCAATCATACCTGGAAGTAGTGCGGTATCCCTTCCAGTGTAGTTGGTAGACACTCTCTTCAAGACTTTGAAGATGGTCGGCCTCATTTGGGGAGCAGACAGAGCAGCTGCACAGACAAGCTTACCCTGATCTAGCTCACAGTTGATTATGTGCTGGAGAAATTTGGGATACATAAAGAATGTGTCCCTTTGCAGATTTCCCATAAGGTTAGTCAGCACAAACCTTGAGTAGTTGAAGCGCAGGCCTGTACCAACCCATGAACTAAGCACCCGAGTTCATAGGGAATTTGATCCCATCCCCCGGATTTGTTAGATAGACAGTGAAGAACCACATGCAGCAGGAACTTCCACTTGTAGGAGAAGTTGAATTTGTAGACTGTAGACCTGCTTACATCTCCACCGTATCCCATTTGGAGATAAGAGTTATCTAACTCGGATTTGGGGAATTCCGTCGGTGCGCCTTCATCATGGAGCTCAAGATGCTCCCTGATGATTTGTTCAGTGATGACCAACTCTTGGCCACAAACACTTGACCTGATAGCGCGAACCCCGTTTAGGGTTTCGATCCGACCATTTGTCCAGAATTCAGACATTTGATTGGAGTAATGGTAGGGTTTACGGTCAATGCTGTGTAGTATGAAGATTGGGCTAAGAAAGAGATAATATCAGAGAAGTCAGCATCCTTGACGAGTCAAGGAGTGTGACTTGGTTGTGCTGAGGGTTTAGAGCCATTTGAGAAAGATAGCAGAGGAAGAGTTCTGATAGAGGTAAATTGGAGAAGAAGGAAGCTTTTAGGGCAGTGAATTTGGTAAAAAGAGTGTAAGTGATTAACCGGAAGTATTTAAATGGGTGAAATGGCGGTTTAAAGGGTGGTTGGATAAGATGATGTGAGGGTTTAGTGGATGATGTGACAGGGGCGATAAGGTTAAGCCATTTAAATAATCCGACATAATTAACAAAATCTTTACTTTTTACAGAGTGGGGCCCAAAAGATTTCCGTTACACAGTAAATCTTTCTTCCGAGTATAAGGTATTTCCGAAGGTAAAGTTCTTCCGAAGGCAAATGTACTTCCGAAGGTAAATAACTTACTTCCGAAAATACATGTTGCTTTCAGGTGGAAAGTGTAACACCCGGCCCCTCACACCAACAATATTGTCCGCTTTGCCCACGAGGAGCTCACGGATTGCTTTTGGTTGCCCGGGTGAAAACTTCCCAGGGAGGTCACCCCCCTAGATTGCTCCCACCTGAGCACGCTTAACTGTGGAGTTCTCCTCTCATCCACAGCCAATACACCCAAAACGCGTTGTTGATGTTAGAGGCTAGACATTCCTTATGAACCAGGAATCTCTCCTGTCCACGGCCGATGTGGGATATGTGTAGGGTGTCACAAGCACCCCCTGTTTGGACTCATCGTCCTCGATGAGCCCGAGAAGTCACCATCCTTGGTGAGGTATGTCCCACATCTCGAACGGTACAGGAGTGGCTCTGATACCATTCTGTAACACCGGCCCCTCACACCAACAATATTGTCCGCTTTGCCCACGAGGAGCTCACGGATTTGCTTTTGGTTGCCCGGGTGAAAACTTCCCAGGGAGGTCACCCATCCCTAGATTGCTCCCACCTGAGCACGCTTAACTGTGGAGTTCTCCTCTCATCCACAGCCAATACACCCAAAACGCGTTGTTGATGTTAGAGGCTAGACATTCCTTATGAACCAGGAATCTCTCCTGTCCACGGCCGATGTGGGATATGTGTAGGGTGTCACAGAAAGTATTAAGTGCTTTGGAAGTAGATCTGAGATAAACTCAATCGCTTCTTCCGAGACTTAGTACACTTCCGAGAAGAAAATTATCCTATGAGAAATTTGCTTCGGAAGTTATACTAGATATCTTCCGAGGGCAAGTTTCTCTTCGGAAGAACTTATACTTAGTTAAATAAGAAAGGATCTTTTGTAACAGGGCTTAGATTGTATTGACATAAGACTTTACATATTGAAATGGTTTTCAATTGAGATTAACTAGTCAATGTTTATCATCCCAATAGCTGTAATGAGATATTTAAATCTTTGTTCATCAAATGCTTTGGTGAACAAATCAGCATATTGTTCATTTGAATCAACTTTGATTAGTTTTATAAGATTTTTCTCATGAATATCTCGAATGAAATGATACCTGATATCAATGTGCTTTGTCTTTGAGTGCTTCACTGGATTTTCAGTGATGGATATAGCACTGTTGTTGTCAATGTGGATAGGAGTGCTCATAAAGTTGAATCCATAGTCAATCATCTGGTTTTGAATCCATAACAGCTGAGCACAGCAACTTGCAGCAGCAATGTATTCAGCTTCAGCAGTTGATGTAGAGACACAAGATTGCTTTTTGCATTGCCATGAGATGATCCTTCCACCAAGAAATTGACATCCACCTGATGTTGATTTCTTGTTGATGTTGCAGCCACCATAATCACTATCAGAGTAACCATAGAGATTAAAATCACTATTTCTTGGATACCAGAGACCTAACTTAGGTGCTCCTTTGAGGTATCTGAGGATTCTCTTGACAGCATTAGGTGAGACACCTTTGGAGCAGCCTGATATCTTGCACAAATGCAGGTTGCAAACATGATATCAGGTCTACTTGCTGTGAGATACATCAGAGAACCAATGATTGCTCTATAACGATGTTGATCAGTATCCTCCCCCTCAGAATCAGGGCATAAATCATGGTTTCTGGGTATGGGTGTCTTTGCTGCTTTACAATCCTTCATATCAAATCTCTCTAAGATATCATTGACATACTTAGATTGATTGATGAAAACCCTTCCTTCAGTTGCTTTACCTGAATTCCAAGGAAAAAGTCCATTTTTCCCATAGAACTCATTTCGAACTTCTTCTTCATAATGCTCTCAAAGTCTTTGCACATTTGGTCATTTGAGGAACCAAATATGATGTCATCGACATAGACTTGAACTAGCAAAATGTCTTTTCCAGACTTTCTGATGAAGAGAGTCTTGTCAATGGTACCTCTAGTATAACCATTCTTCAGAAGAAATTGAGACAATGTCTCATACCACAGCCTAGGTGCTTGGTGCAGCCCATATAGAGCTTTATCCAACTTGCACACATAGTTTGGGTGCTGTGGGTCTTCAAATCCTGGAGGCTAGCATACGTAGACTTCCCTATCTATATCCCCATATATAAATGCACATTTGACATCATGATGGTAGACAGTGAAATTCTTGGATGCAGCATAAGCAAGGAAGATCCTAACTGCCTCAAGTCTTGCAACAGGTGCAAAGACATCAGTATAATCAATTCCTTCCTCTTGAGTGTATCCTTGAACCACCAGTCTTGCCTTGTTCTTGATAATCAATCCTCTGTCATCTCTTTTGTTTCTGAATACCCACTTGGTGCCTATAGGTACTTGACATGATGGTAGCGGACATAGGTTCCAAACCTTTTGTCTTTTGAATTGAAGCAGCTCCTCTTGCATTGATTCAACCCAGCTACTATCCTTCAAGGCATCTTCCACCTTCTTGGGTTCCATTTGGGATAAGAAGCATGAGTACAAGCAAACATTCCCATTATGAGTTTGTCCTCTTGTTCTCACACCCTCAGAGACTTCCCTATGATGTTTTCAGCTGGATGAGTATTGTGAATTCTGAGTCTTGGAATCACCTCCAGTTGCAAAGATAGGTCCAAGTTGGACATATTTTGCTCTGGAGCTTGAATACTTGGTCCAGCTGCTGTTTCAATCTCATTCAATGAGGACTGATTGAATGAAAGAGAAACATCATCATTTCTTTGCTGTGAAGCATCATTAACAGTTGCCTGTTCCTTCAAAATGATGCTTCCATCAGCTTGGTGTTGTGCAAGATCACCTGAGGAGACTTGAAGATCATCAGGTGAATCCCTTGTTGAAGTTCCACTATTTCTTGAAATGGTTATACTGTCAGATCTTTCAATAGTGGGAACTTGATTTGTTGTTGCTCTTGGAGAACTTGGAGCAGGTCTGGGAAGCTCAAACAGTTGATCTTCATCAGAATTGCCTTGAGCACCTGTTCCAGCTGAAACATTCTCACAAGAAGGTTTAGAATAGTTTGGAAACAATTCTAAATCAAAAATATGATCAGGGCCATTCCCCCTAACAAAAGGAGTGTGCTCATTAACTACAATGTTGGATGATTCCTCAAAAATTGTTGGTTTTTAATATTATAAACCCTGTAAGCTTTAGAGTAGGAGGAATATCCAACAAAGATAGCATCATCTGACTTTTCAGCAAATTTTGCCAAATTGTCTTTTGTGTTGAGTATGGTACACCTGCTGCCAAAGGACCTTAGAAAGCCAATGAATGGTGGCCTCTTGTTCCATAACTCATAAGGGGTCTTTCCATGTGGCTTTACTACAAGAACTCTGTTCTGCACATAGCATGCAGTGCTAACTGCCTCTGCCCAGAATGTTAGAGGCAGCTTTGAATCAGCTAACATAGTCCGAGCAGCCTCAATAAGTGTCCTATTTCTCCTCTCAGCAACACCATTTTGTTGAGGAGTTCTAGGAGCACTGTATTGTCTGGCAATCCTTTTTGAGTTACAGAATGAGTCAAGAACAAAGTTCTTAAACTCAGTCCCTTGATCACTTCTAATAATTTTAACCTTGTGATCAACTTGATTTTCTATTTTAAGAATAAAAGATTTTAAAGTTTCAGCAGTTTCATCTTTAGTTCTTAAAAAGAATACCCATGTAAATCTAGTAAAATCATCAACTACCACAAGGCAATATGATTTCCTTCCAATGCTCATTATACTTGTGGGACCAAATAGATCCATGTGCAATAAGTGTAATGTTGGACCAAAAGAACCAATGAGCCGGATCAGAAAAACCTTTAAGTCCCACAGACGTCACAACAACTACTGAAGCCCACAACAGCTGAAGACAACAACTGAAGACAAAGTCTGAAGACACAAGTGCTGAAGACAAAGTCTGAAGACACAAGTGCTGAAGACAAAGTCTGAAGACACAAGTGCTGAAGACAAAGTCTGAAGACAAGTGCTGAAGACAAAGTATCAGATGTTGTCACAACAGCTGAAGAGGACTTCTTCAGTAGTTGTGACGGTTTGCTTTCAGTAGTTTTATATTTACTATTTTCAGTAGTTTTGTAAAACGACTGAAGAGTTTGTTCTTCAGTCATTGTAGTATCAGTAGTTTCTTTTTCAGTTGTTTCATGTTTTACACTTAACACTCTGACATGTTCTCAGTAGTTGTGAACATTTCAGTAGTTTGTTAAGAAGTAGTTATTTTTGTACTAGATCTGCTAGTAATCATCATTCCGTGATTACAGCAGTGATTGCACTCTATATAAGGAGTGCCAACCTTATTGTAACTGTGAATGATTGAGCAATAATATTGAGCATTATTGAAACATTCCAAATCACAGAAAAATATTCTCTCGCATTTGTTTACAAATAACATTCTCTTGCTATAATTTGACTAATTCATCTCTTCATTCCGCTGCATTACACTCTTATACTTCAAACTTGTGATCGTTGATCCTGTCAAATGGTATCAGAGCAGGTTAATCATTGATCGATCTAATAATTGATCATTGAAACTGCTCTTCAAGATCCAAGTTTGAGTGAATTAGTATCCTTTTGCAAGAAACTGTTATAGAGATTGAATTTTCTGTGCTTTTAATCATTCATCCTAAGACTTATATTTGGTTTTCATAGAGTTTGTTGTGGTGTGTCTAAATTTTTGCTTGAATAAAATTGTTTTTGGTTTCAAAATGACTACTCCTTCCAATGATCCTCACAATACTGGTTCCTCAACCAAGCCTCCAATGCTGGTTAGGAATGAGTATAACATATGGCAACGTCGTATGCTCCATCACCTGTCTGTTAACAGTTCAGGTTGTTGGACATCAGTGGTACATGGTCCACACAAGCCTATGGTGAATAACCCGGAAACCAATCAAATGGTTCCGAAGAGGAAGGATCAATACTCAGATGAGGATAAGAAATTGTTTGAGATAGATGCAAAAGCTCATGGAATTCTGGCCATGGCACTACCCAATGAAATTTATTCTGGGTTAATGCATTATGAATCTGCCCATGACCTCTGGAATGCCTTGAAAGAACAATTTGGAGGAACAGATGAGGTCTTGGCAAATAATAGAGAGATCCTTGCCCAACAATATGAGACATTCTCTCATAGGAAGGGTGAGACACTGACTCAACAGTTTGAGCGGTTCTCTTGTTTGATCTCTGAATTGAAAATGGTCAAACATGAGTATACTAATGTTCAGATGAATAACAGATTTCTCAGATCACTGCCTGAGAGATGGGATACATATACCATTGTCGTACGCTCCAGTGCAAATTTGGACAAACTATCTCTCACCCAACTTCATGGGAAATTGCTCACATTTGAGAGAGAGATAGAACAAAAGAGAAAACTGTCTTCATCTGGTAAGCTCACTGAGGACTTTGTACCAGGCAACACTGCTTTGGTTAGTCATGAGTCAGAATATGCTTCATCTGAATGCCAGTATGATGAGCATATTGATTTCTCTTCAAACATTTCTGATTCAGCATTTGTGAGTGTTGATAGTCAATTTTCTGGGTGTAATAATGACAATCTATGCTTCATCATGGATGATCTCAAGGGGATTGCTGATGATGACTTAGAGGAGATGGATATTTGAGCCAAATGGCCTTGATAAATATCAGATCTCAGAAGTTCTATAAAAGAACTGGAAGAAAGTTCCCAGGACTCTCTGGCAAAACCAAAGTTGGTTTTGACAAGAGTAAGTTGAGGTGTCACAGATGCCAAAGGCTTGGACACTTTGCTAGAGAATGTAGATCATCTGGATCTAATTCCTCTGCACCTTTTGTGACTTTTCCTAGCAATAGTCAACAAAACAAAGGGCAACATCCTGTCAATTCTGGTCATCAGTCTCAACTACAATCTCCTGCATACTTTGTTCCTCAGGGTCAAATGCCTTATCCTTACCCGTGTTATTACATGCCACAAACCAGTCAAGTTCAAGCTCCTATGGTACCACAACCTCATGCACTTCCAGAACCTCAACCATCTCATCAACCCCCTCAACCTCAACAACATAGCTTCTTCACCCCAGAAGTTGTTGATTGGAGCAGCTTGCCAGATGATATGTCTGGTCATGAACACTGTTCACAAGTGCTGATCAACATGGTGGTGATAGTCCTTTTGGAAATCTGGCACTTATGGCTCTGGAATCAACTGAGGGTTCCTGCTCAACTGCATCATCTTCACAGGTAACTCAGGTATCTTCAGAGCCAAAGCCAAGTTATGTTCTGAATCTTGCATTGCTGCTTTTGTCTCTATTAGAGAGGCAAATGTAGCATTAATAAATGAAAAACTTGAGTTTGAGAAAACTATTTCCAAAAGACAAGCTGAGTATGAGTCTGTTATTAATAGTAAAAATGATGAGATTTATAAGCTTAAATGCCAATTAAATGATGAAAAGGCTAAGCTAGAGGTTATTCTGGAGGACCAGAAAAGTCTTAAAGAAACCCTTGCAGTTACCCAAGTAGAGTGTGATCGATGGGTGAAATCATGCAAAGGTTTTGAGATGCTTCTTAGTAAGCAATCAGCTTCCAATGTGAAGTTTGGCATTGGTTATAATCACACTGCTCCTCCTACAGATTTTGCTCCAAGAGTAGAGGTGAAATCTGATGGAGAAAGCAATAACCAATCCACCTCATCATGTGATTCACTTCTGATAAAGCATCATCAAAAGTTGAAGTCAGCAATAAGCCCTCTCAGAACTTATCAGCTAATATTGATAGTTCAATTGCTGACACTCACATGATCAAAGAGTTGGTCAACTCAGGAGTTATGTCTGAAAGTCCTGAAAGGACTGGAGAGCAAGATTTAACTCCTGAAGTTCAAGCTCCAACTACTGACAGCACTGAAAAGAAGAAAACTGTCAGTAGAAAGAGTTTGAAGACTACTAAAGAGGAAGCCAAGAAAGCAAATAGTGCTTCCAAAGTACTGAAGAGCAAGTCTTCAGTAGTTTCATCCTCTTTAGTTGATGATCAACAAAAGATGAAAAAGAAACCATGTGAAGTATGTGGTTTGTTTAATCATCTCACTGATGATTGTTGGTACAAAAGAGGATCCAAACTCAAACATAAAGATGAAATTAAAGAGAAAATGGTAAAAATGAAAAATGAGTTTAAAGCCACATTTGTACCAGCAACATCAAATCCTGTAATCCTTAAGTCCAAAAAGAAATCCAAAAGGAAGGGGTTAAACAGGTAACAGCTGAGGTTGCTCAAAAGAAGAAGGTGCAACATAAGAACTTATCAAACTCCAGTGCTAATGTGTCTGAAGAGCTGAAAGCTTTATCACAAAATCAGACACAGCTGGTTATGATGGTTCAACATCTATTGGGAAGAGTCAACCAATTAGATGTTCCTATGTTGAATCAACAGAAAAGGAGGTCCAAGCCAAAGGATTCCTCTTTTCCCACCATCTTCTTCCTCTCAAGCTGTTATTTCTAGCAAACTTGTTAGTCCACCATCTGTTGATGTGAATAGGCCCAAAACCAAAAAGGTTTGGGTCTCAAAATCTAACTAATTTGCTTTGTTCTGCAGGGTTCTTCAACATGCCACAGAGGCATCTGGTATGTAGACAGTGGAGGATCCATGCATATGACAGGAAACAGATCACTTCTTAATGACTACTCTCAAGGAAGGAAGGGATTTGTATCTTTTGGCAATGATGCAAAGGGTTACATCATCGGCAAAGGCTTTGTTTCCAATGGGGAAATAAAGTTTGATGATGTTAACCATGTGGAAAATCTCAAGTACAACCTCTTGAGTGTCAGTCAAATGTGTGACAAAGGCCATGTTGCTCTTTTCACAAGTCAGAACTGCCGGATTCTGTCATCCAAAGTTCTGAGTTTGATTGACAAGGTGTTGGATAAACACACTCTCCTTAAGGCCAACAGGACAGGAAGAGTGTATGCCTTAGATCTTTCTAAGAAATATCTCAAAGGCCATCCTTGCCTATTTTCCAAGGCTTCCCCTCAAGAATCTACACTATGGCATAGAAGGCTGGGTCATGTTAATCTCAAAAACATAAATCAGCTGATTAACCATGGTTTAGTAAGGGGATTGCCTATGAAGGAGTTCAAATGTGAAGATGACTGCACTGCTTGTCTAAAAGGAAAACAGCACAAAGTTTCATTTCCTTCCATAGAAGAACCTAAGTCCACAGCCTGCTTACAGCTTCTTCACATGGATCTCTTTGGTCCTGTGAGAGTGATGAGTATGGCTAAGAAGAAATACTGTCTAGTAATTGTGGATGATTACTCCAGATTTGTATGGACTTTCTTTTTGCATTCAAAGGATGAAGCACCTCAGAAGATTATCAACTTTGTGTTGTATGTTGAGAAGCAGTATTCCCTCTCAGTCAAGTGTATTAGAAGTGATAATGGAACTGAATTTAGAAACAACACACTTGATGAGTTCTTCCTCTCAAAGGGAATCAAGAGGCATTTTAGCATTCCAAGAACTCCTGAACAAAATGGAGTAGTGGAGAGAAAGAACAGGACCCTTATTGAAGCTGCAAGGTCCATGTTGGCTGACTCTGGATTGCCAATGACTTTTTGGGCTGAAGCTATCAATACTGCTTGTTATGTACAAAATAGAGCTCTAGTGAATAAGAGGTTGATGAAAACTCCATATGAAGTTCTTCATCATTTGGCCCCTCTAATTTCATTCTTTAGAGCTTTTGGATGTCCTTGTTTCATTCTCAACACAAGGGATCAACTCCAGAAATTTGATTCTAAGGTGGATGCAGGATATTTTGTTGGTATTCATCAACTTGCAAAGCATACAGAGTCTTCAACTGTAGAACAAAGATGGTTGAAGAGACTCTACATGTTAAGTTTAATGAATCTCCAAAGGACAAGATTCCACAAAATCCTGTGGAGATATTTGATTTGGACATACTACAATATGCTCCTCATCAAACTCCTGCTGTTGCTCATGTCAACAGTTCTCCACCTGGTGGTACTGCTGGTGCTGATGATGATGATAGCAGTACTCACCTCTTCAGATTTACTGATCAACTGCCTGATTCAGCTAGACCTGATGTTCCTGCAGCTCCAGCAGCACAATCCACAACAAATGCTGATGAGATTTCTACAACTTCAACTTCCTTTGAACTACCATCAACTGATTGGTTTCAAGGAAATTCTTCACCATCACCATCTGTTGCTGCTGAGCCTGCTACAAACACTTGCACTGATCTCATTGTGTATCAAGATCTGAAGAATCACCCTATGTCTCAAATCATTGGTGATATCACTGCTGGTGTATCAACAAGAAGTCAATTGTCAAATTTCTGCTTCTATGCTCTCTTCATTAGTCAGCAAGAGCCAAAGAATTATCACATTGCATTAAAAGACAATGGATGGGTTGATGCCATGCAGCTTGAGCTTCTTCAGTTCAAGAAACAACAAGTGTGGGAACTTGTTCCTCTACCTCCAGGTAAGTGTGCAATAGGCACTAAATGGGTGTTTAGGAATAAGACTGATGAAAATGGGCTTATTGTTAAGAACAAGGCCAGACTGGTGGTTCAGGGGTTTGCACAAGAAGAAGGGTATTGATTATGATGAAACCTTTGCTCCTGTAGCCAGACTGGAAGCAATTCGATTGTTTTTAGCCTATGCTGCTTATCAAAATCTTAAAGTTTTTCAAATGGATGTCAAAAGTGCTTTTTTGTATGGGAAAATTAAAGAAGAGGTTTATGTATGTCAACCACCAGGTTTTGAGGACAACAAACATCCTAATTGGGTGTATAAGCTTGATAAGGCTCTTTATGGTTGAAACAAGCTCCTAGGGCCTGGTATGAGACATTATCAAACTTTCTTCTTGAAAATAATTTTACTAGAGGCACCATAGATAAAACTTATTCATTAAGAAAGCAGGGCAGCATAATCTACTTGTTCAAATTTATGTAGATGATATTATTTTTGCATCCTCTGATCCACAGTTGTGTGATGACTTTACAAAGCTGATGCAACAAAAGTTTGAAATGAGTGCAATGGGGGAATTACAATTCTTTCTGGGTTTGCAAATCAAACAAAAGGCTGATGGAATTTTCATTCATCAGTCCAAATATACAAAAATCTTTTGGAAAAATTTGATTTGCAAAATTGTAAACCCTGTTCTACTCCCATGTGCAACACCACACAACTGGATACAGATCAGAAAGGTAAAGTGGTTGATGAAACACTTTACAGATGTATGATTGGGTCCTTGATGTACCTAACAGCTTCTAGACCAGATATTATGTTTGCTACATGTGTTTGTGCTAGATTTCAGGCTGCACCTAAGGAGTCTCATTTGATTGCAGTCAAGAGGATCTTTAGATATTTGCAAGGCACTCCATCTCTAGGTTTATGGTATTCTACTAGACATTCTGGTAAATTAGTTGCTTTTTCTGACAGTGACTATGCAGGGTGTAAATTGACCAGGAAATCAACTTCTGGTGGATGCCAATTCCTAGGCAACTGTTTGATTTCTTGGCAGAGTAAGAAACAAACTTCAGTTGCTACATCAACTGCTGAAGCCGAGTACATTGCTGCTGCAAGTTGTACATCTCAGGTATTATGGCTTCAAAACCAATTATTGGATTATGGCATAACTGAGACTAAGACTCCATTGTTAATGGACAGTTCTTCAGCTCTTTGTATTGTCAAGAATCCTGTCCAGCACTCTAGGACTAAACATATTGAAATCAGACATCACTTTATTAGAGATTGTTTTGAAAAAGGTCTGATTGATCCAAAATTGTTCCTAGTGCTGATGAGCTTGCAGACATTTTTACTAAGCCTTTGGATAGTTCAACTTTCCACAACCTGGTGTTAAGGCTTGGTATGCTGCAGCTAGAATAAGTGACAACTACCGATAATCTCAGTAATAAATACTGATGATCATTGGTAACCATGTCATATATAAGTACTTCATTTGTTAAAACAGCTGATGTAGTTATAACAGCTGATGAAATCACAACAGCTGATGTAACTACAACTGCTGATGTCAGAAATGCAGATAAGTACTGATGACCAATGAAACAAACTCGATTTGTGGAGGTCAGACTGAAACAGCTGAAAAGCTAAGAATTGACGACAACAGCTGATGAGTAATTCTCTTCAGTTGTTTTTACAACTGCTGTTTCTAAACAACTGAAGCCACAGCTATGTCTTCAGTAGTTTACAACTACTGAAGACTACCGCTAAGTCTTCAGCTGTTTACATCAACTGATGACAAAACCACTGTCTTCAGTAGTTACATAACTACTGATGACAAACACCATGTCCTCAGTTGTTTCACCACCTGAAGTCGAATTGTCCTCAGTAGTTTTTAACTACTGAAGACTAAATCAAAGACTTCAGCTGTTTCAATGTCTGACGGTTAAAACCAAGTCTTCAGTTGTTTTATAACAACTGATGATCACACCAATACGGTCAGTCATTTCAACCTCTAAAAGTTAATGCCACGTCATCAGTTTCAGCAAATGATGACTCACCAAAACCTTCAGTCGGTTCATAACCCTACCCTATAAATCCCTTATCTCACCAGAGTTTTTCTCACCTTCACTCTCAAACCTAACGTTCAAAAACTCTGTACCCTCTCTTCATCCATGGCGACCATGCAACTAAAACCTCGACACAACTGTGTCGCTCACCTTACTAAATCACCATTCTGGACCAAGTTTCACAACGCCATTGATTTAATGGTCCAGTCACCTTACCAAACAGCCTTCCTGATAAACCCCCACCATATATGCCGAATCCCTTAGCCAATTCTGGACGAACGTCACTCTTGTCTCTGAGGAGAATGACACAGAGTCACTTCATTCGTTTGTCCATAGCCAAAAGGTGGTCATCAATCCAGAGATTCTTCGCCAAACCCTCAATCTGGATGATGCCACTTTCCCGACTAGCTATCCAAAGGGCACCACTGATCTATCCTTTGCCCACCATGGATACGAAGGCAATCTGAGTGCCTCTACCATATTGAAGAAACATTTCCAGGATGCTGAACGGCTTATCTTTCATATGGTAAATGTCTGCCTGGCTCCAAAGACTTCATCATGGGATCAAATGTCCACAAGGTGGCAACAGGTATTGTACTCTATCCTTGAGCAACAACCTTTAAATTTTTCTGAAATATTATTCTTAGAGCTCAAGGATATGGCCCAAAAACAACTTTCTAACCGTTGGATACTATATCCTCGGTTTATAATGGCCATAATTGAAAACCAGCTTCAAGCTGAGGGACTTGTTGGCCTGGGAGTCCCTGCTATGGCTGTATTGCCTGAAGTATACTCCCGGCACAACTCTGACCAATCACTCAAAATGGCTGCCAAGCTGCGCAAACCCACGCAGCTGGAACCCACAGCCACCACCACAAAATCCAAAGTCCCCACCAAACCAAAAACAAAACGAACCAAAACAGCTATTCAGGAAGATGAGTCCCTGAAGATGCTCCTGTACCACCAAGACAGGATATACTTACTGGTGTAAACCCCCCAGTAGTATCAGAGACTCACCCAGCCACAGCCGCTCAGGATTCCTCTCAAAAGGAACCTGAAGCAACCAAAGAAGGGGTACCCACAAATCTGGAATCTTCCTCATTTGAGGAGATTGCCATTGAAACTCACCATTCTCCCCAGGTGCATAATACCCTATCTCCAAATGAAAATGCCCCCCAAAGTCCAACACTTATAATTGCAAATGTGCTGACTCAGCTGCATGCCTCTCCTCCTCCCAACAACCACCTAAAGGGAAAACCACAGATATTGAGGAGAGGATCAACATGCTTCTGACAACCCACAGCACAGGGGTTTAAATGTTCAGTCTCCTAGTGTAGATACGGAGACAAGAATATCTGGTGAGGCTGCCACCTCTTCTGCATCAGCACATGATCAGACTGAGGCTGGTAACATGGCTAAGACCTCATCAGAGGCAACAGCTGATGAAGGACATCGTCCTGAGGCTGGAAGTCCCCAGTTCCAAGAAAAAGGGGCACATGCTACATCTGGTCTACACCCAGAGCATGTACATCTTGCTACTAGCAAGAGGTCAGGTGATTCAGCATCTGCTGATGATGACCTGGGCTTCTTTTATGATGTTCTACTAGCCCAGAACACAATTCTTGAGGAAGAAGTCAGTAGACTACAAAGACTACTTGACCAATTCTCTCAAGAAGCAAGTCCATCTGATACCACCATACACCCACAGATGGCACCTTCACCTGAAGGTCTCCTAAACACTCAGCCACTAAAACATTCAATCCACCAGCCTCTACTTCTGGCACTGTTTCTCAGGGACAGAACCCCTCTGAGCAAACAGCTGCTATATTCCAAAAATCCCTACCACTCTCATCACCCCAATGATCACCGACATTGTGATCAAAACCTGGATGACAACTTCCCTCAATCCTACAGCCACTGGTGGAGGAGATTATGAGCACAAGGCTTTCTACTACTCAAACCCTTGCAACCATGCAACCAAAAAGGGGAGAGTCAGTCAGTGAAAGACAAAGGGAAGCGCATACTGATAGAGAGAGAAGGAGAAGAGGTTGTTGAGAAAGAGACTGAGAAGGAGGAAGAGTATGTGAAGGGAGCTGACACTGATCAAGTGAGTGAAAGTCACAAAGACTTTCACATCACATATAAGAAGAGGAAGATTGAAAGAAAAGAAAAAGAACTCCAACTTGATGAGATGGTCAAAATGGCGGATGCTACACATAGTAAATCTATGGACTCCATTATTGACCAACTATACAGACAAGGGTTCGATACTGCACAGCTTGACTCAGAGATTAGAAGACTTGAAGTTGAAGAAATTAACTCAAGATGGGCAAGCTATGATGTGCTAGAAAGAGAAAGACTGGAGATCATGATCAGATTTATTGCTAAGTATCTTGGAAGATCATTGATAGAGATTAAGTCATGGACCAGGGACAGTATCTTGGCTATAACCACCAAGATCTGTACGTCTGAAGCATATACAAAGGGATTAGTGATTGAAGCTTTAAATGAAGCAGGCTGGAAAAAGAAACGAACTAGCAAAATACTCCAAAGCCTCACTCATTACAAGAATGCTAGAACAACCTGCAAACCCACCACTTCAAAATCACCACTACCACAACCCATTAAACCAACTCCTTTACCCTCAAAACCAACAGCCGATGATGCATCCAAGAAGAAGAAGAGAAGGATGTTGAGGCTAGAAGAAGAAGAAGAAGAGGATGATGAGGGAGGAAGATAGGCTGCCCTCTTTCTGCAGTCCTAAATTTCCTAAAGCCAAATCTTGCCCATCACTCCCACCTCC